>JAVIAB010000117.1:46536259-47063653 GCA_032433765.1 Megaustenia siamemsis | reverse complement strand
TCTCTCTCTCTGAAGTATTGCCTAGTCTTAAGACAATTACATGACAGATTACAAAGTGAGATTTTAATCTTTTTGTGGATGGAGGCTAAGTTTTGAAAATACTTGTATAAGTTATGAAAATACTTTGTACAGCAGAATGATTCAAGAATAATGCAGAAGTGAAAGGAATGACCATGCAACTAAACAAATCTCAACTGTAATCAAGAAAAGAAAGTGCCATGTGAAGAAAAGGCTAATGAATCACAAAACAAGCAGCTCTTCTTGGAAACAGTAGGAAAAAGAGGTCTACCTCACCTCGAGAGACACTGAGAAGAACACTGATAAGAGAGACAAGCATAGCAGACATCAACTACCTTGTTGAGATTGAAAAGCTCACCTAGAAAAGAACTTATAATGGGGTCCAGTGAGCCCTGTGTGACATTACATGGCACTGAAAGGATGATGATAGTGGGTGACTAAGTGTAAAATATCATCATCATCATCATGTACCATGCCGGCTGGCGTAGGCGATCATGTCCCTCCACAATCTTCTATCTACAGTGCATCGTATGAGTTCTGTTGTTGACTTTTTCCATGCCATGACACAAAGCTATCCAGTATTTTCTCTCTTTGTCGTCTGCGATCTCTCTTTCCTTTTATTTTGCCAGTTGTAACCAAGTATTCCAATTTTCCTCTTCTCATGATGTGCCCGAAAAATGTTGATTGCTTCTTTCTGATGTTTTTTAAGAGCTCCCTTTTTGTGTTGGCCTCTTTGAGAACTTCCTCATTGGTCTTTTTATCTGTCCAGGGAACTTTCAACATTCTTCTGAGAAATCCCATCTCTGTGGCCTCTAATTGTCTTTTCATTTGTTTGTCTACTGTCCATGATTCGCTTCCATAGGTCAGAATTGGTTCTATATAGCACCGATGAACTCTCTTTCTCATTTTTATTGACATAGATTTGTTGCATAAGATATTTTTCAAATATAGTTGAATGAATAATAAATGACTTTTGATTGACTTAGAACAAAACATTTCTATAGACTTTATGTTAATATTTATTAATCATGTTTTAATTTCTTTGTTAATTCTTGTCAATTAAATTAATTTTCTATTTAGACGTGAAGTGAAGCTTTACACAGGGCTGAACCCAGATCTACAGAGAAGAATCAAACTACCTGAAAGTGACCTGAAGGTGAGTACAAGGCTTTGATCTTGATCCTTCCAGCACTGCTAGTCGTCACATAGTGCTCATGGTATTTTTTTACCATCCATCTCTGTTCTTGGCAAGATGTTATGTAATGAGTCTATGCCTGCCAACTTTGCGTCTCTTATAAATGTTCTTTTATTGTCTCTCTAAGTCTTCTTATAATGTATACTGATGTTTCCCATAGAAGAGCCTGTTTTGAAATTCTTTTACATGACTCATTATAAGACTACAAGATACTACAACATCCATGGTTTCCAAGGTACAAGCCTATAGCTATAAAAAATAATAGAATAATATGACATTATCTTTTTTAATAGGCTGCTTATTTTTCTTCAAAGGTAAATGCTAATTTGTCATGGAAGTGAAGATATACAACGGGGTTAATGTTTTCATATGAACTTTTTCTAGCTGACCATATTCTATGCAGCCAAGATTCTGAAGAGTTCTACCCTGATCATGTCACAGTACACACTGGTCTTAGTGAGGAGCAGTTTGGGAGTCAGTGGACTTGGAGCTCAGGGACTGGAAAGGTATGTTTACTTTTATCTTTAATTGAAATGTAATATAATGTATTCAAATGTAAGACTATCATTTAGTGACATTTTGTTTACAATTGTTTTATTTATATGTAAGTTGCCAACCCATCTGAGACAGAGGAGATTAACTTGCTTCTATTTGCAGACAATCAGGCACAAATACATGGAAAAATAGAAGACCTGCAGGAATACTAAAATAGATTTAACAACACACGTTCAAATATAACATGAAAAACAAGCATGAAAGAAGTGATGAACATGACAAAAGAAAAACAGAATATCAATGATAGACAGCAGACAATTAAAACTAGTGGAGGAATTTAAACACCTAGGAAGTCTAGTGATAATTCACAGGCAACAGAAATAGATTTAAGATGCAACAAAGCTTATCAAATCATTGGACAGATGTTGCCACTACAGTCAAACAAAGAAATAACCCTAGAGGCAAAATAGACAACGCAATCATCATTCCAACATTGTGTTACCTGAATGCTAGACTCAGTTAAATGTTTTAGGTGCATGACATGGAGCCTGAGAGATAGGATTGGAAGTGAAAAGCTAAAAAAAATAACTAGGAATAAGTTGTTCTCTCAAGATCACCGTTGCCAGTGTGTTATGTGTGCATGTTTGATCTGTAAAACAGTGTGAAATGTCTGATACAGTTAATGTACCCTTTGATCTAATTTTATTGTAGGATTTGCAGCAAAAAAGCTAAAGGAAATATTTACTCCAGCATTCCTTGTTCCCTGGAAGAAACAGACAACTATTTTCAGCTGAAGGTAGGTCTAGCGTACCAGGATGTGTACATAATCATGAGTTGATCTGCATGAAGTGTTCTAGCAAAACAGTTCCAAGTATTAACACAATCCATACCATGAGCAACAAAATATGGGTCGGATAGCCAAGTATCAGCTGGGCTGAAACTAAGAATGGCAAAATGTTACATCTTCTCAATATTCCTGTATGGTGCAGAAACATGGACATTAGACAAGAAAACAGAACAAAAAATTGAAGCCTTTGAAATGTGGATTTATAGAAGAATAGGTAGAATTGGATGGAAACAAAGGATAACAACGATGAAGTTTTAAAACAACTGAAAATAAAAAGAGAACTGCTGAACACAATTAAGACAAGACAAATTAAATTTTTGGGGCATGTTAAAAGACACAACAGCCTACTAAAAATAATATTGGAAGGAAAAATACAAGGCAAAAGAGGCAGAGGCAGACCAAGACTAACATGGACGAGTAACATCAAAAGATGGACAAGTCAATCTATGTCGCCTGCACCACCAAGCAAGAAACCGAGTAGAATGGCAATCCATGGTAGCCAACCTTTGTTGCGGAGAGGGCACACGATGATGATGATGAGCCAAGTATCAAGCACAAAAGCCACATTTTGCTGCTTTTAATTTATCAATGATTTCACAATTATCTGACAGTTATCTCAACACTATCCAGGAATATAAGGAATATATACCACTTATTGAGAGCTATCATTACATTACCTGTTATTGAGCTATTTGCGGGTCATCATCATTGCACTCAGAACATGTCCATAGGTGCTCAGATCCCCTCTTCAGCAAGTCTTGCAGTGTCCAGTGACTGACGACTCCAGTTCTATGTTGGTTGATAAGTCTTCTTACACGGCCACTAAGTTTCTCATTTCTGGCTGTGCCCATCTTAACTCCCATTTTCATCATCCAAAGAAGTGATGTGGATCTGTGTTTGTCGAAGTCCTGTGCTCTTCCACATCTCAGAGGGCATTGATAATGTCCGCCCGATCCATTGATTGCCCGTCCTCAACGACAGCGCAACTAGCTAACCTGTCCGCTCTTTCATTTCCCCGTACTCCTGCATGTCCAGGGACATGACAAAGGTAATCTTACGTATTTTTGACTTCTGCAATGACTCTACCCATTGCATGCATACAGAGCCCGCCTCCACTTTTTTTATCATGCTCATCGAATCACTCAATATACATGCGTGGGTGTAGTCTTGTGACTCTAACCATTTGAATGCCTTGATCACTGCCATCACCTCCATTGTCATGCTACTCGTGGTCATGATGTCTTCGTAGACTATTCTGCCTGCCGAGCATGCTGTAAATGCCCATGCACTTCTTTGGTGTCGTCTTACAGATCCGTCTGTATAGATGACTGCATCTTTCTCGTCGGTGTTATCACAGATGAGACAGTTGACCTCAGCATTAACCACGACGGGGTTCTGTTCCCTACTTTTCCTGTCAAGTGTGACAATACACGAGAAAGTCCCCTTGAACGACGTAGGCACCGGTATCCACTCCTCACCAATGCTGATATTGGTAAGTCCACAGACCTGTTTGATGACATCTTCTGCTCGACCCATCCACCCATGATTTGCCTCTTTTTAGCCTGGCGCCTTTCCCTGTGTTGAGCACGTGGTGCAATGGATGCTCTTTATCTGTGCTAATCTTCAGGTATGCTCGTGCTCTCCAGATCTTGATTCTGTCATCCATGGTTGGAAAGTCACCTGTTATATATTTATAGTTTTAATGTTAAAATACAATTATTTGTCATGTTCTTTTTTTTTAAAATTCTTTTAGCAGTTTAGCTTTTGTTTTCTCTTTTTTTAAAAAATCATTACTGCTGTGGTTGATTACAGGTGAACCATATGAATATAAAACGCTATGTTGAGATGCTGTCTTCGGCTAACTTTCATGATGATTTGGATCTAGTAATAGAACTTCATTCACCTGAAGGTATTTGATATGACTTTACTTAATATTTGTTTATTATAATATATGAATTTGGAGCTTTTTTCCCTTTTAGTATTTCTTTATTATGTCTCTTGATTTTCCTAGTTTTATTTATATTAATTTGTTTTCCCATACCTTCCTTTACAAATTTGATTGTTTAATTTTAATTGTTTTTAACTATATTTATTTTCTTATTATCACCATGTTTTGTTTACATAGTTTCTTTTGTTTTTCATAAACATTTGTTATAGTGTCTGTAATGTTGTAGTTTGACTTTGTCACAGGTATATGCTGATTTAGTAGTTCTGCTGTTTTTTTCTGGTTCTTATTTATTACACTGTTAATGTTAATTAATAAAATAAACCAATAGTTTTTGTGAGCTGCAGAGTGGTTAGTGCAGTTACTTACTGATAGGAAGAGTCCAGGTTCAATTTCCAGAAGTGGCAGATTTTTTTGTTTGGTCTGACAAGGTTCCAGGGTTCACCCAGCCTCTAAAAATGGGTACCAGATATTATTCTGGAAAGTAAAGACAGCCTGGCATAACACCGACCACATCACTAAAAAATATGCCATTGTTATGGAAAAATATGATCACTAACACCATATTCCCCATATGCCTAGCAAGGCCTGGAGGGAACCTTTGCTTACATTTCTTTTATGAGCTGCCTGGTTTGTTTCATCTTCTTTAGAGACCCTTATTTTTGGAAGCTTTTTCATTTGCACTGCATGTATTTGTTTCAGTTGTTATATACCTTGCAGTCTAGTCCATTAGTTTGAAAGCATTGACAATTTGCCTGGCCATATACTTTTTGTCTTTCCAATAGATCTGACTCTGCATATTATGTGATGCACACTGTTCCTTGTTTTTCTAGATTTTTTAGTGTAATTCTTTCAATTGTTCTTGTTAGCCTTGTCAAGTCTGTTTTTGTTTGTTTGTTACTGCTACTAATAAATACATGTATTGTCTACATGCCTTTGTTGTTCTGCCTGTTTTTGTTTGTTACTGCTACTAATAAACTTAATTCTCAAATAAAAGAATAAATAATAAAATAAATAAAATTTATTCTCAAGACCTACAAATAAATATCAAAGTTGAAGGAATACGCCTGGAGACAGTTCAGAGCTACAACTACCTGGGACATACTATAACTAGTGATGGAAAATGTAAAACTGAAATAAACAAAAGAATAGGTATGGCAAAAAGTAATTTTAATGCCATGAAAAGTATACTAACATTAAAACAAATAACACCAGGGCTAAAACTAAAAATAGCAAAATTTTACATCTTCTCAATATTCCTGTATGGTGCAGAAACATGGACATTAGACAAGAAAACATAACAGAAAATTGAAGTCTTTGAAATGTGGATTTTTAGAAGAATAGGTAGAATTGGATGGAAAGAAAAGAAAGCAAATGAAGTTTTAAAACAACTAAAAATGAAAAAAGAACTACTAAACACAATTAGAACAAGACAAATGAAATCTTTGGGACATGTTAAAAGACACAACAGCCTACTAAAAGTAATATTGGAAGGGAAAATACAAGGTAAAAGAGGTAGAGGCAAACCAAGATGAACATGGACAAGTAACATCAAAATATGGACAAGTAAACCTATGACAATATGCACCATCAGAGCAAGAGACAGAGTAGAATGGCGCTCCGTGGTAGCCAACCTTCGATACAGAGACGGCACTCAATGAATGAACTAATAAACACATGTATTGTGTACATGTCTTTGTTGTTCTGCCTGTTTTTGTTTGTTACTGCCAGTAACAAACACATTTATTATGTACATGTTATTGTTGCCCTGAGTTAACATTACAACACTTTAGTTTTATGATGAGCTTCTAGAACTAATACACAAACACTGCACTGCCAGGTGATGTCAATGTCCAAGCTCCATACTTAGATGTTCTTTACTTTGATCCAAGAAAGAAACAGAATATCAATTCTCTACAAACTTCGCATCTCAGGTAAAATGACAAGTTAATTTGAATCATTTTCATTTGTGAATATAAACAAATAATGTTATAGATTGTGAAAGCACAAAGTAAAGTATGTTCACCACATATAACTTATGGGAGTGAAGTATTACATTTGACAAATTACACTAAAGAAAATGTTTTTTTTCCAAGTGCCCGTAAAAATGCCATTATCTCTATGTTATTTATTTGTCTCTCACCTTGGATGTTTCCATTAATTGTAGATTTGTATTTATTTACATTGTCTTCAGTTTTTACAATACCAAGCTTCAACATTAGATCCTTGCTTCTAATACCTTCCCCATCTCAATATGCCAAGCCCAACCTTTGTACAGGAAGAATACAATTTCTCAATAGATGTCTGGAACCTTAATCCCCCTCAAAGTACTCTCCTTGGGACTGCACACACATTCTTCCAATGGTTCCACTATTGTTGGGAGTATTTATGGAGGACCTCTTTGGGAATTGAGCCTTCGTTCTCCATATAATGTCTTCTCATGACTTAAAACAGGTCACTGATACGGTGACATCTTTTGCCTGGGGAACAACTAAAAGTTGTACTTGTAAACTCATGACCAGTGATTAAGGTGTCCAGAAATGTAGGGTTACCATTTGTGCAGTCTAACATGTCCTGTGAGTCTTCCAAACATGGTTGCCTCTTCTCTCCTATTAGCAGGTTTGCCACAAATTTCGCTGATACTCTTAGCATAGCCAAATCCTCATACAAAATGGGGTTTACTGGACCAATGCTTATTCACACTTTGTCAGCAAATTCTCAAATGGTGACATGATGGTTTTGCATGACCAAAGTCTGCACTTGGTCAATGACCTTGTTATTTTGGCTTCTTGAACGCCTATCTTGTTATTTGCTCTCTATTACAGCTGAGGCTTCTGAATGGTTTCAACATGGGTTTATTTAGTTTTTTATTTGACTGCAGAGTCGATTGTCTCCTGTTCTGAGTTGTATAATGATAATTTGTTCCAATCTGTTCATATTATGGTAGGCATTTTGATTTGGAGCTTGTAGCTTTCTGACTAATTTGATTATCTGTTTCTTCTGATGATGTGTAACTGGTGCATCTGAGTGCTGCTGCACATTCCTTTGCCAGCTGGTCTGCTTTCTCGTTTCCTGGTATTCTATCGTGAGATTGGATCCACTGCAGGGTGACCTTGTGATACTTGCAGAGTTCAGTCAATAAGGTTTGCAGATGGGGTAATTTTCTGGATTGTATTGCCAGGAGTGGTTATCATGCATCTGTCAGGAACACTTCAGGCTGTGGACCAAGATTACTGTTCAGCAGTTTTTCTATTGTCAACTTTATTGCTTGCATTTCTGCAATCAATATAATAATCATGATATTATTTCCCTGTTGCTATTTCATTCAAGTACTAGTGTTATTTGAGTATTCTATGTATGCTCCTGCTCCCCTATTCTTTACTGCATTTTGAGCTGATCCATCTTCATCAACACGGACCAGAGATCTTGTGGATTTTCTCCATTCAAGAAACAGAATGTTTTACACTGTATTCTATTTTGTATAATGAGAATGTAAGAATCAAAATCATGTTCATTGGGGCCCTTCAGTTATCATAGAGTCTGCATACAACATTACTTTATAGCTTATTGGTTATGGTAGGCCCCGGTATCACTGCAAACGAATTAAAATCCATAATCGCGCAACCGCCCGTGCCAGTGGAATCATCCGAATTACTAACTCATCTCCCAAACAAAGAAAGGTAACTATAGTCCTCATCATAGCAGTCCCAGCACACGTCAAAAGACATAAGGTGAAACCACACAGAAAGTGAACACAGCCAACTGTTCCCTGTCATACGATATAATTCATCGTAAACAATTGGAATGTCGAAACATGATCAAATCGGATGAGACATACAGCTCACAGTGTGCACAGAACACTTAACTCAGTAGCTCCTGCAACAAGCTGGACTTGGAATATGAGGAAACTGCAACAAGGAACACTTTTCATACATAGCCTTCAATGGTTCCTGCCGCCTGTCCACCATATAGACCGAAAGTTCACATCCTCCTGAAAATGATGATCACCATATTTTTTTTCATGTATAGTGCTTGATGATGTTAGGACATTGTTTTTGACTCCAAGTCCGAACATATAAAACACAGTTAGTCATCGGATTATCCCCATCGCACATCAAACAACAAACCGTAAGTTTAGCGTATGGCCAGTCTAGTGATATACGATGAGCCATTATAATGACGTAGCACACACAACACTGGCAGAGCCCATGGATTCTTGATTACTCTAGTGAATGCAGCCTACAACGAATCGAGCACTGCGCAAATAACCAAAAGAGAAAAAACTTTGGTTGACTTGATGAAGCAGTCCACATTAATGCATTGTAACATATAAAAAACTTGTGTCAAACAATTCCAACGACTTACATTGAACAGCACTCAATGTGTATGTAAACCACAGATGAACTCTAGAAGGTGGAAGGTCGCATTCACAACACTTGACTTGTCAAAAAGGAATATTGCCATGTGTACAACTCCGCTTCATCAGTGCAGATTTGTTAAGTAGAACATTATTTTGACTTTAACACAGAAAATTGCACTGGAGAGCAGAAATTAATCAGTTCCCAAATGCATTTTCTGCAGCGATCGAGAGAACATGATCTTTGTTCCACCATCTTGGAAACGAAAGCTTATATGTCTTCTTCTTCTTCTTCTTCTTTCCTTCCTCACCAGCCTTTCAGCGTCGATGAGAGATATGATTTGCGGTCTTTTGCACTTCTGTTCGCCTCTGCTGCTGTTATGTTTCCTAGTGCTTCTAATATTCCATTGATCCGTCTTCTTTGTGGTCTACCCTTGGGTCTGGTGTTCTCACAACGTTTGTTGAAGGCTGGTTGTGTTGTATTTTGATCTTTCTGCCTTGTCACGTGGCCAAACCATTTTATCTGTTGTTTCCTTATATATTCTATGGCAGGGGCTATTCCTAGCTTTTTTCTCAGTTCTTCATTTCTGATCTTATCTCTCAGACTGTTTCCTGTCATTTGTCTAACACATTTCATCTCTGTATAGGTTATTTTACTTATTGTTCTTGCATCTAGGGTCCATTGGTAGCACAACGTTGGGATGAAGATTGTATTGTATAGTGCTCGTTTTGCCTCCAGAATTATTTCCTTGTTGGACAATAGTGGTGATAACTGTCCAATGATTTGGCAAGCTTTGTTGCATCTTGATTCTATCTCTGCTTTTTGAGAATTATCATTTGTCATTAAACTTCCTAGGTATTTGAATTCCTCTACTTGTTTTAGTTGCCTGCCTTCTATAGATGTGTTGATGTTCTGTTTATTTTTGGTGACATTCATGTCTTCTGTTTTGTTGATGTTGATTTTCATGTTGTATTTTGTGCCTGAGCTGTTGAGTTTGTTTAGGTGTTCTTGTAGGTCTTCTATTGTTTCATGTATTAGTGCCTGATCATCTGCAAATAAAAGCTCATTGATCGCCTCTGTCTCTTTTGGGTTGGCTAGCTTGCATATATAGTCCATGTATGTAATAAACAGTAGGGGGGAATAGTACGCACCCCTGTCTTACACCTGATCTAACTTTGAAATGGAATGTGTAGCCTGCTGCTGTTCTGACCCTGCAGCTGCTGTTGATGTAGAGACTTTTAATTAGGTTGGTTAAATGTTGGCTTACTCCATATGTTAATAGTGTTTCCCACAGTTGTTCTCTGTTTACTCTTTTGAATGCTTTTTCCTGGTTAATGAAAGCTATGTATAAGTTTTGATTGTGTTCTGTCGTTTTTTGTGCAAGCTGTTTTAGCGTGAATAGTGCGTCAGTACATTGTTTTTTCGGTACCCCATTTGAGAGTCGCTTAACTGTAGTTCTATTATTAGTCTCAGCCTTTTTTTCCAAGATTTTGGCGTATAGCTTTCCTACATGGCTGAGAAGAGATATGCCTCTATATTGATTGCAGTCTCTTTTGCTACCTTTCTTTTCCATATTGGTATGATGGTTGCCTGTTGCCAGTCTTCTGGGGCTCGTTGTTGGTGTCATGCTGCATTAAATATTCTGTGCGGCCAATGCTCTCCTGCTGCTACTATTATTTCTATTGGTATGTTATCTATCCCCGGTGCTTTATTTCGTGGTGCATATTTGATTACTTCTTCGATTTCCTCTTTCATGATGTTGGGTTCAGTATTTGTGAGTTCTAGCGTGGTTTTTGTTGTCTTATTAGTAGTTGGTATGTTTAACAGGTCTTCAAAATATTCTTTCCATCTCTATTGCATATGTTGGTTATTTGATATTGGCTGTCTATCTTTGTCATTTATGAGCTCAGTAGGATCATGGTTTTCTTTTCTCGCTTTTGTGGCTTTTAATGCTTTGTAGAAATCTCTTGTGGCTGTCTTGAAGTCCCTGCTCATGTTTTGTCCGAATTCTGTCCAATTCTTTTGCTTAGCTTCTTTGATCAACATTTTAACTCTTTTTCGAACTAAATAATATTTTTCATATTTTTCTTGGTTCGTGTTCTTCCTCCAATGGTTCTAAACAGTTTCTTCTTTTCTTTAATTGCTTCTCTGATTGTTTCTTTCCACCATGGGGTGCTCTTTATCCCTTCTTTTGTTCTTAGCTTCGTTCCACAAACTGTTTTAGAGATGTTGGTTACTGTTTCCTTAAATTGTTTCCACTCTTCTTCTGCTGTGCACACTTCATTAGGGAGTTTCTTGAATTCCTCTGTTAGTTTTTCTTCTAGGGTTTTCCTTGTTTCTTGATCTTTTAATTGTTTTATTTTTATTGTCTGTTCTTTTCACTTCTTTTGTTTGTTTTCGTATATTCTCTTTATTTTGGCTGTTTTAGTGTGATCATAACCATATTGTGGTCCGTGTCATCTGTAATATTAGGGATTGCACTACTGTCAGTACTCTTTTCTTGTTCTGTTGTCTTGTTAGTATAAAATCTATCTGGCTTCTGCATGTTGTGTCATTCCATTTGTACCAGGTGTATACTTGCGACTCTCTGTGTTTGAAGAATGTGTGGTGATAAAAGCTTATATGTGCTCTTATTTATTAATTGTTGTTTTTGCTAAAGATATATGTAACTTTATTTGGTTATTTGGTTATGGAAGGCCCCGGTATCACTGCAAACGAATTAAAATCCATAATTGCTCAACCGCCCGTGCCAGTGGAATCATCCGAATTACTAACTCATCTCCCAAACAAAGAAAGGTAGCTGTAGTCCCCATCATAGCAGTCTCAGCACATGCCAAAAGACATATGGCGAAACCGCACAGAAAGTGAACACAGCCAACTGTTCCCTGTCATATGATATCAGCATTCATCGTAAACAATTGGAATATCGGAACATGATCAAAACGGATGAAACACACAGCTCACGGTGTGCACAGAGCACTTAACTCAGTAGCTCCTGCAACAAGCCGGACTTGGAATATGAGGAAATTGCAACAAGGAACACTTTTCATACATAGCCTTCAATGGTTCCTGCCGCCTATCCACCATATTGCCCGGAAGTTCACGTCCTCCTGAAAATGATGATCGTCATAGTATTTAAATGTATAGCACTTGATGATGTTAGGACATCGTGTTTGACTCCAACTCTGAACATACAAAACACAGTTCGTCGTCAGATTATCCCCGTTGCACACCAAACCTGATCATCGCAAGATTAGTGCATGTCGTCTTCTTGGAACACACGATGAGCCTTTATGATGACATAGCACGCACAAAATGGCTGTGCCCATGGATTCATGATTACTCCAGTGAATGCAGTCTACAACGAATGAAACATGGTGCAAATTTCCCAAAGAGATAAAACTTTATTATCCTCAAGTACTGGGCCTGCAGACTTAAGTGATCATGTCTCTCCACAACTTTCTATCTCTACAGGTGTAGGTGATCATGTCTCCCCACAACTTTCTATCTCTACAGGTGTAAGGTGATCATATCTCTCCACAACTTTCTATCTCTACAGGTGTAAGGTGATCATATCTCTCCACAACTTTCCATCTCTACAGGTGTAAGTGATCATGTCTCTCCTCATCTTTCTATCTCTACGGCTGTTTATCAATTCTTTTGTTGACGTCCTACAAAAACACTTTTACCATTCAATAAAGGCTGACTTTAGTCTAAAGACTGACTTATATGAGTATATTGTAATTTTGTTATCTATCTATCTATTGACCTTTCGAGCCGTAACCGGCCATAGGGCGTAGACCAAGATACACCTTCTCCTATATGAATTTTTGTTCTAGCAGTTTTCTTTTAAAGATATTTTATCAAATCTCGCCATCTGTCTCTGTTCTGTGCAAGCAGTTCTATCTCATTGAGGGAGCCGATTCCTGCTGCTCTTGCCTCTCTCATCAATGTTCTTCTCAGTGTCTCCCTGGGTCTTCCTCTTTTTCTTTTACCTGTTGTTTCCCATATGAGGGCTTGCTTTGCTATTCGATTATTATCTCTTCTCATCACATGTCCAACGTATGACCATCGTCTTTTCTTTATTACTGAAGATATTAGTGGTTGATTGGCGATTTCTCTAATTTCCTCGTTTGTTTTGAATTCGTTCCATTCTATACAAGTATTTTCCTTAGACATTTATTTTCGAATGCGTTCAACTTTGTTTCTATATCTCTTGTTGTTTTCCAGCTTTCACACGCATACGTAAGGGTTGATAGTACATTTGATTTGAATAGCCTAAGTTTTGTGTTTGTGCTAATGAGTTTTGATTTCCACAACTTTTCAAGGCTTCTGAAAGACATTGCTGCTTTAGCCAGTCTGATTCTAATTTCTTTGCTCGTATCCCCTTCTCGATCAATGTGACTTCCAAGATAGATGAAGTGATCGATCTCTTCTACTGGTTTGTTTCCATGTATATTTTGTCACTTGTTGGAATTAAACTTTTCATGACTTTAGTCTTTTCATGATTGACCTCAAGCCTAATTTTGTTATACTTTTACCATAATTATGTTAATTACTTTTAGTTGAATTGTTTCTATCATAAATTTCTTATATTTGCTGACATCATCAAGCAATATCGTTAAGATGATTGTTAATTTAATTTTACTAACACAGAGAACAAGGCTGTGTTAGAAAGAGCACAGGGAATCTGATAGAGTTTGATAAACTTGAGGTGCCATTGCCAATTCCTCACCCATCAAGCATTGCTGTCACAATATACAACAGGTCTGTTTGTTTGTGTGTGCTCATCTATTAGTTAGGGTTCCTGTTCAAATATAATTACGTAAATATTAGTTTGTAGATCCACGTCTATTATTGATGAGAATCCAAAGGTTTGCTATAATATGTGAAGAAAACATATAACCTACGATGCCGTGTTTTTTTTTATATAGAAATTATATTTTAGAATAGCTAATCATATTTCAAATCAAACACCCAGTCTCTTTTTAGTGCAGTCAGACATAACATAGGACTCCCAATGTACATTACCATCAGTTTCTATTCTGGGTGCACTTTTCTATCCTAATTACAGAATCAGTTCCTTATATTCTTGCTTTCATTATTAGTTTTCTCATAAAATCAGCTTCTATTCCATTTTCCTGCTGTTTTCCATTTGAGAACTTGTTTTGTGATTCTCTGATTATTTTTTTCCTGTCACATGGTTGACATATGTCTGTTTCCTTAGCTTGATTATAGATAACACTGCTGTTTGCATGGTCATATCTCTTATTTCTGCATTAGTCAGGAACTCATTCCACTGTGTACAGTGTATTATGCAAGAACCAAAACATTTCTATCCTAACAGTATCTAGTTTTGCTCAAGAATGACACTACATCTAAGAGGGGAGTGACTGAAAGAACAAGCAAAAAAGCATCTTCAGACAACAGATTACATTATACATTCCTCCTTTTTCCTTCAATACTTTAAAGCAAGATTGATAAAACAAAGAAGAATACAAAGGATTTTCACTTTTGTTTTCAAATGCATCTATTTGATTATATATATATATATATATATATATATATATATATATATATATATATATATATAATATATATAATATATATAAATGTAAAGTAAAGTACCCCCGTCATGCCAAGTGGCATAATATGGTGTTGGTGACCATAAATTTTACAGACCTTTGGCACTTGATTTTTGGGGTAATGTGGTCGGTATTACGCCCGTGCTGCTTTACTTTCCCAGAAAAAAATCTGTTACCCATTAAAGGCTGGGTGAACCGGAAGCCGTTGGTTGGGATCGAACCCTACCTCTTGTCCTTTGTAGTCCAGTTCACTAACCACTGGGCTATCGCGACTCATATAATATATATGGAATACATGTTTTTCTTTTGTTGATTTTCATCTTTCTCATGCACAGCTAGAGATAAATAAAAAAATATTTGAGTTGAGTATCAACGCTCTATTTTTATGTTTATGATTTTGGATTTTTCAATAATTCATAATTGGATAGTTGGTGGCCGAATGGATAGAAGCCATTGTCTTTCTCACAAAAATGTGATTGCATGTTTTAACTTCAGTAGGGTCACAAATTTGTTTCCATTCAACTTGCAATACAAATTGTGGCCTGAACACCTCAAATGTTTGAACATATTTTTGGTGTAATGTAAACAAAAGATGCATGAATGTGGGCTATTCATTTCAAAGTGGTTGGGAGGGCAAGTAATGAAAATGACAGAAAGTTGTGCACCTATTATTAACAATGAAATTATTGTGAAGGTCTCTTTTGAAACTTGTCTGTAGTACCAAAATCCACAAACTATATCATCATCAAGTACCGGGCCTACTGGCGTAGGTGATCATATCTCTCCACAACTTTCGATCTTGACAGTTATTTATCATTTCTGTTGTTGACCTTCTGCCAAGTCATTCTCTTAAGCTGTCTGTTATTTTTTCTCTTTGCTTCCCTCTATCTCTTCGTCCCTCAATTTTTCCAGTTGTTACAATATATTCCAGTTGTTCTCTTCTCATTACATGGTCAAAAAATGATGATTGTTTCTTCCTACTATTGGAAATTAGCTTTCTTTTTTCTTTGACCTCTTTCAGAACATCTTCATTACTCTTATTAGCTGTCCATTGTACTCTCTACATTCTTCTATAAAACCACATTTCTACAGACTCCAGTGATTTTCTTGTCTGTTGTCATATTATCCATTATTCACATCCATATGTTAAGACTAAACAAACGATGAAGTATTAAAACAACTAAAAATGAAAAGAGAACAACTAAACACAATTAGAATAAGACAAATGCGATTTTTGGGCCATGTTAAAAGACACAACAGCCTACTAAAAGTAATCCTGGAGGGGAAAATACAAGGTAAAAGAGGCAGAGACAGACCAAGACTAATATGGACGAGTAACATCAAAAGATGGATAAATCAGCGTATGACAACCTGCACCATCAAAGCAAGAGAGAGAGCAGAATGGTGCTCCATGGTAGCCAACCTTCGTTGCGGAGACGGCACTCGATGATGATGATGATGTTAAGACTGGCTCTACATAACATTTAAGAACTCTCTTTCTAGTAAACTATATATCACAGCTGAAAATCTTATGCTACCAGCTGAAAGAATTATAGCTTCTGTTTTGATTGGCAAGAAAGCTGCCAAGGGCTCATCATTAAAACATTTGTCAACTGATACAATTAAGAAGTGGATCTTTGCTTTGTCAACCTCGTTCAATGAACAATTTTAATTAAAGGTTTTGCATATTCTTCCTTTCAGCTCTGTAATTGTGTGAGAATACAATCTTACCTCATTTAACTGTTTTTTATATAATATGGGCATGGCAAAAACACTTTTGAGAAGTTAAGTTTCATTTTCTCCCTAATTTTTAGCTGAAGAAGTGTTTAAGTGTATACCATTTCATGACATGAATGGGTTTTAAATGTGTTGAATTATTTACATATGGCGCATGCGCAACATCTTGAAGAATGTGAATGGGGAATGGGGTTAACAAAATGCCATTATCTTTTATCATGGTTGAGCAATTGCTGATTTTATTTGATCCTCTCCCCACTATGAACCATCTTTACCTTACATATATATCATGATTCTATGTCTCTTCCTAACAGAGAGAATGATCAAGACCCAATTGATATGAATGATGTCAATTGTCAAAGAATTGTACGGGCCACCAAAGAAGTTCCATACATTGATCTTACAGAACTCAGTAGCATTGACCCATCGACCACTGAACTCAGCACACCAGACAATGCCACTACAGAGTCTGTGACAGTGACCTCTCACCTTGCAGTCCAGGAGAGATCTTTCTCAGATGATGCTGTCAGCAGACATTGCCACAGCACCTCAGCTGCAGTTCACACTCCCCAGTCAGAGGCAAGTGACATGCCTTTTCCTGATTCAGAAAATGGGGTAGATCAAGAGGGCAGAACTGTGTATTATGAGGTTGAGCAAGATACCAGCTGTGTGCTCAATGTTTCTGATGATATCTCTGTCATTGACACCATAAGCATGCCTAGATAAGTGTATTGAACCACTTTTTACTAGTCTTTTCTGTGAACCCCAGAGTGCAATGCTTCAACTTTATTCATTATAAATGCTTTTATACATGTATCACATACTTTATGCTTATTTATCTTCAGAGAAAACAAATATACACCTTCAGTACTTATGATGGGATGCCCTTTGTTTTCATTAAACTAGAGATATATATATATGTCTGCTGAAATTCTTGTCACTTCTAGCACGTCACAGTCTGTTCCAGCAAAACGATGGCATGCAAGCTGTGCCTAATGAACTGAATGAACCCAAATGTGTATGGTAGTGTATAATTCAGCTGCTGATTATTCATTTATTTCTGCACATCAGTTTTCTGGTCAATATTTACTTTCTTTCGGATATATCCACAATATGTCTATGTGTGAAGTTAACACTTTTCTTGAAATATGGGAAACTGTACTCATGATGTGTGTGTTTGTGTGTGGTGGCCTACTGAAAACTCTAGCCTTTGCATTATTTTATATGAATGTGCCTATTAGTATTTAATGGTTGTGACAATATGGCTGTGACAAGTCATGCTTGTTGAATGTCTATTTTTTATGATTGTTACACATTATGATTATTCATTTTCTTCATTATTTATTAGAACTTTTTTGGAGTAAAAAATGTGTATTTATTAATTTATTATGTAATTTGTCATGATCGTAATTAGAAAACATGTCAGCACTTACATAAGCAAGAAATATTCTATGTCTATTACACTAATTATGATATATGTGCATGGTGGACCTATAAATGAGTGATAAGTGAATTGTACATTTTAAAAAAAAACATGTTAACAAGTTAAGAGTGATACTTCAGACAAGAAGTAATGACCAAGAGGTATTCATTGAAACATGATATCAATCTCTTCAAGTATGTACTGGGTGCTGTGTGACTATTTTCATAGATTTGATAACTATGGCAAGCTATGATTCATTCTTCTAGTTAAGAATGTAAAGTTTACATATGAACTAAAAATAATCATTACTTCATCATCATCAATTGGTAAATCTGGTGTTTGGGTCATATCTCTGCACTGTCCTCTTAGCAGCATCCTCCACATAATATCAACCTCAATCTTGATATCCTTGTATAATTGGACAGTTATGTTTTCCTTTATGCAAATATATCGAGATTTGGATGTAACTTTATAGAAGACTGGTAAGAACAAGCACTCTCACGGTGTGTACATATTTGAAAAATATTTTCTCACACAAAAGAGCTGTATTCATTTTGTACGCACATGCATCCTGTATTGTTCATTCACTTTATAATATTTGCTTATTTTTCTTTCATATCTTTTATTCATGACAAAACTATAGCATTTACTCTCAGTCTCTTTATATCATACTTTGTGCAACATTTTTATATTTGTCACTTTATGTACTTTCAATATTTTTTAGTCATTCCTAGATTTTTACTTTTATATTTGATAATTTACCTTTATCTTCTATTTTGCTGCTTTTTTGGTGCGGTTTTTTGTAATCTCATTTATATTATAATTGTTTAAAATTTTAATGACCTTTTTTATCACTACAGTTTGTAAAGTGATATAAAGTGAGTTTTTGCATGATAAGAATCTTGTTTGCATTTTTCTGGTTAAATAATTTTAATTTATTAAAAGCAATCTTCACCAATGTGTGAACTAGACATTTTATTTTCAGTTTACAAAACTCATCCCTAGTCAATAATGTCAACTGTTTTTTTCATTTATTTAACAACTTCACTTAAATTCTATGTTTTATTTGAGCTTGTCACTTAAATTGCTCGTTATCAGAATTATTTTTTTTGCTCCTTATCAGAAATATTTTTTTTGCTCGTTATCAGAATTAGATTTTTTTTTAAGTATATAAATTCAGGCCATATTTACTGTTTCTGTTGATGACTTGTTCCACTAGTTCCTGCTCACTTTCACTGATCACCATGTGTAACGTCTACATTGTTTATTTATTGTTCTTCTATTCATGCTCTTAGTCTTGGCATTCCAGTTTTCCTCCTCCTTGTTGATATCTATAAAACTTATGATAGAAGTCTGCATTTATAAATAGCTCACCTAACCTTATAAATAACTCACCTACCTTTATAAATAATTCATCTACATTTAAGTAACTCATTTCTACTTATAAATATCTCAAATTGAGAAAAAGTTTTATTGAGTCTGATGTTGATAGTGACAAATATTAGACAAAATAATTGTTTATGAAATATATGTTCCCATTAAATGAGAAAAAAGTCAACAATTGTTATTACACAGAAGAAAACATGGTCACATACTATAAATGCCTTGACTCAGTGCACATCCTTGCTTTAACATAGTCAGCCCATGTATACACTCTTTAATGTATGTTAGTGTTATACTATATTGTCTCTCTGTATGACCAATCAAAACGTATCTGCTGTGTTCTTTGTGAATCATATTATGTAGAGATGTTTAGTGCATGAACAACATCCAGTAGTACTTTGGTGCTATTTTTGCCCTTTATGATTTTCAACATTTATCATAGTAGTTTTATTTTCATAATGACATTGAAGACAGCATGCAAGACTTATCACCATTTTCTGGAATCATGTTATTGTGTATAGTTTGAGTAAGCAACACACCAATAATATTAGAGACATGCAATAAGTGACATTTGCATTTAAAGCACAAGGCTCACAAGTCATGTAGTTTGACAGTCAAACCAAATTCCTTTTGCAGAAAACATTTAATTTTTTTTTTTTTTCAATTAGTGTTTTATTGTCCTGCCTACATGCACTGTATGTTCATTTATTTTGTTAACTATTATAGCACATTCACTGAAGGTTTCTTTCCACAGAATTAACTCACTCATTGCAATGAGAAAGATGCCTTGATGGTGACTACCTTGTGTTTCAGTTTGATCAGCTTTTTTCTCTGCAGCAGGACTTCACAGAAAGGTTTGACTTTGACACTGGCAACATATACTTCTGTGTTTAGCCTGTATTTTCCTATGAATTGTAGGATTACTTTAGCAGCAATTAGCCACATTTTGTACACTTCAGCGCTTTCTAGCAGAATTGAACTATCTTAGTGGATCATATTAAAATAAACACTTCTATTTAAATATTTAAAGCAGTTTTCTTATGTAAAAGCGGGATGCCAGTGATAGATATCAAGACTGCGATAGAGTTTGTTATATTCCATTCATCTATTCTGATACTTCTAAATGAAGGCTATGTTAATGAAGTAATTTTAGAGTAAACAATATTTTAAAATATCAGAGTTTGCTTATTGTCATCAGTAAAAACTTCTAAATCATATATATATATATATATATATATATATATATATATATATATATATATATATATATATATATATATATATATATATATATATATATATATATTGTGTTCATAAATACAATCAGGATACAGAAGTCTGAGAATACATTTTCGAAAAACTAGTAATGCAACATAATACAATGCCTGTTCTTGAATTTTGACTTCTCCATATATCATGTATGCTACACACATATATATAGCTATCAAGTGAATTCATTACTAATTACTGATGGGTGATTACTCCCAACTAACTGGCGATGCTATCACCAACAAAGGTTGAATATCCCTTTCTTCACTTGTGACTGTTTAATACTCATTATATCTTATATGTACAATTGTTTCTCCTCAGTGACATCATAGATTGTTATATAGATAGTTTCAACAGAAATTGAATATTTTATTTTACAATGTCTATTGGTACTGTCGCTGTAAGTCTGTCAGTATGTTTGGCGACCGCATAGCATTATTCGCTGTGTTGTTTCCCAAGTCATAAAGGAATTTTTTTTTTTTAATATGATTGCCGATGACCAGGAAATTTCCCTAGTCACAGCAAAAAAAAAAGGGAGCTGCGATAGCTCAGTGGTTAGTGAATTGGACTACAAAGGACAAGAGGTAGGGTTCGATCCCAACCGACGGCTTCCGTGTTCACCCAACCTTAAATGGGTACCGGATTTTTTCTGGGAAAAGTAAAGTGGCACGGGCGTAATACCGACCACATTACCTCAAAAATCATGTGCTGAAGGTCTGTAAAATGTACGGTCACTAACACCATATTCCCTATACGCCACTTGGCATGACGGGGGCGCTTTACTCTCTTTTACTACAGCAAAAAAAAAGGAAAAACTGCCAATTTCTTGAAATTTGGGTTGTTGTTTTTTTTCGCATTAAACTATGTATCTCACAATCTCAAAAAAAATCTAATAGCAATGGAAACAAATTAAATACGCAGGTTTTACCAAAAGTAGTAATTAGGAAGATACACTGAGGGAAGCATTCGTTCATGTGCAACAATCAGGTGCTTTTTTTTTTTTTATCTCATAGTAGGTGAGTCTCTTTGGAGACAGAGATAAAAATATGGATCCATGCTCAGCTGGCGAATGATCTTGTAAGTTGAAAAACAAAAAGAGAAAGCTGTATGTTTCTTTAACGCTCAGCCATTTGGTAAGGAGATTACTGAGCTTAAACAGACTTAACAGCACAGACACCCAAAACAACATGAAAATAAACACCAACAAAACAGAAGTGATGAACATCTTAAAAGTAAAACTGAACATCAGTGTAATGATAGATGGAAGACAGTTAAAACAAGTGGAGGAATTCAAATACCTAGGAAGTCTAGTGACAAATGACAATTCACAAGCAGCAGAAATAGACTCATGAGGCAACAAAGCTTGTGAAATCATCGGACAGCAATCATCACTATTGTCCAACAAGGAAATAACTCTAGAGGCAAAACGGGCACTTTTCTTAATCCCCGCATTGTGCTACCTGGATTCTAGACTCAGGAAGAATAAGAAAGGCAACCACTACCAAGATGAAATGTTAGACGAATAACAGGAAACAGTCTGAGAGATAAGATCAGAAATGAAGAACTGAGAAAAAAAGTTAGGAATAATTCCCTCCATAGAATACTTAAAGAAACAAGAGATAAAATGGTTTGACCACATGATAAGACAAAATGATAAAAATGCAACTCAACAGGCATTTAATATATACATTACAAGAACACCAGGGTTGACCACAAAAAAGACGGATTGATGGAATATAAAAAACATACCAACAGCAGAGGTCGAAAGAAAAGAGCAAAAGATTTCAAATTATATCTCCCCTCGATGCTGAAAAGCAAAAGAAGATGGAAAGAGGAAGAACAATTTAGTGAGCATGGATGCTTTGTGTCGCTAGATTGCAACAAACTGGGATATCAGAACCCTTCAGCTAACACACCCTTCAGCATGAGTAGATTTTGTTTTGCTAAACAATTCTGCCTAGGCAGGGACCATTTTGTCCGACTAGACTCATTTCGATTTTTAATTACCAAGAGTTCTTTAATGTGCACAGAGTACACATAGTAACTCTTGTTTTTTTGTCGTTATCTATGTGGACAAGACATTGGGTCTCACTGCTCAGAGACTGGAGGAGGGTACAGCCATACAGAAGACATGGATTCAAAGTGAACATTTTCTACCACCCGTTGTAGGATTCAAAGAGAACAATTTCTATCACCTGTTGTAGGATTCAAAGAGAACAATTTCTATCACCCATTGTAGGATTCAAAGAGAACAATTTCTACCGCCTGTTGTAGGATTCATAGAGAACAATTAATACTGAATGTTGTAGGATTCAAAGAGAACAATTTCTATCACCTGTTGTAGGATTCAAAGAGAACAATTTCTACCGCCTATTGCTGGATTCAAAGAGAACAATTTCTACCACCCGTTGTAGGATTCAAAGAGAACAATTTCTACCAACCGTTGTAGGATTCAAAGAGAACAATTTCTACCACCTGTTGTAGGATTCAAAGAGAACAATTTCTACCACCCGTTGTAGGATTCAAAGAGAACAATTTCTATCACCTGTTGTAGGATTCAAAGAGAACTATTTCTACCACCTGTAGTAGAATTCAAAGAGAACAATTTCTACTGCTTGTTGTAGGATTCAAAGAGAACAATTTCTACCACCTGTTGTAGGATTCAAAGAGAACAATTTCTACCACCTGTTGTAGGATTCAAAGAGAACAAATTCTACCACCTGTTGTAGGATTCAAAGAGAACAATTTCTACCACCTGTTGTAGGATTCAAAGAGAACAATTTCTACCACCTGTTGTAGGATTCAAAGAGAACAATTTCTACCACCTGTTGTAGGATTCAAAGAGAACAATTTCTATCACCTGTTGTAGGATTCAAAGAGAACAATTTCTACCACCTGTTGTAGGATTCAAAGAGAACAATTTCTACCACCTGTTGTAGGATTCAAAGAGAACAATTTCTATCACCTGTTGTAGGATTCAAAGAGAACAATCTCTACCACCTGTTGTAGGATTCAAAGAGAACAATTTCTACCACCTGTTGTAGGATTCAAAGAGAACAATTTCTACCACCTGTTGTAGGATTCAAAGAGAACAATTTCTACCACCTTTTGTAGGATTCAAAGAGAACAATTTCTACCACCTGTTGTAGGATTCAAAGAGAACAATTTCTACCACCTGTTGTAGGATTCAAAGAGAACAATTTCTACCACCTGTTGTAGGATTCAAAGAGAACAATTTCTACCACCCGTTGTAGGATTCAAAGAGAACAATTTCTATCACCCATTGTAGGATTCAAAGAGAACTAATTCTATCACCCATTGTAGGATTCAAAGAGAACAATTTCTATCACCCATTGTAGGATTCAAAGAGAACTATTTCTACCACCCGTAGTAGAATTCAAAGAGAACAATTTCTACCGCTTGTTGTAGGATTCAAAGAGAACAATTTCTACCACCTGTTGTAGGATTCAAAGAGAACAATTTCTACCACCTGTTGTAGGATTCAAAGAGAACAATTTCTACCACCTGTTGTAGGATTCAAAGAGAACAATTTCTACCACCTGTTGTAGGATTCAAAGATAACAATTTCTACCACCTGTTGTAGGATTCAAAGAGAACAATTTCTACCACCTGTTGTAGGATTCAAAGAGAACAATTTCTACCACCTGTTGTAGGATTCAAAGAGAACAATTTCTACCACCTTTTGTAGGATTCAAACCCAAGACCATCAAGTCCAGAGGCTGATGTCTTGCTGCTGATAATCCAGCCCCTTACCCCTGCATAAGTTGTATTCAACAACAGGTGTATGTTATTAAAAATAAAAACTTTAACAGACTTTATTAAACTTACCCAGAACCCTACAGAGTTTGAGAACTTCATTTCTGATTAGGATGCTCATAGACTGTCCTCTGTGTGTAGTAGTGATGTAGGTACACAAGAACAATAACTTCTTTTTGCTACAAAATATTGTATAGCTTCTGTTTTTGGTTTGTGCTCATTTACTGAGTTGCCTAGGCGAGCATGGATTTACTTGTTGGCTGGCCATGACTCAGATGTGCATGAGGACTGATTAATTAAATTTAGTTCATTAGTTAGTTCCTCTCTGGTCTGGCATAAAGGGCAGATATCAAACTCATCATGTCTGACAACTCATGCTAGATATTAATGGCCCACAGTTGAACCCTCTCTGTTAATATTTTCCTTATAATTTATTTTAGTCTTCCTTGTTTTCTTTTGCGGCACTGTGGCCAGGTAACAGCCTGGCACACTAGTCTTTTTTTCACCCATTCTGAACACATAGCAAATGCACTTGCAATGGCTTCTCCACTTATAACTTAGTACATATCCTTATTTGGTTTATTTTTTTATAATTTCATTTAGTGTAATATCTCTTATTTGTGTTTAAGAGTCTTCTAGGGCATTTTTTTTTAAAGACAATTGATTTCTTTTCTGGAGCTTGAGTTTATTTCCACCTTTTGCACCCATATGATAGCATGGATATCACACAAGAGTTGAACAGTTTACGTTTTGTGTGCTCGCTAAGTATTTTTTAAAATCTCCAAATACCTGTGAGCTTGTTAAATATCTTGATGCCAATGCAATACGGGCCATAATTTCAGTTGTAGTGTTTCCATCTCATGACATTTTGCTTCCTAGGTAGGTGAAGTGGATAACTTTTTATTAAGTTTTATGTCAGCGGCATAATTCATAATTTTTGTTTTTTCCTTGTTGATCTGGAGGCCTCTTTGCCCAGAAAATTGATGGAGTTGATATTTTTTTTCTCAGCCTGAGTTTGTTGAGCTCAAAAAGGCCAGATCATGTGCAAAATGAAGATCTTCTAAGATTTGATTGTGTCTCCATTTGATGTTTGTCACTTATGCATTTTTACATGACCCAATTGATTGCTATCCTGATAGCTATAAGCTGATAAATGTGTTTTGAAAAATCCACAAAGTTGATAATAAGTGGTGATTGGAATTCTATTGATACTTTGGTGATGGTTCTAAGTGTTAAAATGTTGTCAATACATGACTGATAAGATCTAAAGCCAGCTTCTTCTTTAGGTTTCTCATCTGCTGACTTCTCAAATCTTTTTAGTAAAATGCTGCAAAAATGTTTTCCTGGCACTGATTATAAAGTAATTCCATGCCACTTGTTATAATCTCTCTCTCTCTCTCTCTCTCTCTCTCTCTCTCTCTCTCTCTCTCTCTCTCTCTGCGATCAGGACTCAATCAGAGTAGGATTCCAGACTCTTACATGAAGTCAGCTGTCAGGTTAAGTGTGTTGATCGCCCCCACAGACAGAACACACAATTAGAGTCTGCCAGATCCACTCTGATTGAACACCCGTTAAAACGTTGCACTGTGTTCTGCACCAGTGGCCCAGTGCATCCGATTTCAGCCAGCATTTTATTCAGCTTTGTTTTCCTTAGCCTTTGATTGTCCCCAATCTTCCTGCAAGGCAGCAGATTGTCTTTTCCGTAGGGTGTTACAATCTAAGAGGGCTCCTACAAATGAAGTCAATACTAATTCAAATAATCAACCCAACTGAACTTATGACAGACTTACAGGGACACAATCCTTTCAAACAGATGATGTAGATTATCCCATCTTAAGTTATGAAGTGCAACCATTTGTAATCATTTTACTGTTCATAAATTCAAATGTGCTAGGTTTATTATTAGTATTTTTTTCCACTTCCATTACTCATAATTAATTAATTCTAATTTGTATTAACAGCATTGAAGAAAAGTAATAGTTGTACAAAGTTTGTAGATCATCAGTTATCAGAGCAAAATAGCATCTTTTGATTAATATATCATGAACAGAATACATCGAAGGAGATAGCATCCTGTTGCTAGACAGATAACCAACATAGTGGTTGGCCTGTGCCAGGTATTAGTCAACTATATGAGTAACATTTTGTTAGGGTTGCGTTATTCCCTTCTTGCACTGTGCAGAAGTTTACACTGATGAGATTATTTCAAGCTAGACACCTATTGTTAATGAATTACCTCGTTGTTGTGTTTTCCTTCAATCATACAGAGCATAGTATGTGTGTTTTACATGTGTACAACTACACTCACACACTGTAATAATAATAATTGTTTTGTGGCCTACACAGGTTTTATCTATAACATGATACATGCCAGTTCTTTTTTTGCATTCACAGAGTTTATTACAAAATGTGAATACAGAAATTAACTCTTTCATGCAGATTTAAGCATTAAAAGAATCAATTATGCCGAAGTGTTGACATGGAAAAATTCTGTTGATGAAAGACAGAAATATACAAATGAAAGGAAATATAGCGCAGATATGACAATTCAAGAATTGTAAACAAATCAAAAGTTGGCTTCAATGTATTTACATTTTCTGTCCTTTGTTAAATAATATTTTCTGAGATGTTGTTGATTTATTTTTGTATGTTATCCTGCTATATTTATGTAAGCTTGTTATGGGTGAAATAATAGCCTTAATGCTTAGGAAATTAACTTATATTTATGCTTGTTGTTAGTTAAGATACCTTAAAAGGATACTAAGTGAGACAAGAAGAGACAGAATCAGAATTAAGGATATGAGAAAAAGAGTTGAAGTAACACCAGTACAGGATCATAGGTAGCAACAGATCAAATGGCTTGGGCAGATAACTTGATCACCACTGTACAGCTTTCCTTATAGAACATTAACGCAGGAAGAATAGAGCAGGGAAAAGGTAGACCTAAAGACATTGGATTAATGAAATAGACAGCATAATAAGCACCATGCAGGAATCATAGTACAGAGCATTGACAGGAGAACTCCATTTTCTCCTGAAGCTGAAAGGCAACATAGGCAGAGGAAAGTAAGTAAAATTTGTTAGTTGTTGTTGTTGTCTTCTGTGATTTAAGGTAAAGATACAGTCCAGTTTTACAACAGAAATGTCTGCTACATGTGGAATATACATGGTTTGAACTTGAAGTACTGATTCTCGTTATTTTGTCTTGAACAGTTTGTGCATTAATGTCTTTTCAGTGTACTTTTCCCAGAGGGTGTGTTGCTGTAATTAGTTACTGAATTTGTAAATTACAAATAAGAAACTTGCCCTGTCTTATTAGGAAAATACAGAATAGAAAACAACATGATTTATTACAAATAACAACAGGGCTTTCTTACATACAAATTCTGACATCTAAAATTATCATGTGATGTCTAATAATTGACTGCCAGGTATTTCACTTGACATATAACACTGACTTTTGGTCATGTCAGCTGACATATAATACTGACTTTTGGTCATGTCAGCTGACATATAATACTGACTTTTGGTCATGTCAGCTGACATATAATACTGACTTTTGGTCATGTTAGCTGACATATAACACTGACTTTTGGTCATGTCAGCTGACATATAATACTGACTTTTGGTCATGTCAGCTGACATATAACACTGACTTTTGGTCATGTCAGCTGACATATAATACTGACTGTTGGTCATGTCAGCTGACATACAATACTGACTTTTGGTCACGTCAGCTGACATATAATACTGACTGTTGGTCATGTCAGCTGACATATAACACTGACTTTTGGTCATGTCAGCTGACATATAATACTGACTTTTGGTCATGTCAGCTGACATATAACACTGACTTTTGGTCACGTCAGCTGACATATAATACTGGCTGTTGGTCATGTCAGCTGACATATAACACTGACTGTTGGTCATGTCAGCTGACATATAATACTGGCTGTTGGTCATGTCAGCTGACATATAATACTGACTGTTGGTCATGTCAGCTGACATATAACACTGATTGTTGGTCATGTAGATCATAAAATACAATTAAGACAAGACAAATGAAATTTTTGGGGCATGTTAAAAGACACAACAGTCTACTAAAAGTAATATTGGAAGGAAAAATACAAGGTAAAAGAGGCAGAGGCAGACCAAGACTAACATGGACGAGTAACATCAAAAGATGGACAAGTCAATCTATGACAGCCTGCACCATCAAAGCAAGAAACAGAGTAGAATGGCGATCCATGGTAGGCAACCTTCGTTGCGGAGAAGGCACTCGATGATGATGTCAGCTGACATATAACACTGACTGTTGGTCATGTCAGCTGACATATAACACTGACTGTTGGTCATATCAGCTGACATATAACACTGACTGTTGGTCATGTCAGCTGACATATATGACATATAACACTGACTGTTGGTCATGCCAGCTGACATATAATACTGACTGTTGGTCATGTCAGCTGATATATAACACTGACTGTTGGTCATGTCAGCTGATATATAACACTGACTGTTGGTCATGTCAGCTGATATATAACACTGACTGTTGGTCATGTCAGCTGATATATAACACTGACTGTTGGTCATGTCAGCTGATATATAACACTGACTGTTGGTCAAACAATTTCCAATATGTAGAAAAGTTTAGGAGAAATCAAAAGATATGACAGTCCCAAATGAAATGCTGAAGGTGAATGCACTGAACTGCAACAGCTAAACAGTGCAATGCAACTTGTTATGCCAAGAAGGAATCACAAACTAGGTTTACTCATGTTCTCTGCCAGAACCATACTTGAGATTGTCAATGACTCACACATTTCACGTAGCCTGCTAGCAATGTCGTCTGGCTCAGTTTATTTCACCTATTCTCTGTAAAATTGTATATCACATTATGTTTATGGCTTTTCTTGGTAGGCTGTTTACATTTTGCTTAGCCCATTAATATCTTGAAATTAAACATGTTTATATATTTTCTTTTTGATATACATAGATGCATGTATGCCCTCCAGTGATATCCCATATACAAAAATGAAGAGAAAACTATGTTCTGTATTTTTGGACTCCCATTTCTTGGTTTATTATTCACTAGAGAAAAGTCATGAGACTATCTATCTATCTTTCGTTCGCCTGAAGCATTGTCTATATCTGCAATGTCGTTTCCTGTATAAATGTTACTGTCTTTTGTAATTCTTGCAGTGGCCCATATAGTTTTGTCTGTAGTGTTGTATCTATGGGCCAATGGATTTTCCTCAGTCTACTATATTCAGTGCAGTCTTGAAGTATGTGTTCAGCAGTCTGGGGCGCCTGTCCACATGTACAAGTAGTTGAGGTGCCGATCTTGAATTTTGTATACATGTGACTATGGAGTCGATTGTGTCCTGTTCTGAGACGTATAATGATAACTTGTTCATATCTATTCATATTATAAAAGGCATCCTGATTTGGGGCTTGTGGTCCTCTGATTGATTTGATTATCTGTTTCTTATGATGGTATGTAACAGGTGTATCTAGTTGTGTGCCTGTTGAACCTTCCTTTGCCAACTGATCTGCTTTCTCATTTCCTGGTATTCCACAGTGAGATGGGATCCACTGCAGGGCAACCCTGTGGTGCTTGCAGAGTTCAGTCAATAAGGTCTGCAGATGTGGTAATTTTCTGGATTGTAGTGCCTGGAGTACTGATCTTGCATCTGTCAAAAACACTACAGGCTGCGGGCTAAGATTAATGTTCAGCAGTTTTTCTATTGCTAACTTTATTGCTTGTATTTCTGCATCATAATTGTGACAATATTTCCCTGTTGCTATTTTATTCATATCCCTAGTGTTATTTGGGTATTCTATATATGCACCTGCTCCCCCATTTTTTACTGCATTCTGTGCTGATCCATCTGTATACACACGAATCCATAGGTCTTGTGGGTATTCTTCATCCAGGAAACTGAGAGTTATTGTTTTTCGCTGTAGACTATTCTGTTCCTCTTTATCAACTATTCCTTTCACTTCTGTCCGTATTTGAACTGATAATCCAGATTCCTCTGTCCAGGGAGTCTGTTCTGGTATGGGCAGTAGGGGGTTAACAGCTCTTGGCATGTCTGGTGTTTGTCTACTAATACGCTTGGCTTGGTGGATAAAACTGCTTCTCTTAAGTCGTCCCAATGCAAGATTTTGGAATCGGTCCTTCATTGGATGTCTCGGCATGCAAGCAAATTTTTCTGCCTGTATCAGCACCTTTGTGTCCCTCCGTTCTCTCAGTGCTGGTATCCTCCACAATTTCTCCATCTCTAATATTGGTGTTGATTTCATTGCTCCTGTGATGACCCTAAGTGCCTGGTTTTGTACTTTATCCAGTTCTTGAAGTGTGGTGTTTGATGCTGAAACACCATGCAGATGATCCATATTCTAAATGTGGGCGTATACTCTGTTGGTAAACTTTACTGAGTATTTTCCCACTCGCACCCCACGTAGTTCCACACAGCTTTCTTAGAATAGCCAATTTTCTCCTTGCTTTTTGGGTTGCCTTATTTATCTGCTGTTTCCAAGATAGTTTGTTATCAAATGTAACTCCGAGATACGTAGCCTGTATGTCTTCTTTCACAGGCTCATTGTTTATATAGATGGCTCCTGCTTTTTGTTTTGGGGAAAGAGTGAAAAGTGTAGTACTGCATTTGTCTGTATTGATGCTGATACACCATCTATTTGTCCATGAATTCAGTGCATTCATAGCTCTTTGTAACAATTTGGAGGCCACTGTTGCATACTCCTCTGTGCACCACATTACCAAGTCATCTGCATACATTGCCACTTTGATACCATGTGGTAGTTCAGTAACTAGGTCATTGATGTAGATCAGAAAAAGTGTTGGAGATAGTACCCCTCCCTGTGGAACGCCCTGGCGCAGTAAGACCTTCTTACTCTTAAGACCATCCAGTTGCACTCTGGCTCTCCTGTTATGCAGGTATGCTTTGACCCATTTGTACATCCTGCCATTTACTCCATAATTTCTCAGTTTCTTCAAAAGCCCTTCCTTCCATACCTTATCAAATGCTTTCTTTAGGTCTATCCATGCTGCTAGTACCAGTTTCTTTTCTTGAAACGCATCCTCAATTTCCTGGGAAAGATAGGTTGCCTGATCTTCGGTAGAGTAACACTGTCTAAAGCCTGCTTGTTGTGGGACAAGGAGATTTTCACTTTCCAGGTACCACTGCAGTCTGAGATTGATTATACGTTCCATTGTTTTACACAAACAGCTTGTAAGGCTGATTGGTCTATAGCTGGATGTCATTGAACCATCTTTTTCCTGGCTTTAGTAATGGTATCATAATTGCTTCTCTCCATGCCTGTGGCACTTTACCTGTGATCCAGCAAATGTTGTAGATCTGCAGTAGTTTTGCTTTAGCTGCAGTTCCCAAGTTCTTAATCATTTCATTAGACACTCCATCACTACCTGGTGACTTTTTCATTTTTAATTTGGATATTGCCAGCTCTAGCTCTCTTTGTGTAATGGGTATTTCCATGACTTCATGTGCAGTCTCTTCTTGTCTTGCATTTTGTTGTTTTAGACGGGTCTCTTGACGTTTCTCTAGGCTAATTTCAATATTGTTGTCATTTGCAAAGGAGTCTGCAAAGTGATTTGCTGCATGTTTACCTGTTAGAATGTTTCCATCCTTCTTCAGTGTAATTTTGTGTTCCCTTCTGTACCCTCATCATTCAGCTGTTTTACAAGCTTCCACACTTTTCTTGTGTCTCGTTCTAGATTCATGTACTCTGTTTTCTCTTTCCAACTTCTCCGTCTGGCTTGTAGTTTAGCCCATTGAAATTTGGCTTTAGCATGCTGATAGTTATTGTGGTGTTCCTGGCAGGGGTTATTTTCTGCTTGTTTTCGAGATGTTTCCATGTCATTGTGCAGTTGCTCTAGTTCACTATTCCAGTATGGTTTGTAGTGTTTCCGTGCCCCTCTGGGTATTGTTTCACTGGCAGCTTGTATTATTAGTCTACTGAATTCATCAACTATTTTGTTGATGTCTCTGTCTGTATTTAGATCTTTAGTCAGTACACTGGTGTAATGTTGATACATTTTCCAGTCTGCCTTTTTGTAATTCCATCTGGAGAGAGTGCTGCTCTCCCTGACGGCCTCATTTTGCACCACTAAAAAGACAGGTCGGTGGTCGCTGCCTCCAAGTTGTTTCCCAACAATACGTGTGATATTCCAATCCAGGTCTGGTGAATGGAAAGCAAGGTCTGGTGTAGATGTGGTATGCCATGATCTGGAATAGAATGTTGGTGGATCTGTTGCCTGGTTTAATAGTATAAGCCCATTGTCATCCTGCCAATTTTCAAGTTCTTCACCTCTCTTGTCCATATCTTCATAGCCCCAGCTCTGTGAATGGCTGTTAAAGTCTCCACATACAATTATTCTTTCTTTTAATGTAATTGTGTCTAGTGCTAGTGGGCGGTCACTCGGACAGTAGTAGTTTAGTAGATGGAAGTCTGTATTTCCTGTCCTGAGGTGCAGTATTTGATATTCCGCCCCATCCATATACACTTCAATCTGACATGCATTAATGTTGTTCCTTACAAGAGTCAGTATTCCGCCCTTTTGTCTGTTTTTCCTGTCAGATCGGTAGCACTGGTATCCCCTAATCTTCAAGGCTATGTCGTTGTTTAGATGGGTTTCCTGCAAACAGCATATGCTTACTTGTTCTTCATGCAGGATATTTTCTAATTCTATCTTTTTACTGTACCCATCTCTTTTGCTGTTGATGCCTTCAGCATTCCAGTGCATTATTTTGAGTGGTCTTATTTTGGGTTGGCCAGTAACTCTATTCTCTCGCCCCCTGACTCCACAGAGCGATTGAGAAGGACATCCAGTAATATAGGTTGGGCCCTTTCGAGGCTGAGGGCCCGGCGCTGCACCTGCCTGAGTGTCCATCACAGGGCGAGTGCCATATCGATTTGCAGTTATAGGCATGCTTCCCATTGGCGTGAGTGCGTGGCATCCTGATTTTTGTAGTGCGCCTTTTGGCTGGTTGCCTCCGACTTCAGCACTTAAAATTGCTAGAGCAGACTGTGGTCTTGCACGGGTGTAGGAAGGCCTGGCCAGTCTTGGTTTTCAGTCCCTGGTGACTGTTAAGCCCCATCCCCACGACAAGGAGCTGGCCTTGATGGGGAGTCATGAGACTGAAGTTTGTTTTGTGTGACCATTTGGAGAGGAAAGATATTTTTAGTGTAAGAAATGTCACAATGATCTATATATTACTGGTGACATATTTGTGACATTTAACATGATTAACCTTATGTAATTAAGCTCTTCCTTACATAATGCTAATATATTTTCTATTTCACATGTAATTTCTTGTTTTTCAAACATCATATTCAATTTCTTTATTTGTGAAATAAATGTAATGGATTTCATATGTGTATGATGTCGTTTGAGTATTCTACACTTGTTAGCTTCACGTTTGTATCCATTGCAAGATGAGTTACTAGTACATTGCAAATATTTTGTTTCATATAAATGATGATGCCTTACATGTTTTGTATGCAGCTGTGTTTCTTTTCAATGTGTGGTGATACTGTTCAAGGGCAACATTTCATCTTTTTAAAAGAGTATGAGATAATTAAAAGGCATCAGGGATACTTAGTCAATGATAAACATTTATAGCTAAAAATACGCAGATATACACAGTCACATTTTTATCTAGGAATGTGTTTCTGTGTGTTAAAATATGGCACAAGTAACGCTCAAGACAGATATTTCATCACATATACCAGTGTATTTAATAACCTACAGAAATGAATAATTATGGGAGAGACCAAGCACTGAATAATGTTGAATAATGTTGTCTTATGTATTGTCTTTTGTTGTTGGTCTTATTATTGGGTAGAACAATCACAAGCACTAAACTTTAAGTCCTTCAAATTGACTCCATCAGAATCTTCTCTTATCATTTCTTTGATATACCTTTCTCATAACCTACCCATTGTTTCCATGTTAGTGCACAATTAAAAGTCCATTAAACTGCAACTCCACCAAATCAACATTTTCACTGATTATGTATTTTATTTATTTACAGGCCATCTGTATTTCTTTCTTCAATATTAATTTTATTTGTTCTGTATGCATGTAGAAACACGCACAATTTAACAAAAAAATTGTATATCATATCCATTTAACTGCTGTTTCCACATGAAAGATTGACTATCAAAGCACTTCATATTTCTATTGGTGGCACATTCTGAAAAACTGTTTGGTCACCACTTTAAAAATATTTACTTGGCATTTACGATTTTCAATTGTGACGTTTTCTTTTTTTCTTTTCCAGTAGTAAGCATGTAAGACAGGTCTTTGAAGTCAGTAACATGAGACAATAATTTAATTAATAATAACACTATTTGAGATACGTTAGGTCTGACACATTACTGGTGCCATCAAAAGCATACAATTCCTAAAATTTAGCTCAGTGGTTAGTGAACTGGACCACAAAAGACTAGAGGCAGGGGTCAGTTCCAACTGATGTCTTCTGGGTTCTCCCAGCCTTAAATGGGTACCGGATTTTTTTCTGGGAAAGTAACAGCAAAGTCCAGCTGTGTCCAGCAACTGACGACTCCTGTTCTGTGTTGGCTGATATGTCTTCTTATACACCCACTAAGTTTCTCATTTCTGGCTGTACCCATCTTAACTCCCATCTCTTTCATCCGAAGGAGTGACGTGGACTCATGGTTGTCGAAGTCCTATGCCCTTCCTATATCTCGGAGGGCATTGATGATGTCTGCCCATTCCATTGGTTAACCATCTTCAATGACAGTGCAGCTAGCCAACCTGTCCGCTCTTTCATTTCCCCATACTCCCACATGTACAGGGATGCAGACAAAGGTGACCTTATGTATTTTTGGCTAATGCAATAACTCTACCCATTGCATGCATACAACGCCCGCCTCCACTTTTTCTGACAATACACGAGAATGTCCCCCTGAATGATGTAGGCACCAGTATTCACTCCTTGCCAGCATTGATATTAGTAAGCCCACAGACCTGTTTGATGACATCTTCTGCTTTTCCCACCCATGATGTGCCTCATTTTAGCCTGACACTTTTCCCTTTGTTGAGACCGTGGTGCAATGGATGCTCCTTATCTGCACTTATCTTCAGGTATGCTCATATTTTGTTTTGTCGCTGGTAAAGATCTTCTGTTAATGAAGACATTAATTCATCATTTTGTGTTGTCCCTGGTGAAGATTTCCTGTTCATGAAGACATTAATTCATCATTTTGTATTGTCCCTGGTGATCTTCTGTTCATGAATTTAATTCATTGTTTTGTATTACTCCATTACCTTGTACAACTGCCTGTATAATTGTCTTTTCTGTTTTCTTGTTTATTCTGGTGACCATGCTCCTTTTGTACAATTCCTGTGACAGTTGGAAGATACAGGTTCATTGACTCTAACAAAAGGGAGCAAAGTTGAACAAGAGATTTTCCTTCAACAGATTCTGGATGATTCTGCAGTCTCGTACAGATCTGTTGCGTGAAAAAACCCACATAAAATTGTAACTCAGACTAGAATGCCTGGTCATTTATTTGTACAAGTTAAATGTGGTATTTTACATTTGTGTTTCTTCACACTTCATTAATGTTTGATACACGGTTGTATATGTTTGATACACGGTTGTATATGTTCTACCACTGTAAAGTTGATATTTATATATTTTTTTTCTGATAATTTACTTTCATAGTTTCACTAAATTGTAAGATGTTAAGGAGGGCACAATGGTTTAATATATTTATTTAGTAATGTTCAATTCTGTGTTCATCATATTGTAAGCAATGAATTCTTCATTTTTATGTGCACATGGATAAATGAAACCTATTGATGCACATTTAAATGATATGTACATTTGCTGACCAAGTAAGTTCATCTTTATAGAAATTTGTGCAGAAGTCAAATATGACAGGAAGTGATTATAAAAATATACAGTAGACTCTTGATTATCCAGGTATCCAGGTGCGGATTAACCGAGAAGTGGATTATCTGGGAGGATGTCAACATTTTTTTTTAATTCTTCCATTTAAAAATAAATTTATCAAACAAACAAATCTATGAGCTCTTCTTGATCACTTAAGCTACCAAGAAGACAGTAACTGCATGGAAAAATTAATCCTGAGAAAGCTACGCAGCACCATTCAGCCAAACGCTATTGAAAGGTGAAACAGGAGAGTTTGCTGTCTTATTTCAAGCAGTAATAAATTAAGAGCTATCTTTTTAAATACTGTAACTATTCTTTCAGTTTCGTATATGTAATGGTTTAACTAGGATTTTTATTATCCAGGATTTCCCATTCATTCTGGATAATCGAGTCTACGGCATTTTTTTTTTTAGAAATTAATTAAGAATAGGTTTATATTATAGCCTTATAGTATAAATAAATACATCAATATAAATCTTAATCATATAGGAAAGTCAAGCTGCCTGCAAGTTAGTGGACATTTTATATATATGGCTTTTGGCATCTTGATAACAAGCAATCTTGATTTATCAGTAGTTTGGTAAAATATTAGTCTTATGCTGGATGCTGTTTTATTGAGTGGCTTCTATCATGACTGAATCTGCCAGATTATGAGCCTCTTACTGTAGCATACACTGTTATTTGTTGTGGTTAGCAAGTAATGTCATTATTGTTAGTTCTTTGTCTTTACCATCACTCATGTTATAGCCCTCAGCCTTTAACCATTTAAGGCATGGCATGAAAATTCAACAAAAGCAGCCGCAATTAATAAACATATGAGTACTTTCAGTGATCAAATCTAAACAAGCTATATAGCACAGCTTATAAAAGTATGAGCTACTTGGTGATCAAATGTTTTGCTACTGCTATTATCTGATATATCATCAAATGAGAGATACAAATGCAGCATATGGTTAATATAGTATGATTGTGATGTTCTGTCTGTGGGGGCGATCAACACACTTAACCTGACAGCTGACTTCATGTGAGAGTCTGGAATCCTACTCTGATTGAGTCCTGATCGCAGAGAGAGAGAGATATAGTATTCAAGCCCATATTTTGTCTGATCATCTGCACGTCTATGGGTGACAATAGCTAGAATCATACCAGGCTGCCTTACATTGACAGTGAATGTCCCTGACACCTATTTTAAGATGTATGTGCCAGTGACATTTGGGGAATTCATCTCAGACCTATCAGACGCCAGAGCGCTTTACCACAGCATTGCAGTTATTTGCCTGTCCCCTATCAGACACCACAGACATATTGCTTTTCATTTTTTATCACAAAATTGCAGGCTTGTCTGTTATAACATAAATGTACCTTCCCCCATTCTATGAATACTAGTGTCAAACATGATCATTCAAGTCAGAAAATAATGTTAGTCACCACATAAATGAAATGTTTGAGAAAGACTTTGTGGCCATAAGAGACCAAATCAAAATAGAGATTATAGGAGAAATAGTTGAATTAGAACCAACTTTAAATTACATACAAAGAAAACAAATAAAATGGTTTACTCACTCTGAGAGAAGTTTTAGCGAGGCCATACCAAATAAGGTGTACACAAAAAGAGAAGAAAACAGAGCTCCAGGCAGACCGAAAATAGTTGGAGTGACAACCTCGAAGAAACTCTCCAACACATCAAGTGTCAATGACTGAGGCTGCCAGAAGAGCAAAAACCAGAACTTTGTACCTCCTTTGACACCCAAAGTGATAGAGAGTGGGTAAATATTAAAGTAAAAGTACCCTCCAACTTTGTACCTCCCTTGACACCCAAAGTGATAGAGAGTGGGTAAATATTAAAGTAAAAGTACCCTCCCCTGCATCCCTGGGCGTATGGGTAATATGGTGTTAGTATCATATTTTACTAATACCGCGGCACATTTTTGGGTGATGTGGTCTGCATCACGACAGAACAGTTTTACTTCCCAGAAAAATCTTTGATGCCCATTTTTATAGGCTGGGTGAATATTAAAGCAGGTAAATGAATTTAAATATTTGGGAACTTTGTTAACCTCAGACGGAAGATGTACAAAAGAGGTGTGATGCAGAATTGCTCAGGCAAAAGCTTTCCAAAAAAATTAGGAAGATACAAGGCAATCCATTTTTGACAATGGAAACAAGAAAAAGAGTTCTTAAATGTTATGTAGAGTCAGTCTTAACATATGGATGTGAATCATGGACAATAGGACAACAAACAAGAAAATCACTGGAGTCTGTAGAAATGTGGTTTTTACAGAAGAATGTTGACAATACCATGGACATCTAAGAAGAGTAATGAAAACGTTCTCAAAGAGGTGAAAGATTAGGATGAAACAATCATTTTTTGGCCATGTAATGAGAAGAGAACAACTGGAATATATTGTAACAACTGGGAAAATTGAGGGACGAAGAGATATAGGAAAGTAAAGAGAAAAAATACCAGACAGCTTAAAAGAATGGCTTGGCAGAAAGTCGATAACTGTCGAGATAGAAAATTGTGGAGAGACATGATCACCTACGCCAGCAGGCCAGGTACTTGATGAAGATGAACCCCAGAGCCTTGTCAGTCTGAAAAAAAATCTGCCACTGCTGGGGATCGAACCTGGACCCTTCTATTCAGGAAGCGAGCTCAGGGTAAATATAGCAACACTTTATTAAGCACAGATAAGTCGCAGCATGTACACGTTTATGTCTAAACACACATTCACAGATGTGAAAATGTCATTGACTAGGTTGGAGCAAATAATTTCAATGTTTTATGAGTTGTTGGGAGGGAGAAATAACAGCACAAATGCCTTCTAATTTGTTATCACTTATTATTTTCAAGATATCAAGGGAGTTGATACATGCCATAGTTGAACATGTTGCTCTTCATATTTTGTGTAGGTGTGTGTACTTCAGGTTTGTCTGTACTTCATGTTGAGTACCTGCTGTCACTTCCATACACCGTGTCATGTTTTTATTATTGTACAGGTCAAACTTTTTGCTGCATCAAATGTTAGATTCTTTTTTTTTTTTGCTATATTATAATATATATATACAATTTCTTCCACATTTTTTTATAAGTGTATTCACGAAATGAAGTGAAAATACAGATTGCTGATAACTTCACGTATGTTAAGCTCATTGTAGACCTATACCCTGCTTCACCAGACTGTGCAGTCTTGAATTGAGTTGGCGTGAACAAGCCTTGAAACTTACTAATGGGTGATATTTTGTGTTTTTGCTAGAAAGTTAATAAACACATCTTTCAATATTGTTGAGCTGTTGCTGGTTTTGCATATATGTATGTACGTGCATGTGTTTTTTGCATTCATTACAAATGTGGACTGGAATAAGATTAACAGAAATTACTGATGTCAATTACCCTTATTTGTGGAACAAACTGAAAGGGTGTTTTAAAAATACAAGTGTGCAGAGTTTATAAGTTCTCTCTCACTAAAATAATAATAATATACTGTTGCCATAGTATAATAATCTCTGATAGAGAGATATAACATGCTGATGAAAGATATTTCTATATACTATAACTTTGTGTACGTTTCCAATGTTTTACTTCATAACTAACTTAATGACAGGAGTGATGTCTCAGTTTACATATTTAATAACACAATCACTTGTAACAACTTCACATAACACACTTTGAAATCACATGTTCTCCACAAAAGCAAGTTTCTTCACAATCTAGCTCTAATGTTCCTAGAAGCTATCCACACCACAAGTTCTCAGCTCTTATCACATAGTTAGTATAATGCCTGCACACCCAATTAGCAGAATCTCTATACTTGCATAAGCTACTCCATATTTCAATAACTACTGTCTCATGGTTAATAGTCTTAACATGATTCTCACTGCTGTTGTCTGATTTAAGTCCATATCATGAATATATTTAAGTCTATAACACGACTATAAACTATTTCCTGAATCTAGTATACGTGGCTAAATTGGGTTTAAGACATTTCATCTACATCAGACATAGTCTAAGTCACAATAACTTCTCTTCATAGTTCCTCTGCTTGATAGTAACTTTGGGTCTGTTGGAACGCATCCTCTCACTATAGTCACCCTCCCACATCTCTTCTTGACAGCTCCTGTCGCTTGTATCGTCAGCTGTCAGATGCTCTGAACCTACTAGTCTTTGTTTCAGTAGGTAGCCCTATCGACCCTCAAAATTCATTCTTTATCTGTGACCTTTCTGAGTACATGCTCACCCAATCTCTTTGTCTCCCTCAAGTAAGACCACTCTCAATTATTTTTATCTATTCTTTTACTCTGCTTTTCATTATCATCATTAAGTACCATCTCCGCATCGAAGGTTGGCTACCATGGAGTGCTATTCCACTCTGTCTCTTATTTTGATTGTGCAGATTGTCATATCATGTGGGAAACAACAGGTAAGAGGAAAAGAGGCCGACCCAGAGAAGAACATTGATCAGAGAGGCAAGAGCAGCAGGAATCGGCTCCCTCAATGAGTTGCTTGCACTGTGCAGAGACAAATGGAGAGATTTTATAAAAGATCTTTACCAGGATTGAAAACTGCTAGAATAAAAATTTAGATAAGAGAAAGAGTATCTGGGTTTATGCCCTATGGCTCAAAAGGTCAATAAATAGATAGATTGTCATAGGCTGAGCTGTCCATCTTTTAATGTTACTCATCCATGTTAGTCTTGATATGCCTCTTCTTCCTCTTTTCACTGATACCTAAAAGGTGTCGTGGTTTATATCATTTGTCGTTCTTGTGCTGCTCGAACTGTCTGAATTAGTGATTTTCCTTTGTTGTTACATGTCTCTGTCACTGCATCTATCCATCTTCTTCTTTCTTTTCTCTTTTCACTGATACCTAAAAGGTGTCATGGTTTATATCATTTGTCGTTCTTGAGCTGCTCGAACTGTCTGAATTAGTGATTTTCCTTTGTTGTTACATGTCTGTCACTGCATCTATCCATCTTCTTCTGGGTCTTTCTCTTGGTCTTTTTTCCATGCATTCTCGAGAAGAATGCCCTTGATGGTGATTGGTGAGGATTCATTCTGACCAGGTGGCCAAACCATTTATTTTCGGTTCGGTTTTCTTGTCTATGTCTATGTTTCTGCACCATCCAGGAATGTTGAAAAGATATATTTTGCTTTTCTTAGTTTTAGCCCTGGTGTTAATTTGTTTTGATGTTAGTATATTTTTCATGGTATTAAAATTACTTTTTGCCATTCATATTCTTTTGTTTATTTCAGTTTTACATTTTCCATCACTGGTTATAGTATGTCCAAGGTAGATGTAGCTCTGAACTGTCTCCAGGTCTATTCCTTCAACTTTGATATCCACATGCAGGTTTTGGGTATTATCTTTGTTTATGATCATAATTTTAGTGATATCTAATCCATATTTTTTGCTTGTCATGTTTATTTCATTAAGTAATTGTTGTAGATCTTTAGGATTTTTTGCTAGTAATACAGTGTCATCAGCATATCTTAGGTTATTGATTATCCTTCCATTAATGTTTAGGCCTGGCATCTCTGTGATATTTTTAAAGATTTGCTTAGTGCATAGATTTGAACAAGCTTGGTGATAGGATGCATCCCTGTCTTACTCTTTTTATATCAACAGGTGCAGAGTTCTCTTTGTTATATTTTATTATTGTTGTTTGCTTCCAGTATAAATTACATATTAGTTGTATGTCTATAATTAGTTTATGGTGTATTCTATCAAAAGCTTTGGTGTAGTCTATGAAGCAGGCATATATTGGTTTGTTTACTTCTCTTTTTTTATGTCCTCATGCAGAATATGACTTCTTTTGTCCCATTGTTTTTCCTAAATCCAAATTGTTGTTGTTCTAATTCCATATGGATTTTATTCTGAATCCTTCCTTGCATAACTTTTAGCAAGATTTTTGTTTGCTCATTAGGCTTATTGTTCTAAAATCACTGCATTCAATTTCACCATTCTTTTTAGGCAATGAAATGAAAGTTGATGTTTGTAGTTCACTTGGTATATATCTTGCATGGTACATGTTATTGCACATATCTGTGATCACTTCAATGCCACAATCTTTTAGTGCCATTATCATCTCTATCTGTGTGTTTTCAGGTCCTGCAGCTTTTCCCTTTTTCATTGTTTGTATAGCTTTTCCACTTCCGATTTTAGGTTTTTTTTGTCAGATGCTGGACGTACATTTTATAATTGGTTTCTTTTCCGTTTCGTCATAAAATAATTCTGTAATATATTCCTGCCATCTATTCATTATATCTTTGTTGTCTGTTAGCATTTCTCCTTTTTTTATAAAAAATACATCCACTTTTTATGGCTTTTTAACATTTTTATTAGTCATCTTTATTTTTGTGTGCATCTTTCTTAAATGTTGTTTATTTTCCATAGTTTCAATTTCTAGACATCTTTGGCTGGAGCCAGTCTTCTTTTGCCTTCTTGCACATTTCGTTATTTATTTTCTTCTATTGGGTATTCTTCACTTGTCTTCTTTCTTTATTTTTTCCAAGCTGGTGTCAGCTATCCAATCTTGTTTTTTGTTCTTTTCCTTTTCATGAAGTGGTGGCAGTTTTTTAGGAGAAAATTATCAGGGAAGCAATTTGGAGTTTACAGCTTTCAAAGCAGAAAGAGCTGTTGGTTGCAGGTTATGCACAAGTTATTTTAAAGAGTACATGCTTGTTTGTGTGTACGTGCGTGCATAAGACAATAAAATGTATCACTAACTGTATGTAAAGATTGAGAGGCGGTCATAACCAATATTTCTGTTGTTATGAGAGACTTTTATTTGCAAATAAGACATTTATTCTGATGAGTTTGTGAAATGTTAAAAGTGCTGTGTAAGTTTAGGTCGTCATACGAAGTGTTGAACACGAACGTTGTTACTGGACATTTGCAGTTGCAAATTGTCTGTCCTGTTAATTACAAGTCATAATACTGCCGTATTGCCCTTGAACTACAGTCGTGAAATGTCTTGAAATAACTAAAGTATTGTCAAATGTGTTCGTTACTACCCGTAGTACAGACTTTTTATAAACCCCACACAACACGACAGAGAAATAGTCTCAGAGCTTACCTCTCAATCGCTACTTCAAGCACTATCACAGCCTTGGCATTGGGTCACAACTCTGTTTGTCTGTTTATGACTATTGCCAATGACACTCTTTCAGGTTCTGTTGGGACTGAAAACCGCAATGCGAGATTTTGGAAAATTCAGACTTCGAATAGGACTTCTTCAACCTTTCCAACAAAGCAGTCTTCATAAAGCAACTCAAATTTTCACAACATTCACAGCGACTACCCATTAGTACCTGAGACGATGACTCTCCCAGAGTTGTGACCACCAGTTAACATTCTTGAATCAGCTGGACAGTAAGTTCACAGAGTTAGTCCCAAACCTGTATAACAGCGAGCAGTATATCGTCCACTATTATCAACCTAGCCATAACATAGCTGTAGCCCTGTGATGGTCATCGTTTCAGGTGCAAGCGAGTAAGTGGTGTGAAGATGTTAGGTCGCTTTTGGCAGATACTTTTTGCACAAGATGTTTTTTCACTTTCTGAAATGCCACTATGGCCTGTGTTATTCTTACTTTTATTTCTATGCTGCAGAATAGTATGTTATAATTGTGTGATGTAATCTACAAAAAGTATCCTCCCATTTTTTCTTCAGTAAGTAAAAAGTTGCCAGAATGTATCACAGCAGAAAGTTATATAAAATGTTGAATGTCAACTGTAGACAACCATTGACACGAACATTATTTTGTTATAAAACTTGTGAAAAATTCAATGTCCCCTGCACAAATGGGAAAGTTGAAGATTCTTCGGCAGTTTAAAGTTGAAAACAGTAGTCCTAATATGGCTGCTTAGCAGGTAAAAAAATTATGAAGCAAATCTAACCCATGCTGACGATGGATGTGTGGGGCCTAAAGATGCAAATATCTCTCTGTAAACTAGCAATGAGCAATTCACAGACGATCAGGCACTAATACATGGAAAAATGGAAGACCTACAAGAACACTTTAACAGACTCAACAGCACAGGCACAAAATACAACATGAAAATCAGCATCAAGAAAACAGAAGTCATGAATATTACTAAAGAGAAACAGAATATCAACATAACTATAGACAGCAGACAACTAAAACAAAGTAGAGGAATTTAAATACATAGGAAGTCTAGTGACAAATGACAATTTACAAACAGCAGAAATAGACTCAAGATGCAACAAAGCTTGTCAAATCATCGGATAGCTATCACCGCTATTGTCCAACAAGGAATTAAAACTATAGAGGCAAAACAGGCACTCTACAATAAGATCTTCATACCAACATTGTGCTACCAATGCCAGTCCTGGACCTTAAATGCAAGAACAATAAGAAAATAACCTCTACTGAGATGAAATGTGTTAAGATGAATTACAGGAAACAGCCTGAGAGATAAGATCAGAAATGAAGAACTGAGAAAAAAACTAGGATTAACCCCTGCCATAGAATAGATGTGTTTCACAATAGAAACTGGGGTTGAACAAGGATGTATTTTATCGCCCTTGTTATTTGGAATTGTTATGGACTTCATAATGAAGAAATGCTGCACTGGTAACAAAGGAATCGAATGGATACAAGGAGACCATTTGGAGGACCTCGACTTTGCTGATGACATAGTTCTCATCAGCAGTCAGATAAAAACGATGCAGGAAAACACAAATAAACTATCATCAATAGCCAGCAAAATTTGGCTTGAGATCAATCATGAAAAGACTAAAATCATGAAAAGCTTAATTCCAACAGACGACAAAATATACATGGAAAACAAACCATTGGAAGAGATCGGTCACTTTATCTATCTTGGAAGTCACATTGATCGAGAAGGGGATACAAGCAAAGAAATTAGAATCAGACTGGCTAAAGCAGCAATGTCTTTCAGAAGCCTTGAAAAGTTGTGGAAATCAAAACTCATTAGCACAAACACAAAACTTAGACTATTCATATAAAACGTACTATCAACCCTTATGTATGCGTGTGAAAGCTGGAAAACAACAAGAGACTTAGAAACAAAGTTGAAGCATTCGAAAATAAATGTCCAAGGAAAATATTTGGTATAATGTAGAACGAATTCAAATCAAACGAGGAAATTAGAGAAATCACCAATCAACCACTAATATCTTCAGTAATCAAGAAAAGACAATGGTCATATGTTGGACATGTGATGAGAAGAGATAATAACCGAATAGCAAAGCAAGCCTTCATGTGGGAAACAACAGGTAAGAGGAAAAGAAGAAGACCCAGAGAGACACTGAGAAGAACATTGATGAGAGAGGCAAGAGCAGCAAGAATCGGCTCCCTCAATGAGATAGAGCTGCTTGCACAGAACAGAGACAAATGGCGAGATTTGATAAAATATCTTTAAAAGAACTGAAAACTGCTAGAACAAAATTTAGATAAGAGAATGAGTATCATGGTCTACACCCTATGGGCCGGCTATGGCTCGAAAGAAACAACAGATAAAATGGTTTGGCCACATGACAAGTCAGAGCGATCAAAAAACAACACAACAAGCCTTCAAAAAATGTTGCGAGAACACCAGGCCCAAAGGCCAACTACGAAAAAGATGAAAGGATGGAATACTGGAAACATAGCAGCAGAGGCGAACAGAAGAGCAAAATTGAAAGGCAAATGAGGAAGGAAAGAAGAAGAACTAGCAATGCAACCATGCCCATTTAACATTTGAATGCTAAGAAGAGAGAGAGGATTTGTCACTAATAAATACAGCAAAGCATTTGTCATGCACTGAAAAAATAAAAACATGGAAACTTTATAAGCAAAAATAAAAACATGGAAACTTTATAAGCAAAAATAAAAACATGGAAACTTTACAAGCAGAAATAAAAACATGAACAGTTGGTTGCACTAAAAGGTAAGCATACTTCAAGGTTAATGTACTATGTATGTATTTATTGAATCCATTCTGATAATGAAAAAAAAACTTTTTTTTATTACATCAGTTGTTACATATATACACATTAAGCAGACATACATATTCAGACCTCAGATATGGCTCTGTACTACACTAGTTGAAATGTGCAGAATATTTTTTCAATAAACTTGTTAATAATTCATCCTAAACAACATTTAAAACTTAGGAGGGGCTGTCATTACACCAAATAAGTCACAGTTCTGTGATCCATTTTCTAGGGTGAAGAAAATGGGAAAACAAACAGAATATATTGATGGATAACCAATCACACAAAAAGCCCTGCCCACAAAGGTGTGACAATAATTGAAACGGCAAGAATTTGTAACCATAATCAAGACTGACAATATTTACAATTTGTAACATTCACAGCCAGAAAGAAATTGATTAAATAATTCAAATCAGTGCTTAAAGTCCATTTGTGATATTATCTCTGGTGAAACGGCTCGTGCAGACACAAAAGGCAATCTAGTATTTTGATAGAACACTGAAGTTATAATATAAAAAACAGTTCAAATAATGTTTATATCCAGGATAGATGAAATGAGTGTATTTTGGACAAGAATGTCAAGAAATATATCAATCTCAACCACAGCCATCCAACAGAAATACATTTATTTTACAGCACATTAAAATAAATCAAGTGAAAAAAGAACAATAAATGTATCCTGTATCAACATTTGCTCACTTGAATGAAGGCTTAACCTTTGATCTGCTTTTTGAAAGGTTTTTGTGATGTTAATTATTGACATTTTAGTTAGCTTGTTCTTTCCTCATTTCAGAAAGAAAGCCTGTTCTTTCCTCATTTTTTTTCTCATTGAGACCTGTCTCAGCATTGAAGGTTGGTTACCATGTAGCGTCATTCTGCTCTGTCTCTTACTTTGATGGTGCAGGTTGCCATAGGATGACTTGTCCATCTTTTGATGGTACTCAACCCTGTACTCTTGGTCTGCCTCTTTTACCTTGTATTTTCTCTTTCAAGATAACTTTTAGTAGGCTGTTGTGCCTTTTAACATGGCCTAAAAATCGCATTTGTCTTGTTTGAATTGTATTTAGTAGTTCTCTTTTCATTTTTAGCTGTTTAAAGACTTTGTTTGTTTTCTTTTCATCCAATTCTACCTATTCTTCTATAGATCCACATTTCAAAGGCTTCAATTTTCTGTTGTTTTCTTGTCTAATGTTTTTGCACCATACAGGAATGTTGTAAAGATAATAACATTTTGCTTTTCTTAGTTTTAGCCCTGGTGTTTGTTTTGATGTCGGTATATTTTTCATGGCATTAAAATTACTTTTTGCCATACCTATTCTTTTGTTTATTTCAGTTTTACATTTTCCATTACTGGTTACAGTATGTCCAAGATAGATGTAGCTCTGAACTGTCTCCAGGTTTATTCCTTCTATTTTTATATCCACTTATAGGTGTTGCGTGTTATCTTTGTTTGTGATCATAATTTTAGTCTTTTTGATATTCATATCTAGTCCATATTTTTTGCTTGTCATGTTTATTTCATTAAGTAATTGTTGTAGATCTTTAGGGTTTTTTGCTAGTAGTACAGTATCGTCAGCATATCTTAGGTTATTGATTATCTTTCAATAAATGTTTAGGCCTGGCATCTATGTTATTTTTGTAAAGATTTGTTTTGTATAGATTGAACAAGCTTGGTTATGAGACATATCCTTATGTTACTCCTCTCTTTATATCAATGGGTGTAGAGTTCTCTTTGTTATATTTGATTATTGCTGTTTGTTCCAAGTATAAATTACATATTAGTCATATGTCTGTGTCATCTAGATGTATATATCTTTTAGGCAGTCTATAAGTTGTTTACGGTGTATTCTGTCAAAAGCATTGGTTTAGTCTTTGTGTTAGATGGCTCATTAGGCTTATTGTTCTAAAATCACTGCATGCAACTTGCACCATTCTTTTTAGGCAATGTAATGAAAGTTGATGTATTTAGTTTGTTTGGTATGTATCCTGTATGGTATATATCATTGCATATGTCTGTGATCACTTCAATGTCAAAATCTTCTAGTGCCTTTATCATCTCTATCTTTATGTTGTCAGGTCTTGCAGCTTTTCCCACTTCCGATTTAAAGATTTTATAACCTGATGTACATTTTATTATTGGTTTATATTCCGTTTCGTCATAAAATAATTCTGTTATAAATTCTTGTCATCATTTTACAATTTTTGATTTTACATGATTTTACAATTATTGTCTGTTAGCATTTTTCCTTTTTTGTTTGCAATACACTTTCTGTGTTTTTTTTTTTATTTTTACTTGTCATTTTCTTTATTTCTGTGTGCATCCCTCTTAAATGTTTATTTTCCATAGTTTTGATTTCTAGACATCTTATAAATCTACTCTGTATAAGATGTTTCTTTGTGATGATAGGTACTGTCTTGTGCTGAAGTAGTATAGGGGTTAGCTGTTTTTATCTACTAAAATAACACAAACATTCAAAACTCATATTTCGTCTGGTGTCACAAATGGAACCACTCTTATAAAATTCAAATTTTAAGGATGAACAGCATGTAGTAAACTCAGGGTATCTCCACCCATAAATACTGTACAATAACTAGGATTGAACTAAAATACCACTTTTTAAGACAAACAGTTGTCTCAAATTTGAGACTCACAGAAAGCTAAGAAATTCTACAGGAAAGTCTATCTTTAAGTTAACAAAATTTATAATTAAATAGAGATTTGTTAAAGAGTCTTACACTTATTTAAAATGACATTAATATTGTTGGGTCCTCCTTTCTGGTGTTTTAAACAGAAATCAAATGTAAGGTTTCCCTTTATGTTTACAGGCATGGTGTTAGTACCCATATTTTACAATGACCACACTTTATGGAGGACATGGCCAGTGTCCTGCCAAGCTACTCTACTTTCCCAGAAAAGAAATCTCTGGTACCCATTTTCAGAGGAAATCAATGATCTCTGTTGCTAGAGATAAACCAGTGGATGACGGGGGAAGCTGTAGAATACATGCTCTTACATGCAGTTGCACTGTGGATCATTCCAAATCAGGATGATTTTTTAACTCAGAAAATCTGACACCAAGTGAAAGTCATGATATGAGAAGATATAACCAGGGAATCACAAAGCAAGTACTCAAACAGGAAAACAACTGGAAAGAAAAAAATTGAAGACCTCCCCAAGAATATTGACAAGATAGCAGGAATTGATTCTCTTGGTACTGGAAGGATGTAAGAAAAACTGACAGTTTATAGATTTGTGCAAAGCTAGAAAGCTAATCACTTCTTCTTATTCCTTTCTGTTCCCTGTGGAGCACATGGTCATGAACAGATACTTCCCAAGCCATTCTGTTTACCATTCTTTTAAGATTGTTCTGTGTCTTCCCCATCCTCATTATCTTTGCTTCCCCTTGTCTTCTCCAAGTATATTTTGTTTGTCTCCTAGCCTAGGGATTAAAAAAAAAAAAAAAAAAAAGGTTTGCCATGTAATTATTCTTAGTTGGTTTCTGCAATGTGTGTCCTACCCAGTGCCATAGTCTTTAACAAAAGCTAATCACTATTTTAATTACTACACATACAAATCAAAAGTCAACATGACTTATCTTTTGTTCAATTGACTTTTGGCTTTTGTTCAATTGACTTTTGGAGAAAGAAAGTAACATTCATTTTAAGTTTCAATTTCATACAACAATCAATCTACTTAGAAACCCCATGTACATATGTTCAAGATTGTATATGTGTACACAGATTATATCACACAATCTACAAGACTGCAGCCAGCACAATACTTTGACTGGCTAAATGGAACTACACTAAACAAAGAACTGTATGGTCCCTTACATAAATTGTTGAAAATAACATATTCATAGAAATGACAACTTTGGAGATAAAGACCTTGAGTAACAAAAGATGCAAAAGAAGAAGAAAAGAATATGCTGACATTGACCCTGGCCATCTTAAAACTTCATTTGCTAAATACAAGGAATTCATGTTGTTTAATTGCTGCAGATGACATAGTTCTTGTCAGTACCAATGCAAATATTATCAATAATAATGTGAACATGATGCAAGAAAAAAACAAATGTCGTTTCACCAATGGCTAGAAAAGTAAGACTTGAGATCAACCAAAAAAAGACAAAAGTTATGAAAATCTACTTCAGAAGAAAAAATATACCTGGAAGGAAAAGCAGTGGAAGAAGTAGTTCACTTTGTGCATCTTGGAACTCATATAGATAAAAGAGATTGACCTATAGAAACACTAACAAGAACACAGAGGTGGTAATTAACAACAGCAGAAATCAGCTTCCAAGAGCCACTATGCACATTCTGAAACTTAATAGCACTGATCGTTGAACATGACAAGTTTAGAATTTCTGCTCTATGTGCTATCTTCAGCTCAAAAACACAAGAGATAAGATTCTCATCAAAAATACAAGAAAGCTTGGCTGATTTTCTCAGTGTGTTGGTCTCATGAAGCATTTCTTTGTTAGCCTTTTATTTGGCTGTCCAGGGAATGGTTAAGTAACAAAAAAATTAAGACAAACCATCTTGTCATGATCTCTGGTGTTCTTTTTGTTTATTTACCTAATTTTATTTTATTATCAAATAAGTCAGAACTTGCTATAGGTGGGACTCATGAACTTTTTCTTCTCATTTTCATGTACACAGTTTTGATACATAGCTTTCATTAGTTAACTCCTCATGGGCAGAAATAAGAAACTTTATATCCATGTCTGCTTTTATCCTTCCAGTGTTGCCAAACTTTCACAGCATCTCTTATTAGTGTTTTTCTTTGTATTTATGTAGTCCAGCCTATTTTACTTTTGCATGCAGTTTCATCCTTGAGGGTTTACTTTGTTAATTTCTTGTGCATATTTCTGGTACGGCAAATAAAATATTTTAAATATAAATATCTAAATAAATTCTAAATACACAGAATGTGTACAATGTAGTTTGAAATTGACATGAAATGCTACTTTATAAATCAAGAAACTGGACATAGAAGACATCTTTTGTGCATTAAGAATGTTGTTGCCTTATACAGGGTGTTTATAAAGTCTCACTACACTTGGTATCTAGGTCAATTTGAAAAAAAAATGTTTATGACGTCATCACAATATGTGCTCCCACTGTCAATGAAATTTGTTGAATAAGTTTATTGCTACTGGAAATGTGGAAGATGCTCTACGATCTGGTAGGCCTGCTGTGAATGATGAAATATGTTTAGATATCCAAGACAGAAGCCTTAAAAGTCCAGACAAGTCATTAAGAAAACTGTCGCAACAAGTGAACTTACCATTGAGCACATATTGTGATGACGTCATAAACATTTTTTTCAAATTGACCTAGATACCAAGTGTAGTGAGACTTTATAAACACCCTATAGTAGAAGTATAAAAGCATTGTTCAATAATTACAATATGAATAAGTCAAATAAATTAGGGAAAACCAAGATATGCATGAATATTGCAAGAACTTACAAACATTATTTAGAAAAGTGAAAAGAAATAACCCAACACAGCAAAAGAGTATTATACTCTTAGTAAAATACTTGTCTCAGAATACTGTGCTGTACTTGTCATATTATATGAAAAGTGACCTCCAAAAGATGATTAGAAGCCAGAGACATGGGATTTCTCAGAAGAATGTTGAAAGTTCCCTGGACAGTTAAAAAGACCTATGAGGAAATTCTCATAGGCCAACACAGAAAGGGAGCTCCTAAAACATAGAAAGAAACAATCAACATTTTTCGGGCACATCATGAGAAGAGGAAAGTTTGAATACTTGGTTACAACTGGCAAAATACAAGGAAAAAGAGATTGTGGATGACAAAGAGAAAAGATACTAGATAACTTGGTGTCATGGCATGGAAAACAGTCAACAACAGAATTGATACAATGCACTGTGGATAGAATGAGCGAATGTTTCCCAATAGAAACTGGGGTTAAACAAGGATGTATTTTATCGCCCTTGTTATTTGGAATTGTTATGGACTTCATAATGAAGAAATGCTGCACTGGTAATAAAGGCATCGAATGGATACAAGGAGACCATTTGGAGGACCTGGACTTTGCTGATGACATAGTTCTCATCAGCAATCAGATAAAAATGATGCAGGAAAACACAAATGAACTATCATCAATAGCCAGCAAAATTGGGCTTGAGGTCAATCATGAAAAGACTAAAGTCATGAAAAGTTTAATTCCAACAAGTGACAAAATATACATGGAAAACAAACCAGTAGAAGAGATCGATCACTTCATCTATCTTGGAAGTCACATTGATCGAGAAGGGGATACGAGCAAAGAAATTAGAATCAGACTGGCTAAAGCAGCAATGTCTTTCAGAAGCCTTGAAAAGTTGTGGAAATCAAAACTCATTAGCACAAACACAAAACTTAGGCTATTCAAATCAAATGTACTATCAACCCTTACGTATGCGTGTGAAAGCTGGAAAACAACAAGAGATATAGAAACAAAGTTGAACGCATTCGAAAATAAATGTCTAAGGAAAATACTTGGTATAGAATGGAACGAATTCAAAACAAACGAGGAAATTAGAGAAATCGCCAATCAACCACTAATATCTTCAGTAATAAAGAAAAGACGATGGTCATACGTTGGACATGTGATGAGAAGAGATAATAATCGAATAGCAAAGCAAGCCCTCATATGGGAAACAACAGGTAAAGAAAAAGAGGAAGACCCAGGGAGACACTGAGAAGAACATTGATGAGAGAGGCAAGAGCAGCAGAATCGGCTCCCTCAATGAGATAGAACTGCTTGCACAGAACAGAGACAGATGGCGAGATTTGATAAAATATCTTTAAAAGAAAACTGCTAGAACAAAAATTCATATAGGAGAAGGTGTATCTTGGTCTACGCCCTATGGGCCGGTTACGGCTCGAAAGGTCAATAGATAGATAGATAGACTGTGGATAGAAGATTGTGGAAGGACATGACTACACTAACTGCTATGGCACATGATGATGAGCTCAACAAAAAAAAAAAGATCACAAACGATTTATAAAAAAAAATATTCAGCAGTTTTACATAGCAGATCAAATAGATTTTCCAGCAATATGTCTTTACCAAATGCAGAACAGATAAAAACAGAACACAAGTGCCAATAAAACATGGTGACAATTTTAGGAAACATTGAAAACATTATCCAAATGAAACTTGCTAAATGCTTATAATAACATATATATATACAAATAAATAAAAGTATACAATTAGTTTTTTTTAAAAAGTCAACACAACTAGCCAAATCAGTGTAAAACTGAATTGATATCTTCACCTATCTTGAAGTTGAAATATATCTTTAATTTAAAACATTTTAAAAATATTTCTTCAATCTGGCATTGCTGGCAGAGAGTGAATAACTCACATGTGTAGTCAGTAAATAAAACATTTTTTTTGCATAAAATTGAGGACATGTGCCACAAAAGGTAATGTATTATGAACACAGGGACAGAAAGAAATTTGGCAGTCTGACATTATGCATATGTTGATGATTTATTTTGGGGGGTTACATGATATTTCTTATGTTAGATATTTGTAGGCATTAACATAGACTAATTTATGCCTTAAATTTCAGATTGTAGGCAATAACATAGACTTATTTATGCCTTAAATTTCAGATTGTAGGCAATAACATAGACTAATTTATGCCTTAAATTTCAGATTGTAGGCAATAACATAGACTAATTTATGCCTTAAATTTCAGATTGTAGGCAATAACATAGACTAATTTATGTCTTAAATTTCAGATTGTAGGCAATAACATAGACTTATTTATGTCTTAAATTTCAGAGCTCACAACTTATAAAACAAGTGAGGCTGATGCAGTAATAATTGAATGGTGTGTTTAGAATGGAGGTGTTTGTGGGATGGGATTTCTTGATTACAAGCAAAATGGGAAGGTGATGACAGAGACTGATGGAACTGACACAAACTATCTCCAATGTGAGAATTAAGATTGAGGCAGTAAATGTAGACTTTAAGTGGCTTCCTGGTATGGCAGTTATTGTTGCAGATTCTCAGTCCAGACTTTAAGTGGCTTTCTGGTATGGCAGTTATTGTTGCAGTTTCTCAGTCCAGACTTAAAGTAGCTTCCTGGTGTGACAGTTATTGTTGCAGATTCTCAGTCCAGACTTAAAGTGGCTTCCTGGTGTGACAGTTATTGTTGCAGATTCTCAGTCCAGACTATTATGATGTATGTGTAGTGAATGAATTGGATAGATAATGGAAAAAACCATCAGGGACTGGTATGGCGTTCCTATATCCTTGACAAGCAGAAGTGATGTACATAGGGAGGTCAAAAAGTAATGCACACCAATTTTTTTCTCGGAAACTATTCGGGCAAAATGTGTGAAATTTTCACAGATTGTAGCTGAACACCCCCTTTATACTACCTATTTGTCAACATAATCTCCGTCCAAGCGTATTGCCTTACGCCAACGCGAAACTAGGTCATGAATGCCTCGTTCGTACCAAGTTTTGTCCTGCGCGCGTAGCCATTTTTTAACTGCACGGATCACATCCTCATCATTGTCAAAGTGTGTCCCACGCAGGAATTTTTTGAGTGGTCCAAACAGATGGAAATCTGAGGGAGCCAGATCAGGGCTGTAAGGAGGATGGGGCAGTACAGTCCAACCAAATTTGTTGATTGCTTCCCGTGTTACCAGACTTGTGTGAGGGCGTGCATTGTCATGTTGAAGCAACAAATCTGCAGATGGCTTATTAGGCCGAACTCTGTGGAACCGATTTTTGAGTTTTGTCAGTGTATTGATGTAAGCTGTCGAGTTTATTGTCTCACCTCTTGTCATTACATCAACAAGAATCACACCATCAATGTCCCAGAAGACAGTGATCATCACCTTTCCGGCTGATGGAGATTGTTTTGAATTTTTTTCTTTTTTGGTGACTGCGGATGATGCCATTCCATTGACTGCATTTTTGTTTCAGGCTCATAATGATGTGCCCACGTTTCGTCACCGGTAACAATTTTTGACAAAAACATTTCTCCTTCAACACCGAAACGCTCCAACAATTCAGAACAGAATGTTTTCCTTTGAACTCTGAGTTTCTTTTCAGCTTGAGTTTCTTTTTCCGCAACCAGAAATTCTATGACAATTCGCTGTTTGTAACGGACATTGTTGACAAGCTCCATTTTAACGGTTCATAGATTGCGTAATATTTATCAGAATGCTGTGCAATTTGGTACACATAATTGGAACATGTCATATTCCAAGTGTGCAAAATTTCATATTCCTATCTTTATTATTAGCCGAGAAAAAATTGGTGTGCATTACTTTTTGACCTCCCCTCATACCATGACCAAGTTGATAGTCTAGTTCTAAAGACACCAATATTGAAAGCATTCAATAACAGATAAGAGAGACAAATAAACCAAGCACACCAATACTGAAGATATTCAATAATGGAGACAAACAGGTCAGCTCTAACACCAATAATGAAGATATTCAATAATGGAGACAAACAGGTCAGTTCTAACACAAATAATGAAGACTTTCAATAAAGGAGACAAACAGGTCAGTTCTAACACCAATAATGAAGATATTCAATAATGGAGACAAACAGGTCAGTTCTAACACAAATAATGAAGACTTTCAATAAAGGAGACAAACAGGTCAGTTCTAGCACAAATAATGAAGACATTCAATAAAGGAGACAAACAGGTCAGTTCTAACACCAATAATGAAGACTTTCAACAATGGAGACAAACAGGTCAGCTCTAACACCAATAATGAAGACATTTAATAAAGGAGACAAACAGGTCAGCTCTAACACCAATAATGAAGACATTCAATAAAGGAGACAAACAGGTCAGCTCTAACACAAATAATGAAGACTTTCAATAAAGGAGACAAACAGGTCAGCTCTAACACCAATAATGAAGACATTTAATAAAGGAGACAAACAGGTCAGCTCTAACACCAATAATGAAGACTTTCAATAAAGGAGACAAACAGGTCAGCTCTAACACCAATAATGAAGACATTCAATAAAGGAGACAAACAGGTCAGTTCTAACACCAATAATGAAGACATTCAATAATGGAGACAAACAGGTCAGCTCTAACACCAATAACAAAGACTTTCAACAATGGAGACAAACAGGTCCGCTCTAACACCAATAATGAAGACATTCAATAAAGGAGACAAACAGGTCAGCTCTAACACCAATAATGAAGACATTCAATAATGGAGACAAACAGGTCAGCTCTAACACCAATAATGAAGACTTTCAATATAGGAGACAAACAGGTCAACTCTAACACCAATAATGAAGACATTTAATAAAGGAGACAAACAGATCAGCTCTAACACCAATAACGAAGACTTTCAACAATGGAGACAAACAGGTCAGCTCTAACACCAATAATGAAGACATTCAATAAAGGAGACAAACAGGTCAGCTCTAACACCAATAACGAAGACATTCAATAAAGGAGACAAACAGGTCAGCTCTAACACCAATAATGAAGACATTTAATAAAGGAGACAAACAGGTCAGCTCTAACACCAATAATGAAGACATTCAATAAAGGAGACAAACAGTTCAGTTCTAACACCAATAATGAAGACATTCAATAATGGAGACAAACAGGTCAGCTCTAACACCAATAATGAAGACTTTCAACAATGGAGACAAACAGGTCAGCTCTAACACCAATAACGAAGACATTCAATAAAGGAGACAAACAGGTCAGTTCCAACACAATAATGAAGACATTCAATAATGGAGACAAACAGGTCAGCTCTAACACCAATAATGAAGACATTCAATAAAGGAGACAAACAGGTCAGCTCTAACACCAATAATGAAGACATTCAATAAAGGAGACAAACAGGTCAGCTCTAACACCAATAATGAAGACATTCAATAAAGGAGACAACAGTTCAGTTCTAACACCAATAATGAAGACATTCAATAAAGGAGACAAACAGGTCAGCTCTAACACCAATAATGAAGACATTCAATAAAGGAGACAAACAGGTCAGCTCTAACACCAATAATGAAGACATTTAATAAAGGAGACAAACAGTTCAGTTCTAACACCAATAATGAAGAATTCAATAAAGGAGACAAACAGTTCAGCTCTAACACCAATAATGAAGACATTCAATAAAGGAGACAAACAGGTCAGCTCTAACACCAATAATGAAGACATTCAATAAAGGAGACAAACAGGTCAGCTCTAACACCAATAATGAAGAATTCAATAATGGAGACAAACAGTTCAGTTCTAACACCAATAATGAAGAATTCAATAAAGGAGACAAACAGTTCAGCTCTAACACCAATAATGAAGACATTTAATAAAGGAGACAAACAGGTCAGTTCTAACACCAATAATGAAGACATTCAATAAAGGAGACAAACAGGTCAGTTCCAACACCAATAATGAAGAATTCAATAATGGAGACAAACAGGTCAGCTCTAACACCAATAATGAAGAATTCAATAATGGAGACAAACAGGTCAGCTCTAACACCAATAATGAAGACATTCAATAAAGGAGACAAACAGGTCAGCTCTAACACCAATAATGAAGACATTCAATAAAGGAGACAAACAGGTCAGCTCTAACACCAATAATGAAAGCAATATACCGTCGAAGAGTAACTCTATGGTGTGACCATATCTCTGTATAATCAGGAACACCAATATGAAATAGTCATAATCTCAGAAGTAATCAAATTAGTATTAATTATGGTAAGAGCATTGAACAGATCAGTTGTAAGCTCACTTATAAGGCATAAAGGCATTAACTTTGGATACAGGTAAACCTTAACACACCTATAATGTAGGTGATATTAATTAAAATAAGGGAGACAAATGGGCTAGCTTTAAACATATACATGACAGAAAGATGGCACTAATGACCCCACTATCCAAAAATATGCTGACGATAAAATATAGCCGCTAACACTGTACTCCTTATGTGTCATGAAGCATGATAGAATTCTCATACATAAATATAAATAATTATATATATATATATATATTTTGCCTTAAACACTGTCAGATTGAAATTGCTGTGCTGAAGATGTTCTTGACTTGCTCATGTTGATAGGAAAAGCAAGGGGAAATCAGCACATTAATGCCAAAAGAACTTATGAGAATATGTTACAACATTCAACAATGAACAATTATTAGAAAAGTTCTTGAAGTTTTTTGAAATGTTAAATATTGATTGCAATGCAAATATGTAAAAAAAAATTTAAATTATATTTACCCAATTTTAATGAATAAGGTTAAGAAAACCATGTACAGAAAACAGTGGCTGTACAAATTGCCAATTTAATTAGAACTGTTTCATGAATACACACATATATATACATAAATACATACACACAAGTATTAACACTTTAATTAGTTTTTTTTTTTTAATCCCTGATTAATGAACTAAATTTCTGTTATCCTAGTGGACTGAACATTTGTATTCAGTGTGTGATCATGTACAGATGTGCCACAGTCTGCCAAAGTTCTCTCTATTATTTGTACTATGCAACTTCTACAACCAACACGGCAAGAGTAACTAAAATCCAATTTTCGAGTTTTTAATTAACTTTTGTTAGTGATGTTCACACATAAAGCATTGGTTCTCATGAGCAAGAACCTGAAAATCATGCAGTAAACACATTCCACATGAATATCAGGCGGTTTTAAGTTTGAAGACACAAGCGAGCTTATATACTATCACATATTCTCTGATAAACAGTTTATTCTTTGATGCAACATTCTGGCTTCCACCATAGCAAGCCTACCTTATGCCGTGTCAATGTTCTGTCAAGCTTCCACCATAGCAAGCCTACCTTATGCTGTGTCAATGTTCTGTCAAGCTTCCACCATAGCAAGCCTACCTTATGCTGTGTCAACGTTCTGTCAAGCTTCCACCATAGCAAGCTTACCTTATGCTGTGTCAACGTTCTGTCAAGCTTCCACCATAGCAAGCCTACCTTATGCTGTGTCAACGTTCTGTCAAGCTTCCACATAGCAAGCCTACCTTATGCTGTGTCAACGTTCTGTCAAGCTTCCACCATAGCAAGCCTACCTTATGCTGTGTCAACGTTCTGTCAAGCTACCACCATAGCAAGCCTACCTTATGCTGTGTCAACGTTCTGTCAAGCTTCCACCATAGCAAGCCTACCTTATGCTGTGTCAATGTTCTGTCAAGCTTCCACCATAGCAAGCCTACCTTATGCTGTGTCAACGTTCTGTCAAGCTACCACCATAGCAAGCCTACCTAATGCTGTGTCAATGTTCTGTCAATCTTCCAACATAGCAAGCCTACCTTATGCTGTGTCAATGTTCTGTCAAGCTACCACCATAGCAAGCCTACCTTATGCTCTGTATGGACAAGAATTTCAGGGGAGCAGACAAAGGGGAAAACCAAAATATATTTGGAGAAGACAGGCAGAAGCAGAGATGAAGATGATGGGGAAGGTTAAGAGATTGGCAAGAAATATGATGGCTTTGAAAGTGTTTATTGATGACCTATGCTCCACAGGGAATTTAAAAGGAAGAAGATGGACAAGACACAGACTGGGATGAAGGATAAAAAAAAAAAAACCCAGAACTGTGCCAGGATTATTTCTTCTTGTATTTGAATCTCTGTGTTTACAATTTAATGTTTTTAATGGAGATCATCTTTAGCACTCATCATCATTCAGTGCTGTCTCTGCATCAAAGCTTGGCTACCATGGAGTGCCATTCTGTTCTGTCTCTTGCTTTGAAAGTGCAGGTTGTTATGGCCCTTTAGCACTACACATTTTTTATTGTAGAATCTCAAAACCAGCCAAAGTGTCCTCCTGGCAAAACACAAGTCACCTTAACATGCACATTTAAGTCTGGTCTTCATGTTGTATCTGCCAACCAAAGCGTATGCACAAGTCTAGTCTTCATGTTGTATCTGTCAGCCAAAGTCACATGCACATGTTTATTCAGTTTATGATGACATGTTCTTTGGCTCATATCTTAGTTGATTCAGTCTACATTATTTATCATTATACAGTGATCCTGTTCTGCTTCTCTGGGGCTTTCCTTGTCACAAAAAGCATGGTTTCAATTTGCCTACATAACCCTTCCTTCTTGTGACAAATGTTTGGGATTGTATCTAATGTAATATGGTTCACTTTTAGGTCACAGGTTACTTAGTTCATTCTTCTGTTGGGGGAGTTTATTATTCAAGAGGCAAAAGTTGTGCACCATAGCAATATATGTTATCATTGCTGAAGTATATCATTTTAAGTTATAAACAATTACATTTCTAACTAAACAAATCACTAGCATTTACATAACTGAATCAAGAAACTAAAATCTAACAACTGAAACTTGTATCTTTGTCAATCACTAACTATACCAGATCAACCAAGTCAACTTTGCATGATAAAAGAAATATTTCAACAATAGTTATTGTAGAACTGGGATCTGTCCCACGGTGTGTGCTTTATTTACTATAGCCTTCTTCAGCATTCCAGTCTTGTGATACTTGATCTTTGTTCTGTTTCATGTTGATGGGTAGAACAATATCATGACTCACACATAAACTGATCGGTACTCATTTGTGCTCTGATTTTTTTCCCTAAACATGTGCGGTGGTTGTCACACTCCATCATCAGCAGGGTGGATATTCTATAGCCTGATTTGATGTATGTAAGAGCACACGTATTGTAGCAGCTAGCACTCTAGCTTGGTGATAAAGTGAGCCTGAATTTCACCTGATGCTTTCTACTCTACCCAGTGGAAGTATGAATGGACATTTGGTTCACTCACTTGACTAGCGCTGTGAACTCTCTCATTATGTGTTATGGGACATCCTTCAAAAGGAGTATCTCAACAGCAGTACATCCTGACTTGTGTCTGCTAAACTATAAACCAAACATCGTCTTGTGGTGATGTGGTCATGTTACTCTTTGATTGAAGAAAAGTGAGCTTAGTGAGTCCGATGTAGAGCTTCGTCCCCACAGATAAGAACCAACAAAGTAGTCAGTGGACTACACACCTTGAGGTGGGTGTCTAGCTATGGTTTTAACAGATGTTTTATCTTTACTGCGGACACAAATTGTTATATTGACAGGACACTGCTTCAGATTTCGTGCAATCATGTTTCTGTTGAAATGGAACAGCTTCTTGCACTGTGTTCTGACATTTTGATGTTAAACAGTTGTCATCTACCAACTCCAGCTCTGGAGACTCAGTAGTAGAATCATTTTCCTCAGATTCTGATGTATGATTATCAAGTGTTGAAAAAAAGTGAGCTAAGTGTCTTTTGCACAGCTCGGCTAGAGATTTCACCCCTAGAGATTCACCAGCATGCAATAAAGATTCATACTTTTTAGTACATTTGTCTTCATCTTGATTTCTATTTCCAGCCTGAGGAGTTTCTGGAAATGTTAATAAAATAGAAGAATGATCCTGTAAAGTGGCATCATGACAATTAACTACAGTCACTGCACAAGGATTGGAAATGATACCTGAATGAGTGATGGTCTCTATCTTTTGTGTAGAGAATCCTGAAGAAATTACTGATGGCATGGCCACAGAGTTTTGACTTTTGGCTACTTGGACAATGAGGTCGCATGCAGCATTATTTTCTTCAGCTAGAGGAACTGCATTCTGAGTTCCTGGTTTGATAATTGTGGACAAGGAATCAACACTGCCCACAGAAAAAACTTTCCCATTGATGATAATCGGAATTGATGACTTTATTCCTTCAAGTGAAACTGCATTTTGTGTGTTGGTAAGTTGGCATGGTCTTGAAGCTATATGTCCTTGTGGCTGAAGTATGCTGGGTAAAGAAGAGCTCAGTGAGAGCTGGTGTTGTTCTTTATTAGATTCAACAGCAACAAGTGGTTCTGGAGCTGCCTGAGAATTTGCTACAAGATGAACATTAGTAGAAGTTGTTTGCTTCATTTCTGGTTGTGTTTTCATAAATGAATATGAAGAGCCTGTCAGTGGTAAGACATGAAGCTCAATTTCATTTGGTACTTTCTTGTCAGTTTCATAAATAAGTATATCACTCTTCTGTATAGCAAATAATGAAGTATCACTAGAAATTGAAGAAGAATTTGCAAAAACGTAGCTGGAAGGGATAAAACTGGTTGATTTTAAAGGTATTACACTTTGACCTTTTGAAGGCAAGCATGCCGGTATTTCAGACTTTGCTGAAGCAACCATTCCTGCCTGTGAATAAACAGGTATAACTCTCAAAGGTGTTATGTCTGAGGCAAAAGAGAGTGTAGTAGTTAATGCAACTGTTTCTTGCAACGGTGATAACGCAACTGAACTTATAGATGTCTGCAATGATTTCATTGTAGAATTGTCTACATTTGGTGATAATGAACTTACAGACATCTGTAATGATTTCATTATAGAACTGTCTACATTAGGTGAGCTGCTGGTGCAGACATTTTGTGAACCAAGAGTTGAGATGATATTATTTTTACTGATCACGTGCATTTGCTCAATTTTATGTAAAGGAAGGAATGGTTCTTCTTTTATTATGATACATGAGGTTTCTGCTGATGTAGAAAGTGGGCATTTCTGGTTATTGTCTTGTTCCTCACTGGTCAAAACAATACATTCCTGGTTAGAACTTTCAATCTGGGTACTTGACTCCAACAAACTGCTCTCAGTAGAGACATACATTTGAGAACCATGACCACCAGTACCAATAGTATGGGTAACAAAAACAGGTGACAACGTATCAAAATGTGAAGTTATCGTCCCTTTTAACGTTTTCACTGCAGGCATATCTGAGTATGACAAAGTTTCTCCTGAAACAATTTGATTTAGCTTATTGTTGCCCTTTGAATCCATTACCAATTTATTACTCACTTCTACTTCTTCACATATAAATAATTTGTTTTTGGATCTCTTGTTTCCTTCATCTTCTTCAATTTTATTATAATTGAGGGAAAATGGGCTTCCTGACTCAATCTTGACACCACTAAACAAACCTGTAATGAAGGGAGTCTCTGTAGCTACAACTGTACTGTCTGAAGAACTGACTGCATTGATATCTACAGCTTTGCTTGATCCCTTAAAAAAACTGGGTTTTGAAATTGACAAACTATCTCCATATTCTTTAACTATGTTAGCATTTTCAAGAGTAGTTCGTAAGATTCCAAAAGATGTCAAATGGCTGTTGGAGTTAGTTGGATGTTCACATTTGATATCAGAATTTTGAAGCATCATCTCCACCGGTGTATTTGTTTTAAGGCTACTTCCTGAAAATGATTTCAAGTTTTGTTTTTCTTTGCAGGATATTGATGGCACTGCTGTTTTCTCAGCATTATCTAGTCTTGTTGCTGCTTCTAATAATAACAAGCATGATGACATAAGAGGTTCACTAACTTCTGACATGCATTTGTCATGTTTTGCTCTATTTCGTTTTGATCTTCGACAAAGAATTTTTGGAGAGCCAGATCTCTGACTAAGGGGTGTTGATTGGTCCACAGATTGGTCTATGCTGCTCTGACACTTCATCTTTTCCTGTGAACAGACACAAACTGGTAACTTTTTATTTCCACTCAGAATAGTTTCTGCTGCTTCAGTCTCAGAAAACTTGACCAAGAAGGAATCACCTAATGCCAAAGATTTTCTTTTCCTTGATTTTTCAAAATGAACTGGGTGAACTCCATGCACATTTCTTTCCATAAGAAGCTTCCTTAGGCTAACTTTGGGTGCTTTAACATCTGAAAACTCCAGTTGTGGTGCTTGAGGCATCTTTACAGTAGAGTCAACATTTTTACAAGTCTCTCCTGCTGTATTATCACAACCTATCTCTTGTGATTGTACAGAATCAATGCAAGCTGAGTTCATAGCTGCTGAAGCAAGCTGGTCTAGATTTGACATTAGTAAACTTTCAACTTCATCAGCAACATCTGGCGCATTCTCTATTTCCTTATGGAGCACGATTGATCCCACTCCCTGGCGCAAAACAATAGTCTTCTCTGAAATAATAAGGAGAAATAAAAATCATTTACAGACAGTGATTATGTTTTTACTGAAGATCACATCTATACAATATTACATCTGATTTACTTGGTTACTGACTACAATAATTTATTAACCCACACATTGAAACAAAAGCAACAAACTAAAATCTAATGTCACAAATTGGTGTCCCTTTAAAAAATACCTTCATTTTTGCTGAAAGTAAATCTGTTTTAGTTGTTACCACTAAACTGGAAATGACAAAATAAGTTCTTTGAAAACTTGAAAAAATAAACAGAATGAAATACAATTTACAAGGATTATGTCACAACAAATTATATGAAAAAGAAAGGAGAAATGAGTACAGAATATCTTCAACGGACTACTACTGAGGCAGAGATACAAAGATATTGATAAAGCTAAAGCATGGATATAATTGTAAATAACCAAATATTTTTATTATTTAAACTAATTTCAGCTTTAAAATCAGGCTGATGACCACCTTTGTTATATGAATTTTTCTGTAGGCTTACCAAACATGGACCCTTCAATTAGAGCTACAGAAGAAAATAGAAGTTATGTTTGTGAAGTGTTATCTTAAGGTTTTGAGCATCTATGACTTAGATCATATCACAAATGAAAAAGTTTGCAAAAGGATACAACAGGCAATTGGAGCATATGATGATCTATCAACTATTGTGAAGAAATGCAAAAAGAAAGGATCTGACCACACATCCTCGATATCATCTGGCCCAGCAAAGACCATTCTACAAGAAACTGTGAAACGAGAAGGAAGGAGAAATAGACAGTGAATGAGATGAGAAGATAGCATCAAAGAATGGACAGGCTCTGGCTTCACAGTCTAAAAGAAAAACTGCTAATAGAGATCAATGGAGAAGGTTGATCTTTGTCAGTGGTGACTGATGTCTTTACAATCTATCTATCTAACTATTGACCTTTCAAGCTATAGTCGACCATAGGGCGTAGACCGGGATACTCTTTCTCTTATCCTAATTTTTATTCTAGCAGTTTTCAATCCTTGTAAAGATCTTTTATCAAATCTCGTCATTTGTCTCTGTTCTGTGCAAGCAACTCTATTTCTTTCATTGAGAGAGCCAATTCCTGCTGTTCTTGCCTCTCTGGTCAATGTTCATCTCAGTATCTCTCTGGGTCAGCCTCTTTTCCTCTTACCTGTTGATTCCCACATGAGGGCTTGCTTTGTTATTCGGTTATTATCTCTTCTCATCACATGTCCAACATTCGTCTTTTCTTTATTACTGAAGATATTAGTGGTTGATTGGCGATTTCTCTAATTTCCTACTTTGTTTTTAATTCGTTCCACGCTATACCAAGTATTTTCCTTAGACATTTATTTTCGAATGCGTTCAACTTTGTTTCAATGTCTCTTGTTGTTTTTCAGCTCTCATATGCATACGTAAGGGTTGATAGTACATTTGATTTGAATAATCTAAGTTTTGTGTTTGTGCTGATGAGTTTTGATTTCCACAACTTTTCAAGGCTTCTGAAAGACATTGCTGCTTTAGCTATAGTAAAAAAAAAAAAAGTTAAGAGCCCCATCATGCCAAGTGGCATATAGGGAATATTGTGTTAGTGACCATTATTTTTACAGACCTTCGGCACATGATTTTCGGGGTAATGTGGTCGGTATTACGCATGTGCCGCTTTACTTTCTCAGCAAAAATCTGGTACCCATTTAAGGCTGGGTGAACCCGGAAGCTGTCAGTTAGGATCGAACCCTACCCCTTGTCCTTTGTAGTCCAGTTCACTAACCACTGAGCTATCGTGGCTCCCTGCTTTAGCTATTCTGATTCTAATTTCTTTACTTGCATCCCATATCCCCTTCTTGATCAATGTGACTTCCAAGATAGATAAAGTGATTGATCTCTTCCACTGGTTTGTTTTCCATGTATATTTTGTCGTCTGTTGGAATTAAGCTTTTCATGACCTTAGTCTTTTCATGATTAATCTCAAGCTTAATTTTGCTGCTATTGATGATAGTTCATTTGTGTTTTCCTGCATCGTTTTTATCTGACTGCTGATGAGAACTATGTCATCAGCAAAGTCAAGGTCCACCAAATGGTCTCCTTTGTATCCATTCAATGCCTTTGTTACCAGTGTAACATTTCTTCATTATGAAGTCCATAACAATTCCAAATAACAATGGCGATAATATACATCCTTGTTTAACCCATTTCTATTGGAAAACATGCGCACAGTCCTTCTTCTGTAAGAACTGCACATGTATATCCATAATACATGTCTGATAATATTTATGATTTTTTATGGTAAGCCATATTGCTTCAGAATTTTCCACAAAGAATCTTGATGAATGCTGTCGAATGCTTTTTTGAAGTAAATGAAGTTAAGTACAAAAGGTTTTTGCTTTTCAATGTGTTCCTCCAATATAAGTCGTAGAGTGAAAATGTGGTCAAGGCAGCTTCTCCCTTTTCTAAACCCAGCCTGTTCTTCACACATTGTTGTATCTATTAAATCCTTTATTCTATTCATGATGATTTTGCAGAATAACTTTGAGACAACTGACAAAAGTGTCACGCCTCTCCAGTTGTTACAATCTCTATGATTGCCCTTTTTTGGGATCTTAACAATGATCTCTTTTTTCCACTTATGAGGCACTTTCTCTGCTTTCTAAATGATAACATTTTCTGGAGGTGTATTAAGGCTATATTTTATTATATATAATAATGCTATATATTAAACAACAATTCAGATCATCATTAATAGATGTAAGAGCATACAGAGGTGCTGATGTTAATAGTGACCACAACCTGTGCATTGGGAAAATAAGATTAAAATTTAGAAACCAACAGAAGAGGTCAATTACACATAAAATTGATAGTCATAAACTGAAAGATGAAGCCATAAAGGAAAAGTTTAACATAGAGCTAAGTAATTGTTATACAGCACTTGGTGCAATAGACTTAGATATCAATGAAATGTGGGACTCACAGAGCAAAATACTAATGACAGCAGCAGAAGCAAGTGCCGGCCTGAAGAAAATGGAAAAACGAGCTTGGATTTCAGACACCACATGGAAATACATCAAAGAAAGAAGAGAAGTGAAGAGAGAGATGACTAATGTAAAGACAGATCTTGGAAAGGTCCTAGTAAAAGCAACATACAAAGAATTAGACAACAAAGTAAAAAGTTCAGCAAGAAGAGATACAAGAGCTTATATAGACAATTTTGCAGAGAAAGCAGAGAGAGCTGCAATTACAGGAGACAGCAGAACTCTTTATACTGTACAAAAGATGCTGACAAACACCTATACATCCAGTGGAACACCAATTCTAGACAAATCTGGATTAATGCTAACAACAAGCGCAGACATAAAAGCTCGTTGGGCGGAAGACTTCAAAGAAATTCTTAACCGTCCACTACCCCACAGTTTAATAGATTTTGAAGCTGAAACACCAGCAGCAGAATTAGATGTAAATTTAGATGACTTCACCTTGAGCGAAATAGAAATCACCTTAAAGCATATGACCAATAACAAGGCTGCTGGAGAGGATAAGTTAACAGCTGAGATCCTCAAGGTAATTGATAGCCATAATTTAATACATCTCCAGAAAATGTTCAACATCATATGGAAAGCAGAGAAGACGCCTCATAAATGGAAAAAAGGAATCATTGTTAAGATTCTAAAAAAGGGCAATCCTAGAGATTGTAACAACTGGAGAGGCGTGACACTTTTGTCAGTTGTCTCAAAGTTATTCTGCAAAATCATCCTAAATAGAATAAAGGATTCAATAGATACAACAATGTGTGAAGAACAGGCTGGGTTTAGAAAAGGGAGAAGCTGCCTTGACCACATTTTCACTCTACGACTTATATTGGAGGAACACATTGAAAAGCAAAAACCTTTTGTACTTAACTTCATCTACTTCAAAAAAGCATTTGATAGTATTCATAGAGATTCTTTGTGGAAAATTCTGAAGCAATATGGCGTACCATCAAAAATCATAAATATTGTCAAAGATATGTATTATGGATATACATGTGCAGTTCGAACAGAGGAAGGACTGAGCAAATGTTTCACAATAGAAACTGGGGTTAAACAAGGATGTATTTTATCGCCCTTGTTATTTGGAATTGTTATGGACTTCATAATGAAGAAATGCTGCACTGGTAATAAAGGCATCGAATGGATACAAGGAGACCATTTGGAGGACCTCGACTTTGCTGATGACATAGTTCTCATCAGCAGTCAGATAAAAACGATGCAGGAAAAAACAAATGAACTATCATCAATAGCCAGCAAAATTGGGCTTGAGATCAATCTTGAAAAGACTAAAGTCATGAAAAGTTTAATTCCAAAAGATGACAAAGTATACATAGAAAACAAACCAGTGGAAGAGATCGATTACTTTACCTATGTTGGTAGTCACATTGATCGAGAAGGGGATACAAGTAAAGAAATTATAATCAGAATAGCTAAAGCAGCAATGTCTTTCAGAAGCCTTGAAAAGTTGTGGAAATCAAAACTCATCAGCACAAACACAAAACTTAGACTATTCAAATCAAATGTACTATATCAACCCTTACGTATGTGTGTGAAAGCTGGAAAACAACAAGAGATATAGAAACAAAGTTGAACGCATTCGAAAATAAATGTCTAAGGAAAATACTTGGTATAGTGTGGAACGAATTCAAAACAAACGAGGAAATTGGAGAAATCGCCAATCAACCACTAATATCTTCAGTAATAAAGAAAAGACGATGGTCATATGTTGGACATGTGATGAGAAGAGATAACAACCGAATAGCAAAGTAAGCCCTCATATGGGAAACAACAGGTAAGAGAAAAAGAGGAAGGCCCAGAGAGACACTGAGATGAACATTGATGAGAGAGGCAAGAGCAGCAGGATTCGGCTCCCTCAATGAGATAGAGCTGATTGCACAGAACAGAGACAAATGGCGAGATTTGATAAAATATCTTTAAAGGAATTAAAAACTGCTAGAACAAACAAAAATTCAGATAAGAGAAGGAGTATCTTGGTCTACGCCCTATGGGCCGGCTACAGCTCGAAAGGCCAATAGATAGATAGGTGTACTGGTCTTCTTCTTGAAACAGTGAGAATCTCCAAAAAGAACTCTGACCAACAAACACAAAATTCAATGTATAGCCAGGGATTCACAGAGTAAATGTCATAACAATTTTTTCCTGGGTAGTGATCCATTTTTCTCAAATAGCTATATTCGCATACAGAGTGCACAAAAGACTTCCTGTTTTTTTTTTGTTTTGTTATTCGAGAGGGCAAGGCACAGAATCTCACTACCCATAAAGCCAGAGAAGTATTTTACTCATTTGTTCCATTCAGAATGTATTATAATATAAGTAGGCACCAAATGTATTGTAATATAAGTAGGTACCAAATGTATTGTAATATAAATAGACACCAAATGTATTGTAATATAAGTAGACACCAAATGTATTGTAATATAAGTAGACACCAAATGTATTATAATATAAGTAGGCACCAAATGTATTGTAATATAAGTAGACACCAAATGTATTGTAATATGATATGTATAGCTCATACAACATGGTTGCGCCATTATCAACTTGCACCAGGGAAGAGCAACAGTTTTTGTTGTTGTTGCCTGATATGTATAGCTCATACAACATGGTTGCTCCATTATCAACTTGCACCATGGAAGAGCAACAGTTTTTGTTGTTGTTGCCTGATATGTATAGCTCATACAACATGGTTGCTCCATTATCAACTTGCACCATGGAAGAGCAACAGTTTTTGTTGTTGTTGCCTGATATGTATAGCTCATACAACATGGTTGCTCCATTATCAACTTGCACCATGGAAGAGCAACAGTTTTTGTTTGTTGTTGCCTGATATGTATAGCTCATACAAAATGGTTGCTCCATTATCAACTTGCACCATGGAAGAGCAACAGTTTTTGTTGTTGTTGCCTGATATGTATAGCTCATAAACATGTTGCTCCATTATCAACTTGCACCATGGAAGAGCAACAGTTTTTGTTGTTGTTGCCTGATATGTATAGCTCATACAACATGGTTGCTCCATTATCAACTTGCACCATGGAAGAGCAACAGTTTTGTTGTGTGCCTGATATGTATAGCTCATACAACATGGTTGCTCCATTATCAACTTGCACCATGGAAGAGCAACAGTTTTTGTTGTTGTTGCCTGATATGTATAGCTCATACAACATGGTTGCTCCTTTTCCACTTGCACCATGGAAGAGCAACAGTTTTTGTTGTTGTTGCCTGATATGTATAGCTCATACAACATGGTTTGCTCCATTATCAACTTGCACCATGGAAGAGCAACAGTTTTTGTTGTTGTTGCCTGATATGTATAGCTCATACAACATGGTTGCTCCTTTATCAACTTGCACCATGGAAGAGCAACAGTTTTTGTTGTTGTTGCCTGATATGTATAGCTCATACAACATGGTTGCTCCATTATCAACTTGCACCATGGAAGAGCAACAGATTTTGTTGTTGTTGCCTGATATGTATAGCTCATACAACATGGTTGCTCCATTATCAACTTGCACCATGGAAGAGCAACAGTTTTGTTGTTGTTGCCTGATATGTATAGCTCATACAACATGGTTGCTCCATTATCAACTTGCACCATGGAAGAGCAACAGTTTTTGTTGTTGTTGCCTGATATGTATAGCTCATACAACATGGTTGCTCCATTATCAACTTGCACCATGGAAGAGCAACAGTTTTTGTTGTTGTTGCCTGATATGTATAGCTCATACAACATGGGTTGCTCCATTATCAACTTGCACCATGGAAGAGCAACAGTTTTTGTTGTTGTTGCCTGATATGTATAGCTCATACAACATGGTTGCTCCTTTATCAACTTGCACCATGGAAGAGCAACAGTTTTTGTTGTTGTTGCCTGATATGTATAGCTCATACAACATGGTTGCTCCTTTATCAACTTGCACCATGGAAGAGCAACAGTTTTTGTTGTTGTTGCCTGATATGTATAGCTCATACAACATGGTTGCTCCATTATCAACTTGCACCATGGAAGAGCAACAGTTTTTGTTGTTGTTGCCTGATATGTATAGCTCATACAACATGGTTGCTCCATTATCAACTTGCACCATGGAAGAGCAACAGTTTTTGTTGTTGTTGCCTGATATGTATAGCTCATACAACATGGTTGCTCCATTATCAACTTGCACCATGGAAGAGCAACAGTTTTTGTTTGTGTTGCCTGATATGTATAGCTCATACAACATGGTTGCTCCATTATCAACTTGCACCATGGAAGAGCAACAGTTTTTGTTGTTTGCCTGATATGTATAGCTCATACAACATGGTTGCTCCATTATCAACTTGCACCATGGAAGAGCAACAGTTTTGTTGTTGTTGCCTGATATGTATAGCTCATACAACATGGTGGCTCCATTATCAACTTGCACCATGGAAGAGCAACAGTTTTTGTTGTTGTTGCCTGATATGTATAGCTCATACAACATGGTTGCTCCATTATCAACTTGCACCATGGAAGAGCAACAGTTTTTGTTGTTGTTGCCTGATATGTATAGCTCACATACAACATGGTTGCTCCATTATCACTTGCACCATGGAAGAGCAACAGTTTTTGTTGTTGTTGCCTGATATGTATAGCTCATACAACATGGTTGCTCCATTATCAACTTGCACCATGGAAGAGCAACAGTTTTTGTTGTTGTTGCCTGATATGTATAGCTCATACAACATGGTTGCTCCATTATCAACTTGCACCATGGAAGAGCAACAGTTTTTGTTGTTGTTGCCTGATATGTATAGCTCATACAACATGGTTGCTCCATTATCAACTTGCACCATGGAAGAGCAACAGTTTTTGTTGTTGTTGCCTGATATGTATAGCTCATACAACATGGTTGCTCCATTATCAACTTGCACCATGGAAGAGCAACAGTTTTTGTTGTTGTTGCCTGATATGTATAGCTCATACAACATGGTTGCTCCATTATCAACTTGCACCATGGAAGAGCAACAGTTTTTGTGTTGTTGCCTGATATGTATAGCTCATACAACATGGTTGCTCCATTATCAACTTGCACCATGGAAGAGCAACAGTTTTTGTTGTTGTTGCCTGATATGTATAGCTCATACAACATGGTTGCTCCATTATCAACTTGCACCATGGAAGAGCAACAGTTTTTGTTGTTGTTGCCTGATATGTATAGCTCATACAACATGGTTGCTCCATTATCAACTTGCACCATGGAAGAGCAACAGTTTTTGTTGTTGTTGCCTGATATGTATAGCTCATACAACATGGTTGCTCCATTATCAACTTGCACCATGGAAGAGCAACAGTTTTTGTTGTTGTTGCCTGATATGTATAGCTCATACAACATGGTTGCTCCTTTATCAACTTGCACCATGGAAGAGCAACAGTTTTTGTTGTTGTTGCCGGATATGTATAGCTCATACAACATGGTTGCTCCATTATCAACTTGCACCATGGAAGAGCAACAGTTTTTGTTGTTGTTGCCTGATATGTATAGCTCATACAACATGGTTGCTCCATTATCAACTTGCACCATGGAAGAGCAACAGTTTGTTTGTTGTTGCCTGATATGTATAGCTCATACAACATGGTTGCTCCATTATCAACTTGCACCATGGAAGAGCAACAGTTTTTGTTGTTGTTGCCTGATATGTATAGCTCATACACATGGTTGCTCCATTATCAACTTGCACCATGGAAGAGCAACAGTTTTTGTTGTTGTTGCCTGATATGTATAGCTCATACAACATGGTTGCTCCATTATCAACTTGCACCATGGAAGAGCAACAGTTTTTGTTGTTGTTGCCTGATATGTATAGCTCATACAACATGGTTGCTCCATTATCAACTTGCACCATGGAAGAGCAACAGTTTTTGTTGTTGTTGCCTGATATGTATAGCTCATACAACATGGTTGCTCCATTATCAACTTGCACCATGGAAGAGCAACAGTTTTGTTGTTGTTGCCTGATATGTATAGCTCATACAACATGGTTGCTCCATTATCAACTTGCACCATGGAAGAGCAACAGTTTTTTTGTTGTGTTGCCTGATATGTATAGCTCATACAACATGGTTGCTCCATTATCAACTTGCACCATGGAAGAGCAACAGTTTTTGTTGTTGTTGCCTGATATGTATAGCTCATACAACATGGTTGCTCCATTATCAACTTGCACCATGGAAGAGCAACAGTTTTTGTTGTTGTTGCCTGATATGTATAGCTCATACAACATGGTTGCTCCTTATCAACTTGCACCATGGAAGAGCAACAGTTTTTGTTGTTGTTGCCTGATATGTATAGCTCATACAACATGGTTGCTCCATTATCAACTTGCACCATGGAAGAGCAACAGTTTTTGTTGTTGTTGCCTGATATGTATAGCTCATACAACATGGTTGCTCCATTATCAACTTGCACCATGGAAGAGCAACAGTTTTTGTTGTTGTTGCCTGATATGTATAGCTCATACAACATGGTTGCTCCATTATCAACTTGCACCATGGAAGAGCAACAGTTTTTGTTGTTGTTGCCTGATATGTATAGCTCATACAACATGGTTGCTCCATTATCAACTTGCACCATGGAAGAGCAACAGTTTTTGTTGTTGTTGCCTGATATGTATAGCTCATACAACATGGTTGCTCCATTATCAACTTGCACCATGGAAGAGCAACAGTTTTTGTTGTTGTTGCCTGATATGTATAGCTCATACAACATGGTTGCTCCATTATCAACTTGCACCATGGAAGAGCAACAGTTTTTGTTGTTGTTGCCTGATATGTATAGCTCATACAACATGGTTGCTCCATTATCAACTTGCACCATGGAAGAGCAACAGTTTTTGTTGTTGTTGCCTGATATGTATAGCTCATACAACATGGTTGCTCCATTATCAACTTGCACCATGGAAGAGCAACAGTTTTTGTTGTTGTTGCCTGATATGTATAGCTCATACAACATGGTTGCTCCATTATCAACTTGCACCATGGAAGAGCAACAGTTTTTGTTGTTGTTGCCTGATATGTATAGCTCATACAACATGGTTGCTCCATTATCAACTTGCACCATGGAAGAGCAACATTTTTGTTGTTGTTGCCTGATATGTATAGCTCATACAACATGGTTGCTCCTTTATCAACTTGCACCATGGAAGAGCAACAGTTTTTGTTGTTGTTGCCTGATATGTATAGCTCATACAACATGGTTGCTCCATTATCAACTTGCACCATGGAAGAGCAACAGTTTTTGTTGTTGTTGCCTGATATGTATAGCTCATACAACATGGTTGCTCCATTATCAACTTGCACCATGGAAGAGCAACAGTTTTTGTTGTTGTTGCCTGATATGTATAGCTCATACAACATGGTTGCTCCATTATCAACTTGCACCATGGAAGAGCAACAGTTTTTGTTGTTGTTGCCTGATATGTATAGCTCATACAACATGGTTGCTCCATTTATCAACTTGCACCATGGAAGAGCAACAGTTTTTGTTGTTGTTGCCTGATATGTATAGCTCATACAACATGGTTGCTCCATTATCAACTTGCACCATGGAAGAGCAACAGTTTTTGTTGTTGTTGCCTGATATGTATAGCTCATACAACATGGTTGCTCCATTATCAACTTGCACCATGGAAGAGCAACAGTTTTTGTTGTTGTTGCCTGATATGTATAGCTCATACAACATGGTTGCTCCATTATCAACTTGCACCATGGAAGAGCAACAGTTTTTGTTGTTGTTGCCTGATATGTATAGCTCATACAACATGGTTGCTCCATTATCAACTTGCACCATGGAAGAGCAACAGTTTTTGTTGTTGTTGCCTGATATGTATAGCTCATACAATGGTTGCTCTCCATTATCAACTTGCACCATGGAAGAGCAACAGTTTTTGTTGTTGTTGCCTGATATGTATAGCTCATACAACATGGTTGCTCCATTATCAACTTGCACCATGGAAGAGCAACAGTTTTTTGTTGTTGTTGCCTGATATGTATAGCTCATACAACATGGTTGCTCCATTATCAACTTGCACCATGGAAGAGCAACAGTTTTTGTTGTTGTTGCCTGATATGTATAGCTCATACAACATGGTTGCTCCATTATCAACTTGCACCATGGAAGAGCAACAGTTTTTGTTGTTGTTGCCTGATATGTATAGCTCATACAACATGGTTGCTCCATTATCAACTTGCACCATGGAAGAGCAACAGTTTTTGTTGTTGTTGCCTGATATGTATAGCTCATACAACATGGTTGCTCCATTATCAACTTGCACCATGGAAGAGCAACAGTTTTTGTTGTTGTTGCCTGATATGTATAGCTCATACAACATGGTTGCTCCATTATCAACTTGCACCATGGAAGAGCAACAGTTTTTGTTGTTGTTGCCTGATATGTATAGCTCATACAACATGGTTGCTCCATTATCAACTTGCACCATGGAAGAGCAACAGTTTTTGTTGTTTGTTGCCTGATATGTATAGCTCATACAACATGGTTGCTCCATTATCAACTTGCACCATGGAAGAGCAACAGTTTTTGTTGTTGTTGCCTGATATGTATAGCTCATACAACATGGTTGCTCCATTATCAACTTGCACCATGGAAGAGCAACAGTTTTTGTTGTTGTTGCCTGATATGTATAGCTCATACAACATGGTTGCTCCATTATCAACTTGCACCATGGAAGAGCAACAGTTTTTGTTTTGTTGTTGCCTGATATGTATAGCTCATACAACATGGTTGCTCCATTATCAACTTGCACCATGGAAGAGCAACAGTTTTTGTTGTTGTTGCCTGATATGTATAGCTCATACAACATGGTTGCTCCATTATCAACTTGCACCATGGAAGAGCAACAGTTTTTGTTGTTGTTGCCTGATATGTATAGCTCATACAACATGGTTGCTCCATTATCAACTTGCACCATGGAAGAGCAACAGTTTTTGTTGTTGTTGCCTGATATGTATAGCTCATACAACATGGTTGCTCCATTATCAACTTGCACCATGGAAGAGCAACAGTTTTTGTTGTTGTTGCCTGATATGTATAGCTCATACAACATGGTTGCTCCATTATCAACTTGCACCATGGAAGAGCAACAGTTTTTGTTGTTGTTGCCTGATATGTATAGCTCATACAACATGGTTGCTCCATTATCAACTTGCACCATGGAAGAGCAACAGTTTTGTTGTTGTTGTTGCCTGATATGTATAGCTCATACAACATGGTTGCTCCATTATCAACTTGCACCATGGAAGAGCAACAGTTTTTGTGTTGTTGCCTGATATGTATAGCTCATACAACATGGTTGCTCCATTATCAACTTGCACCATGGAAGAGCAACAGTTTTTGTTGTTGTTGCCTGATATGTATAGCTCATACAACATGGTTGCTCCATTATCAACTTGCACCATGGAAGAGCAACAGTTTTGTTGTTGTTGCCTGATATGTATAGCTCATACAACATGGTTGCTCCTTTATCAACTTGCACCATGAAGAGCAACAGTTTTTGTTGTTGTTGCCTGATATGTATAGCTCATACAACATGGTTGCTCCTTTATCAACTTGCACCATGGAAGAGCAACAGTTTTTGTTGTTGTTGCCTGATATGTATAGCTCATACAACATGGTTGCTCCATTATCAACTTGCACCATGGAAGAGCAACAGTTTTTGTTGTTGTTGCCTGATATGTATAGCTCATACAACATGGTTGCTCCATTATCAACTTGCACCATGGAAGAGCAACAGTTTTTGTTGTTGTTGCCTGATATGTATAGCTCATACAACATGGTTGCTCCATTATCAACTTGCACCATGGAAGAGCAACAGTTTTTGTTGTTGTTGCCTGATATGTATAGCTCATACAACATGGTTGCTCCATTATCAACTTGCACCATGGAAGAGCAACAGTTTTTGTTGTTGTTGCCTGATATGTATAGCTCATACAACATGGTTGCTCCATTATCAACTTGCACCATGGAAGAGCAACAGTTTTTGTTGTTGTTGCCTGATATGTATAGCTCATACAACATGGTTGCTCCATTATCAACTTGCACCATGGAAGAGCAACAGTTTTTTGTTGTTGTTGCCTGATATGTATAGCTCATACAACATGGTTGCTCCATTATCAACTTGCACCATGGAAGAGCAACAGTTTTTGTTGTTGTTGCCTGATATGTATAGCTCATACAACATGGTTGCTCCATTATCAACTTGCACCATGGAAGAGCAACAGTTTTGTTGTTGTTGCCTGATATGTATAGCTCATACAACATGGTTGCTCCATTATCAACTTGCACCATGGAAGAGCAACAGTTTTTGTTGTTGTTGCCTGATATGTATAGCTCATACAACATGGTTGCTCCATTATCAACTTGCACCATGGAAGAGCAACAGTTTTGTTGTTGTTGCCTGATATGTATAGCTCATACAACATGGTTGCTCCATTATCAACTTGCACCATGGAAGAGCAACAGTTTTTGTTGTTGTTGCCTGATATGTATAGCTCATACAACATGGTTGCTCCATTATCAACTTGCACCATGGAAGAGCAACAGTTTTTGTTGTTGTTGCCTGATATGTATAGCTCATACAACATGGTTGCTCCATTATCAACTTGCACCATGGAAGAGCAACAGTTTTTGTTGTTGTTGCCTGATATGTATAGCTCATACAACATGGTTGCTCCATTATCAACTTGCACCATGGAAGAGCAACAGTTTTTGTTGTTGTTGCCTGATATGTATAGCTCATACAACATGGTTGCTCCATTATCAACTTGCACCATGGAAGAGCAACAGTTTTTGTTGTTGTTGCCTGATATGTATAGCTCATACAACATGGTTGCTCCATTATCAACTTGCACCATGGAAGAGCAACAGTTTTTGTTGTTGTTGCCTGATATGTATAGCTCATACAACATGGTTGCTCCTTTATCAACTTGCACCATGGAAGAGCAACAGTTTTTGTTGTTGTTGCCTGATATGTATAGCTCATACAACATGGTTGCTCCATTATCAACTTGCACCATGGAAGAGCAACAGTTTTGTTGTTGTTGCCTGATATGTATAGCTCATACAACATGGTTGCTCCATTATCAACTTGCACCATGGAAGAGCAACAGTTTTTTGTGTTGTTGCCTGATATGTATAGCTCATACAACATGGTTGCTCCATTATCAACTTGCACCATGGAAGAGCAACAGTTTTTGTTGTTGTTGCCTGATATGTATAGCTCATACAACATGGTTGCTCCATTATCAACTTGCACCATGGAAGAGCAACAGTTTTTGTTGTTGTTGCCTGATATGTATAGCTCATACAACATGGTTGCTCCATTATCAACTTGCACCATGGAAGAGCAACAGTTTTTGTTGTTGTTGCCTGATATGTATAGCTCATACAACATGGTTGCTCCATTATCAACTTGCACCATGGAAGAGCAACAGTTTTTGTTGTTGTTGCCTGATATGTATAGCTCATACAACATGGTTGCTCCATTATCAACTTGCACCATGGAAGAGCAACAGTTTTTGTTGTTGTTGCCTGATATGTATAGCTCATACAACATGGTTGCTCCATTATCAACTTGCACCATGGAAGAGCAACAGTTTTTGTTGTTGTTGCCTGATATGTATAGCTCATACAACATGGTTGCTCCATTATCAACTTGCACCATGGAAGAGCAACAGTTTTTGTTGTTGTTGCCTGATATGTATAGCTCATACAACATGGTTGCTCCATTATCAACTTGCACCATGGAAGAGCAACAGTTTTTGTTGTTGTTGCCTGATATGTATAGCTCATACAACATGGTTGCTCCATTATCAACTTGCACCATGGAAGAGCAACAGTTTTTGTTGTTGTTGCCTGATATGTATAGCTCATACAACATGGTTGCTCCATTATCAACTTGCACCATGGAAGAGCAACAGTTTTTGTTGTTGTTGCCTGATATGTATAGCTCATACAACATGGTTGCTCCATTATCAACTTGCACCATGGAAGAGCAACAGTTTGTTTGTTGTTGCCTGATATGTATAGCTCATACAACATGGTTGCTCCATTATCAACTTGCACCATGGAAGAGCAACAGTTTTTGTTGTTGTTGCCTGATATGTATAGCTCATACAACATGGTTGCTCCATTATCAACTTGCACCATGGAAGAGCAACAGTTTTTGTTGTTGTTGCCTGATATGTATAGCTCATACAACATGGTTGCTCCATTATCAACTTGCACCATGGAAGAGCAACAGTTTTTGTTGTTGTTGCCTGATATGTATAGCTCATACAACATGGTTGCTCCATTATCAACTTGCACCATGGAAGAGCAACAGTTTTTGTTGTTGTTGCCTGATATGTATAGCTCATACAACATGGTTGCTCCTTTATCAACTTGCACCATGGAAGAGCAACAGTTTTTGTTGTTGTTGCCTGATATGTATAGCTCATACAACATGGTTGCTCCATTATCAACTTGCACCATGGAAGAGCAACAGTTTTTGTTGTTGTTGCCTGATATGTATAGCTCATACAACATGGTTGCTCCATTATCAACTTGCACCATGGAAGAGCAACAGTTTTTGTTGTTGTTGCCTGATATGTATAGCTCATACAACATGGTTGCTCCATTATCAACTTGCACCATGGAAGAGCAACAGTTTTTGTTGTTGTTGCCTGATATGTATAGCTCATACAACATGTTGCTCCATTATCAACTTGCACCATGGAAGAGCAACAGTTTTTGTTGTTGTTGCCTGATATGTATAGCTCATACAACATGGTTGCTCCATTATCAACTTGCACCATGGAAGAGCAACAGTTTTTGTTGTTGTTGCCTGATATGTATAGCTCATACAACATGGTTGCTCCATTATCAACTTGCACCATGGAAGAGCAACAGTTTTTGTTGTTGTTGCCTGATATGTATAGCTCATACAACATGGTTGCTCCATTATCAACTTGCACCATGGAAGAGCAACAGTTTTTGTTGTTGTTGCCTGATATGTATAGCTCATACAACATGGTTGCTCCATTATCAACTTGCACCATGGAAGAGCAACAGTTTTTGTTGTTGTTGCCTGATATGTATAGCTCATACAACATGGTTGCTCCATTATCAACTTGCACCATGGAAGAGCAACAGTTTTTGTTGTTGTTGCCTGATATGTATAGCTCATACAACATGGTTGCTCCATTATCAACTTGCACCATGGAAGAGCAACAGTTTTTGTTGTTGTTGCCTGATATGTATAGCTCATACAACATGGTTGCTCCATTATCAACTTGCACCATGGAAGAGCAACAGTTTTTGTTGTTGTTGCCTGATATGTATAGCTCATACAACATGGTTGCTCCATTATCAACTTGCACCATGGAAGAGCAACAGTTTTTGTTGTTGTTGCCTGATATGTATAGCTCATACAACATGGTTGCTCCATTATCAACTTGCACCATGGAAGAGCAACAGTTTTTGTTGTTGTTGCCTGATATGTATAGCTCATACAAAATGGTTGCTCCATTATCAACTTGCACCATGGAAGAGCAACAGTTTTTGTTGTTGTTGCCTGATATGTATAGCTCATACAACATGGTTGCTCCATTATCAACTTGCACCATGGAAGAGCAACAGTTTTTGTTGTTGTTGCCTGATATGTATAGCTCATACAACATGGTTGCTCCATTATCAACTTGCACCATGGAAGAGCAACAGTTTTTGTTGTTGTTGCCTGATATGTATAGCTCATACAACATGGTTGCTCCTTTATCAACTTGCACCATGGAAGAGCAACAGTTTTTGTTGTTGTTGCCTGATATGTATAGCTCATACAACATGGTTGCTCCATTATCAACTTGCACCATGGAAGAGCAACAGTTTTTGTTGTTGTTGCCTGATATGTATAGCTCATACAACATGGTTGCTCCATTATCAACTTGCACCATGGAAGAGCAACAGTTTTTGTTGTTGTTGCCTGATATGTATAGCTCATACAACATGGTTGCTCCATTATCAACTTGCACCATGGAAGAGCAACAGTTTTTGTTGTTGTTGCCTGATATGTATAGCTCATACAACATGGTTGCTCCATTATCAACTTGCACCATGGAAGAGCAACAGTTTTTGTTGTTGTTGCCTGATATGTATAGCTCATACAACATGGTTGCTCCATTATCAACTTGCACCATGGAAGAGCAACAGTTTTTGTTGTTGTTGCCTGATATGTATAGCTCATACAACATGGTTGCTCCATTATCAACTTGCACCATGGAAGAGCAACAGTTTTTGTTGTTGTTGCCTGATATGTATAGCTCATACAACATGGTTGCTCCATTATCAACTTGCACCATGGAAGAGCAACAGTTTTTGTTGTTGTTGCCTGATATGTATAGCTCATACAACATGGTTGCTCCATTATCAACTTGCACCATGGAAGAGCAACAGTTTTTGTTGTTGTTGCCTGATATGTATAGCTCATACAACATGGTTGCTCCATTATCAACTTGCACCATGGAAGAGCAACAGTTTTGTTGTTGTTGCCTGATATGTATAGCTCATACAACATGGTTGCTCCATTATCAACTTGCACCATGGAAGAGCAACAGTTTTTGTTGTTGTTGCCTGATATGTATAGCTCATACAACATGGTTGCTCCATTATCAACTTGCACCATGGAAGAGCAACAGTTTTTGTTGTTGTTGCCTGATATGTATAGCTCATACAACATGGTTGCTCCATTATCAACTTGCACCATGGAAGAGCAACAGTTTTTGTTGTTGTTGCCTGATATGTATAGCTCATACAACATGGTTGCTCCATTATCAACTTGCACCATGGAAGAGCAACAGTTTTTGTTGTTGTTGCCTGATATGTATAGCTCATACAACATGGTTGCTCCATTATCAACTTGCACCATGGAAGAGCAACAGTTTTTGTTGTTGTTGCCTGATATGTATAGCTCATACAACATGGTTGCTCCATTATCAACTTGCACCATGGAAGAGCAACAGTTTTGTTGTTGTTGCCTGATATGTATAGCTCATACAACATGGTTGCTCCATTATCAACTTGCACCATGGAAGAGCAACAGTTTTTGTTGTTGTTGCCTGATATGTATAGCTCATACAACATGGTTGCTCCATTATCAACTTGCACCATGGAAGAGCAACAGTTTTTTGTTGTTGTTGCCTGATATGTATAGCTCATACAACATGGTTGCTCCATTATCAACTTGCACCATGGAAGAGCAACAGTTTTTGTTGTTGTTGCCTGATATGTATAGCTCATACAACATGGTTGCTCCATTATCAACTTGCACCATGGAAGAGCAACAGTTTTTGTTGTTGTTGCCTGATATGTATAGCTCATACAACATGGTTGCTCCATTATCAACTTGCACCATGGAAGAGCAACAGTTTTTGTTGTTGTTGCCTGATATGTATAGCTCATACAACATGGTTGCTCCATTATCAACTTGCACCATGGAAGAGCAACAGTTTTTGTTGTTGTTGCCTGATATGTATAGCTCATACAACATGGTTGCTCCATTATCAACTTGCACCATGGAAGAGCAACAGTTTTTGTTGTTGTTGCCTGATATGTATAGCTCATACAACATGGTTGCTCCATTATCAACTTGCACCATGGAAGAGCAACAGTTTTTGTTGTTGTTGCCTGATATGTATAGCTCATACAACATGGTTGCTCCATTATCAACTTGCACCATGGAAGAGCAACAGTTTTTGTTGTTGTTGCCTGATATGTATAGCTCATACAACATGGTTGCTCCATTATCAACTTGCACCATGGAAGAGCAACAGTTTTTGTTGTTGTTGCCTGATATGTATAGCTCATACAACATGGTTGCTCCATTATCAACTTGCACCATGGAAGAGCAACAGTTTTTGTTGTTGTTGCCTGATATGTATAGCTCATACAACATGGTTGCTCCATTATCAACTTGCACCATGGAAGAGCAACAGTTTTTGTTGTTGTTGCCTGATATGTATAGCTCATACAACATGGTTGCTCCATTATCAACTTGCACCATGGAAGAGCAACAGTTTTTGTTGTTGTTGCCTGATATGTATAGCTCATACAACATGGTTGCTCCATTATCAACTTGCACCATGGAAGAGCAACAGTTTTTGTTGTTGTTGCCTGATATGTATAGCTCATACAACATGGTTGCTCCATTATCAACTTGCACCATGGAAGAGCAACAGTTTTTGTTGTTGTTGCCTGATATGTATAGCTCATACAACATGGTTGCTCCATTATCAACTTGCACCATGGAAGAGCAACAGTTTTTGTTGTTGTTGCCTGATATGTATAGCTCATACAACATGGTTGCTCCATTATCAACTTGCACCATGGAAGAGCAACAGTTTTTGTTGTTGTTGCCTGATATGTATAGCTCATACAACATGGTTGCTCCATTATCAACTTGCACCATGGAAGAGCAACAGTTTTTGTTGTTGTTGCCTGATATGTATAGCTCATACAACATGGTTGCTCCATTATCAACTTGCACCATGGAAGAGCAACAGTTTTTGTTGTTGTTGCCTGATATGTATAGCTCATACAACATGGTTGCTCCATTATCAACTTGCACCATGGAAGAGCAACAGTTTTTGTTGTTGTTGCCTGATATGTATAGCTCATACAACATGGTTGCTCCATTATCAACTTGCACCATGGAAGAGCAACAGTTTTTGTTGTTGTTGCCTGATATGTATAGCTCATACAACATGGTTGCTCCATTATCAACTTGCACCATGGAAGAGCAACAGTTTTTGTTGTTGTTGCCTGATATGTATAGCTCATACAACATGGTTGCTCCATTATCAACTTGCACCATGGAAGAGCAACAGTTTTTGTTGTTGTTGCCTGATATGTATAGCTCATACAACATGGTTGCTCCATTATCAACTTGCACCATGGAAGAGCAACAGTTTTTGTTGTTGTTGCCTGATATGTATAGCTCATACAACATGGTTGCTCCATTATCAACTTGCACCATGGAAGAGCAACAGTTTTTGTTGTTGTTGCCTGATATGTATAGCTCATACAACATGGTTGCTCCATTATCAACTTGCACCATGGAAGAGCAACAGTTTTTGTTGTTGTTGCCTGATATGTATAGCTCATACAACATGGTTGCTCCATTATCAACTTGCACCATGGAAGAGCAACAGTTTTTGTTGTTGTTGCCTGATATGTATAGCTCATACAACATGGTTGCTCCATTATCAACTTGCACCATGGAAGAGCAACAGTTTTTGTTGTTGTTGCCTGATATGTATAGCTCATACAACATGGTTGCTCCATTATCAACTTGCACCATGGAAGAGCAACAGTTTTTGTTGTTGTTGCCTGATATGTATAGCTCATACAACATGGTTGCTCCATTATCAACTTGCACCATGGAAGAGCAACAGTTTTTGTTGTTGTTGCCTGATATGTATAGCTCATACAACATGGTTGCTCCATTATCAACTTGCACCATGGAAGAGCAACAGTTTTTGTTGTTGTTGCCTGATATGTATAGCTCATACAACATGGTTGCTCCATTATCAACTTGCACCATGGAAGAGCAACAGTTTTTGTTGTTGTTGCCTGATATGTATAGCTCATACAACATGGTTGCTCCATTATCAACTTGCACCATGGAAGAGCAACAGTTTTTGTTGTTGTTGCCTGATATGTATAGCTCATACAACATGGTTGCTCCATTATCAACTTGCACCATGGAAGAGCAACAGTTTTTGTTGTTGTTGCCTGATATGTATAGCTCATACAACATGGTTGCTCCTTTATCAACTTGCACCATGGAAGAGCAACAGTTTTTGTTGTTGTTGCCTGATATGTATAGCTCATACAACATGGTTGCTCCATTATCAACTTGCACCATGGAAGAGCAACAGTTTTTGTTGTTGTTGCCTGATATGTATAGCTCATACAACATGGTTGCTCCATTATCAACTTGCACCATGGAAGAGCAACAGTTTTTGTTGTTGTTGCCTGATATGTATAGCTCATACAACATGGTTGCTCCATTATCAACTTGCACCATGGAAGAGCAACAGTTTTTGTTGTTGTTGCCTGATATGTATAGCTCATACAACATGGTTGCTCCATTATCAACTTGCACCATGGAAGAGCAACAGTTTTTGTTGTTGTTGCCTGATATGTATAGCTCATACAACATGGTTGCTCCATTATCAACTTGCACCATGGAAGAGCAACAGTTTTTGTTGTTGTTGCCTGATATGTATAGCTCATACAACATGGTTGCTCCATTATCAACTTGCACCATGGAAGAGCAACAGTTTTTGTTGTTGTTGCCTGATATGTATAGCTCATACAACATGGTTGCTCCATTATCAACTTGCACCATGGAAGAGCAACAGTTTTTGTTGTTGTTGCCTGATATGTATAGCTCATACAACATGGTTGCTCCATTATCAACTTGCACCATGGAAGAGCAACAGTTTTTGTTGTTGTTGCCTGATATGTATAGCTCATACAACATGGTTGCTCCATTATCAACTTGCACCATGGAAGAGCAACAGTTTTTGTTGTTGTTGCCTGATATGTATAGCTCATACAACATGGTTGCTCCATTATCAACTTGCACCATGGAAGAGCAACAGTTTTTGTTGTTGTTGCCTGATATGTATAGCTCATACAACATGGTTGCTCCATTATCAACTTGCACCATGGAAGAGCAACAGTTTTTGTTGTTGTTGCCTGATATGTATAGCTCATACAACATGGTTGCTCCATTATCAACTTGCACCATGGAAGAGCAACAGTTTTTGTTGTTGTTGCCTGATATGTATAGCTCATACAACATGGTTGCTCCATTATCAACTTGCACCATGGAAGAGCAACAGTTTTTGTTGTTGTTGCCTGATATGTATAGCTCATACAACATGGTTGCTCCATTATCAACTTGCACCATGGAAGAGCAACAGTTTTTGTTGTTGTTGCCTGATATGTATAGCTCATACAACATGGTTGCTCCATTATCAACTTGCACCATGGAAGAGCAACAGTTTTTGTTGTTGTTGCCTGATATGTATAGCTCATACAACATGGTTGCTCCATTATCAACTTGCACCATGGAAGAGCAACAGTTTTTGTTGTTGTTGCCTGATATGTATAGCTCATACAACATGGTTGCTCCATTATCAACTTGCACCATGGAAGAGCAACAGTTTTTGTTGTTGTTGCCTGATATGTATAGCTCATACAACATGGTTGCTCCATTATCAACTTGCACCATGGAAGAGCAACAGTTTTTGTTGTTGTTGCCTGATATGTATAGCTCATACAACATGGTTGCTCCATTATCAACTTGCACCATGGAAGAGCAACAGTTTTTGTTGTTGTTGCCTGATATGTATAGCTCATACAACATGGTTGCTCCATTATCAACTTGCACCATGGAAGAGCAACAGTTTTTGTTGTTGTTGCCTGATATGTATAGCTCATACAACATGGTTGCTCCATTATCAACTTGCACCATGGAAGAGCAACAGTTTTTGTTGTTGTTGCCTGATATGTATAGCTCATACAACATGGTTGCTCCATTATCAACTTGCACCATGGAAGAGCAACAGTTTTTGTTGTTGTTGCCTGATATGTATAGCTCATACAACATGGTTGCTCCATTATCAACTTGCACCATGGAAGAGCAACAGTTTTTGTTGTTGTTGCCTGATATGTATAGCTCATACAACATGGTTGCTCCATTATCAACTTGCACCATGGAAGAGCAACAGTTTTTGTTGTTGTTGCCTGATATGTATAGCTCATACAACATGGTTGCTCCATTATCAACTTGCACCATGGAAGAGCAACAGTTTTTGTTGTTGTTGCCTGATATGTATAGCTCATACAACATGGTTGCTCCATTATCAACTTGCACCATGGAAGAGCAACAGTTTTTGTTGTTGTTGCCTGATATGTATAGCTCATACAACATGGTTGCTCCATTATCAACTTGCACCATGGAAGAGCAACAGTTTTTGTTGTTGTTGCCTGATATGTATAGCTCATACAACATGGTTGCTCCATTATCAACTTGCACCATGGAAGAGCAACAGTTTTTGTTGTTGTTGCCTGATATGTATAGCTCATACAACATGGTTGCTCCATTATCAACTTGCACCATGGAAGAGCAACAGTTTTTGTTGTTGTTGCCTGATATGTATAGCTCATACAACATGGTTGCTCCATTATCAACTTGCACCATGGAAGAGCAACAGTTTTTGTTGTTGTTGCCTGATATGTATAGCTCATACAACATGGTTGCTCCATTATCAACTTGCACCATGGAAGAGCAACAGTTTTTGTTGTTGTTGCCTGATATGTATAGCTCATACAACATGGTTGCTCCATTATCAACTTGCACCATGGAAGAGCAACAGTTTTTGTTGTTGTTGCCTGATATGTATAGCTCATACAACATGGTTGCTCCATTATCAACTTGCACCATGGAAGAGCAACAGTTTTTGTTGTTGTTGCCTGATATGTATAGCTCATACAACATGGTTGCTCCATTATCAACTTGCACCATGGAAGAGCAACAGTTTTTGTTGTTGTTGCCTGATATGTATAGCTCATACAACATGGTTGCTCCATTATCAACTTGCACCATGGAAGAGCAACAGTTTTTGTTGTTGTTGCCTGATATGTATAGCTCATACAACATGGTTGCTCCATTATCAACTTGCACCATGGAAGAGCAACAGTTTTTGTTGTTGTTGCCTGATATGTATAGCTCATACAACATGGTTGCTCCATTATCAACTTGCACCATGGAAGAGCAACAGTTTTTGTTGTTGTTGCCTGATATGTATAGCTCATACAACATGGTTGCTCCATTATCAACTTGCACCATGGAAGAGCAACAGTTTTTGTTGTTGTTGCCTGATATGTATAGCTCATACAACATGGTTGCTCCATTATCAACTTGCACCATGGAAGAGCAACAGTTTTTGTTGTTGTTGCCTGATATGTATAGCTCATACAACATGGTTGCTCCATTATCAACTTGCACCATGGAAGAGCAACAGTTTTTGTTGTTGTTGCCTGATATGTATAGCTCATACAACATGGTTGCTCCATTATCAACTTGCACCATGGAAGAGCAACAGTTTTTGTTGTTGTTGCCTGATATGTATAGCTCATACAACATGGTTGCTCCATTATCAACTTGCACCATGGAAGAGCAACAGTTTTTGTTGTTGTTGCCTGATATGTATAGCTCATACAACATGGTTGCTCCATTATCAACTTGCACCATGGAAGAGCAACAGTTTTTGTTGTTGTTGCCTGATATGTATAGCTCATACAACATGGTTGCTCCTTTATCAACTTGCACCATGGAAGAGCAACAGTTTTTGTTGTTGTTGCCTGATATGTATAGCTCATACAACATGGTTGCTCCATTATCAACTTGCACCATGGAAGAGCAACAGTTTTTGTTGTTGTTGCCTGATATGTATAGCTCATACAACATGGTTGCTCCATTATCAACTTGCACCATGGAAGAGCAACAGTTTTTGTTGTTGTTGCCTGATATGTATAGCTCATACAACATGGTTGCTCCATTATCAACTTGCACCATGGAAGAGCAACAGTTTTTGTTGTTGTTGCCTGATATGTATAGCTCATACAACATGGTTGCTCCATTATCAACTTGCACCATGGAAGAGCAACAGTTTTTGTTGTTGTTGCCTGATATGTATAGCTCATACAACATGGTTGCTCCATTATCAACTTGCACCATGGAAGAGCAACAGTTTTTGTTGTTGTTGCCTGATATGTATAGCTCATACAACATGGTTGCTCCATTATCAACTTGCACCATGGAAGAGCAACAGTTTTTGTTGTTGTTGCCTGATATGTATAGCTCATACAACATGGTTGCTCCATTATCAACTTGCACCATGGAAGAGCAACAGTTTTTGTTGTTGTTGCCTGATATGTATAGCTCATACAACATGGTTGCTCCATTATCAACTTGCACCATGGAAGAGCAACAGTTTTTGTTGTTGTTGCCTGATATGTATAGCTCATACAACATGGTTGCTCCATTATCAACTTGCACCATGGAAGAGCAACAGTTTTGTTGTTGTTGCCTGATATGTATAGCTCATACAACATGGTTGCTCCATTATCAACTTGCACCATGGAAGAGCAACAGTTTTTGTTGTTGTTGCCTGATATGTATAGCTCATACAACATGGTTGCTCCATTATCAACTTGCACCATGGAAGAGCAACAGTTTTTGTTGTTGTTGCCTGATATGTATAGCTCATACAACATGGTTGCTCCATTATCAACTTGCACCATGGAAGAGCAACAGTTTTTGTTGTTGTTGCCTGATATGTATAGCTCATACAACATGGTTGCTCCATTATCAACTTGCACCATGGAAGAGCAACAGTTTTTGTTGTTGTTGCCTGATATGTATAGCTCATACAACATGGTTGCTCCATTATCAACTTGCACCATGGAAGAGCAACAGTTTTTGTTGTTGTTGCCTGATATGTATAGCTCATACAACATGGTTGCTCCATTATCAACTTGCACCATGGAAGAGCAACAGTTTTTGTTGTTGTTGCCTGATATGTATAGCTCATACAACATGGTTGCTCCATTATCAACTTGCACCATGGAAGAGCAACAGTTTTTGTTGTTGTTGCCTGATATGTATAGCTCATACAACATGGTTGCTCCTTTATCAACTTGCACCATGGAAGAGCAACAGTTTTTGTTGTTGTTGCCTGATATGTATAGCTCATACAACATGGTTGCTCCATTATCAACTTGCACCATGGAAGAGCAACAGTTTTTGTTGTTGTTGCCTGATATGTATAGCTCATACAACATGGTTGCTCCATTATCAACTTGCACCATGGAAGAGCAACAGTTTTTGTTGTTGTTGCCTGATATGTATAGCTCATACAACATGGTTGCTCCATTATCAACTTGCACCATGGAAGAGCAACAGTTTTTGTTGTTGTTGCCTGATATGTATAGCTCATACAACATGGTTGCTCCATTATCAACTTGCACCATGGAAGAGCAACAGTTTTTGTTGTTGTTGCCTGATATGTATAGCTCATACAACATGGTTGCTCCATTATCAACTTGCACCATGGAAGAGCAACAGTTTTTGTTGTTGTTGCCTGATATGTATAGCTCATACAACATGGTTGCTCCATTATCAACTTGCACCATGGAAGAGCAACAGTTTTTGTTGTTGTTGCCTGATATGTATAGCTCATACAACATGGTTGCTCCATTATCAACTTGCACCATGGAAGAGCAACAGTTTTTGTTGTTGTTGCCTGATATGTATAGCTCATACAACATGGTTGCTCCATTATCAACTTGCACCATGGAAGAGCAACAGTTTTTGTTGTTGTTGCCTGATATGTATAGCTCATACAACATGGTTGCTCCATTATCAACTTGCACCATGGAAGAGCAACAGTTTTTGTTGTTGTTGCCTGATATGTATAGCTCATACAACATGGTTGCTCCATTATCAACTTGCACCATGGAAGAGCAACAGTTTTTGTTGTTGTTGCCTGATATGTATAGCTCATACAACATGGTTGCTCCATTATCAACTTGCACCATGGAAGAGCAACAGTTTTTGTTGTTGTTGCCTGATATGTATAGCTCATACAACATGGTTGCTCCATTATCAACTTGCACCATGGAAGAGCAACAGTTTTTGTTGTTGTTGCCTGATATGTATAGCTCATACAACATGGTTGCTCCATTATCAACTTGCACCATGGAAGAGCAACAGTTTTTGTTGTTGTTGCCTGATATGTATAGCTCATACAACATGGTTGCTCCATTATCAACTTGCACCATGGAAGAGCAACAGTTTTTGTTGTTGTTGCCTGATATGTATAGCTCATACAACATGGTTGCTCCATTATCAACTTGCACCATGGAAGAGCAACAGTTTTTGTTGTTGTTGCCTGATATGTATAGCTCATACAACATGGTTGCTCCTTTATCAACTTGCACCATGGAAGAGCAACAGTTTTTGTTGTTGTTGCCTGATATGTATAGCTCATACAACATGGTTGCTCCATTATCAACTTGCACCATGGAAGAGCAACAGTTTTTGTTGTTGTTGCCTGATATGTATAGCTCATACAACATGGTTGCTCCATTATCAACTTGCACCATGGAAGAGCAACAGTTTTTGTTGTTGTTGCCTGATATGTATAGCTCATACAACATGGTTGCTCCATTATCAACTTGCACCATGGAAGAGCAACAGTTTTTGTTGTTGTTGCCTGATATGTATAGCTCATACAACATGGTTGCTCCATTATCAACTTGCACCATGGAAGAGCAACAGTTTTTGTTGTTGTTGCCTGATATGTATAGCTCATACAACATGGTTGCTCCATTATCAACTTGCACCATGGAAGAGCAACAGTTTTTGTTGTTGTTGCCTGATATGTATAGCTCATACAACATGGTTGCTCCATTATCAACTTGCACCATGGAAGAGCAACAGTTTTTGTTGTTGTTGCCTGATATGTATAGCTCATACAACATGGTTGCTCCATTATCAACTTGCACCATGGAAGAGCAACAGTTTTTGTTGTTGTTGCCTGATATGTATAGCTCATACAACATGGTTGCTCCTTTATCAACTTGCACCATGGAAGAGCAACAGTTTTTGTTGTTGTTGCCTGATATGTATAGCTCATACAACATGGTTGCTCCATTATCAACTTGCACCATGGAAGAGCAACAGTTTTTGTTGTTGTTGCCTGATATGTATAGCTCATACAACATGGTTGCTCCATTATCAACTTGCACCATGGAAGAGCAACAGTTTTTGTTGTTGTTGCCTGATATGTATAGCTCATACAACATGGTTGCTCCATTATCAACTTGCACCATGGAAGAGCAACAGTTTTTGTTGTTGTTGCCTGATATGTATAGCTCATACAAATGGTTGCTCCATTATCAACTTGCACCATGGAAGAGCAACAGTTTTTGTTGTTGTTGCCTGATATGTATAGCTCATACAACATGGTTGCTCCATTATCAACTTGCACCATGGAAGAGCAACAGTTTTTGTTGTTGTTGCCTGATATGTATAGCTCATACAACATGGTTGCTCCTTTATCAACTTGCACCATGGAAGAGCAACAGTTTTTGTTGTTGTTGCCTGATATGTATAGCTCATACAACATGGTTGCTCCTTTATCAACTTGCACCATGGAAGAGCAACAGTTTTTGTTGTTGTTGCCTGATATGTATAGCTCATACAACATGGTTGCTCCATTATCAACTTGCACCATGGAAGAGCAACAGTTTTTGTTGTTGTTGCCTGATATGTATAGCTCATACAACATGGTTGCTCCATTATCAACTTGCACCATGGAAGAGCAACAGTTTTTGTTGTTGTTGCCTGATATGTATAGCTCATACAACATGGTTGCTCCATTATCAACTTGCACCATGGAAGAGCAACAGTTTTTGTTGTTGTTGCCTGATATGTATAGCTCATACAACATGGTTGCTCCATTATCAACTTGCACCATGGAAGAGCAACAGTTTTTGTTGTTGTTGCCTGATATGTATAGCTCATACAACATGGTTGCTCCATTATCAACTTGCACCATGGAAGAGCAACAGTTTTTGTTGTTGTTGCCTGATATGTATAGCTCATACAACATGGTTGCTCCATTATCAACTTGCACCATGGAAGAGCAACAGTTTTTGTTGTTGTTGCCTGATATGTATAGCTCATACAACATGGTTGCTCCTTTATCAACTTGCACCATGGAAGAGCAACAGTTTTTGTTGTTGTTGCCTGATATGTATAGCTCATACAACATGGTTGCTCCTTTATCAACTTGCACCATGGAAGAGCAACAGTTTTTGTTGTTGTTGCCTGATATGTATAGCTCATACAACATGGTTGCTCCATTATCAACTTGCACCATGGAAGAGCAACAGTTTTTGTTGTTGTTGCCTGATATGTATAGCTCATACAACATGGTTGCTCCTTTATCAACTTGCACCATGGAAGAGCAACAGTTTTTGTTGTTGTTGCCTGATATGTATAGCTCATACAACATGGTTGCTCCTTTATCAACTTGCACCATGGAAGAGCAACAGTTTTTGTTGTTGTTGCCTGATATGTATAGCTCATACAACATGGTTGCTCCATTATCAACTTGCACCATGGAAGAGCAACAGTTTTTGTTGTTGTTGCCTGATATGTATAGCTCATACAACATGGTTGCTCCATTATCAACTTGCACCATGGAAGAGCAACAGTTTTTGTTGTTGTTGCCTGATATGTATAGCTCATACAAAATGGTTGCTCCATTATCAACTTGCACCATGGAAGAGCAACAGTTTTTGTTGTTGTTGCCTGATATGTATAGCTCATACAACATGGTTGCTCCATTATCAACTTGCACCATGGAAGAGCAACAGTTTTTGTTGTTGTTGCCTGATATGTATAGCTCATACAACATGGTTGCTCCTTTATCAACTTGCACCATGGAAGAGCAACAGTTTTTGTTGTTGTTGCCTGATATGTATAGCTCATACAACATGGTTGCTCCATTATCAACTTGCACCATGGAAGAGCAACAGTTTTTGTTGTTGTTGCCTGATATGTATAGCTCATACAACATGGTTGCTCCATTATCAACTTGCACCATGGAAGAGCAACAGTTTTTGTTGTTGTTGCCTGATATGTATAGCTCATACAACATGGTTGCTCCATTATCAACTTGCACCATGGAAGAGCAACAGTTTTTGTTGTTGTTGCCTGATATGTATAGCTCATACAACATGGTTGCTCCATTATCAACTTGCACCATGGAAGAGCAACAGTTTTTGTTGTTGTTGCCTGATATGTATAGCTCATACAACATGGTTGCTCCATTATCAACTTGCACCATGGAAGAGCAACAGTTTTTGTTGTTGTTGCCTGATATGTATAGCTCATACAACATGGTTGCTCCATTATCAACTTGCACCATGGAAGAGCAACAGTTTTTGTTGTTGTTGCCTGATATGTATAGCTCATACAACATGGTTGCTCCATTATCAACTTGCACCATGGAAGAGCAACAGTTTTTGTTGTTGTTGCCTGATATGTATAGCTCATACAAAATGGTTGCTCCATTATCAACTTGCACCATGGAAGAGCAACAGTTTTTGTTGTTGTTGCCTGATATGTATAGCTCATACAACATGGTTGCTCCATTATCAACTTGCACCATGGAAGAGCAACAGTTTTTGTTGTTGTTGCCTGATATGTATAGCTCATACAACATGGTTGCTCCATTATCAACTTGCACCATGGAAGAGCAACAGTTTTTGTTGTTGTTGCCTGATATGTATAGCTCATACAACATGGTTGCTCCTTTATCAACTTGCACCATGGAAGAGCAACAGTTTTTGTTGTTGTTGCCTGATATGTATAGCTCATACAACATGGTTGCTCCATTATCAACTTGCACCATGGAAGAGCAACAGTTTTTGTTGTTGTTGCCTGATATGTATAGCTCATACAACATGGTTGCTCCATTATCAACTTGCACCATGGAAGAGCAACAGTTTTTGTTGTTGTTGCCTGATATGTATAGCTCATACAACATGGTTGCTCCATTATCAACTTGCACCATGGAAGAGCAACAGTTTTTGTTGTTGTTGCCTGATATGTATAGCTCATACAACATGGTTGCTCCATTATCAACTTGCACCATGGAAGAGCAACAGTTTTTGTTGTTGTTGCCTGATATGTATAGCTCATACAACATGGTTGCTCCATTATCAACTTGCACCATGGAAGAGCAACAGTTTTTGTTGTTGTTGCCTGATATGTATAGCTCATACAACATGGTTGCTCCATTATCAACTTGCACCATGGAAGAGCAACAGTTTTTGTTGTTGTTGCCTGATATGTATAGCTCATACAACATGGTTGCTCCATTATCAACTTGCACCATGGAAGAGCAACAGTTTTTGTTGTTGTTGCCTGATATGTATAGCTCATACAACATGGTTGCTCCATTATCAACTTGCACCATGGAAGAGCAACAGTTTTTGTTGTTGTTGCCTGATATGTATAGCTCATACAACATGGTTGCTCCATTATCAACTTGCACCATGGAAGAGCAACAGTTTTTGTTGTTGTTGCCTGATATGTATAGCTCATACAAAATGGTTGCTCCATTATCAACTTGCACCATGGAAGAGCAACAGTTTTTGTTGTTGTTGCCTGATATGTATAGCTCATACAACATGGTTGCTCCATTATCAACTTGCACCATGGAAGAGCAACAGTTTTTGTTGTTGTTGCCTGATATGTATAGCTCATACAACATGGTTGCTCCTTTATCAACTTGCACCATGGAAGAGCAACAGTTTTTGTTGTTGTTGCCTGATATGTATAGCTCATACAACATGGTTGCTCCATTATCAACTTGCACCATGGAAGAGCAACAGTTTTTGTTGTTGTTGCCTGATATGTATAGCTCATACAACATGGTTGCTCCTTTATCAACTTGCACCATGGAAGAGCAACAGTTTTTGTTGTTGTTGCCTGATATGTATAGCTCATACAACATGGTTGCTCCATTATCAACTTGCACCATGGAAGAGCAACAGTTTTTGTTGTTGTTGCCTGATATGTATAGCTCATACAACATGGTTGCTCCTTTATCAACTTGCACCATGGAAGAGCAACAGTTTTTGTTGTTGTTGCCTGATATGTATAGCTCATACAACATGGTTGCTCCATTATCAACTTGCACCATGGAAGAGCAACAGTTTTTGTTGTTGTTGCCTGATATGTATAGCTCATACAACATGGTTGCTCCATTATCAACTTGCACCATGGAAGAGCAACAGTTTTTGTTGTTGTTGCCTGATATGTATAGCTCATACAACATGGTTGCTCCATTATCAACTTGCACCATGGAAGAGCAACAGTTTTTGTTGTTGTTGCCTGATATGTATAGCTCATACAACATGGTTGCTCCTTTATCAACTTGCACCATGGAAGAGCAACAGTTTTTGTTGTTGTTGCCTGATATGTATAGCTCATACAACATGGTTGCTCCATTATCAACTTGCACCATGGAAGAGCAACAGTTTTTGTTGTTGTTGCCTGATATGTATAGCTCATACAACATGGTTGCTCCATTATCAACTTGCACCATGGAAGAGCAACAGTTTTTGTTGTTGTTGCCTGATATGTATAGCTCATACAACATGGTTGCTCCATTATCAACTTGCACCATGGAAGAGCAACAGTTTTTGTTGTTGTTGCCTGATATGTATAGCTCATACAAATGGTTGCTCCATTATCAACTTGCACCATGGAAGAGCAACAGTTTTTGTTGTTGTTGCCTGATATGTATAGCTCATACAACATGGTTGCTCCATTATCAACTTGCACCATGGAAGAGCAACAGTTTTTGTTGTTGTTGCCTGATATGTATAGCTCATACAACATGGTTGCTCCATTATCAACTTGCACCATGGAAGAGCAACAGTTTTTGTTGTTGTTGCCTGATATGTATAGCTCATACAACATGGTTGCTCCATTATCAACTTGCACCATGGAAGAGCAACAGTTTTTGTTGTTGTTGCCTGATATGTATAGCTCATACAACATGGTTGCTCCATTATCAACTTGCACCATGGAAGAGCAACAGTTTTTGTTGTTGTTGCCTGATATGTATAGCTCATACAACATGGTTGCTCCATTATCAACTTGCACCATGGAAGAGCAACAGTTTTTGTTGTTGTTGCCTGATATGTATAGCTCATACAACATGGTTGCTCCATTATCAACTTGCACCATGGAAGAGCAACAGTTTTTGTTGTTGTTGCCTGATATGTATAGCTCATACAACATGGTTGCTCCATTATCAACTTGCACCATGGAAGAGCAACAGTTTTTGTTGTTGTTGCCTGATATGTATAGCTCATACAACATGGTTGCTCCATTATCAACTTGCACCATGGAAGAGCAACAGTTTTTGTTGTTGTTGCCTGATATGTATAGCTCATACAACATGGTTGCTCCTTTATCAACTTGCACCATGGAAGAGCAACAGTTTTTGTTGTTGTTGCCTGATATGTATAGCTCATACAACATGGTTGCTCCTTTATCAACTTGCACCATGGAAGAGCAACAGTTTTTGTTGTTGTTGCCTGATATGTATAGCTCATACAACATGGTTGCTCCATTATCAACTTGCACCATGGAAGAGCAACAGTTTTTGTTGTTGTTGCCTGATATGTATAGCTCATACAACATGGTTGCTCCTTTATCAACTTGCACCATAGAAGAGCAACAGTTTTTGTTGTTGTTGCCTGATATGTATAGCTCATACAACATGGTTGCTCCTTTATCAACTTGCACCATGGAAGAGCAACAGTTTTTGTTGTTGTTGCCTGATATGTATAGCTCATACAACATGGTTGCTCCTTTATCAACTTGCACCATGGAAGAGCAACAGTTTTTGTTGTTGTTGCCTGATATGTATAGCTCATACAACATGGTTGCTCCTTTATCAACTTGCACCATGGAAGAGCAACAGTTTTTGTTGTTGTTGCCTGATATGTATAGCTCATACAACATGGTTGCTCCATTATCAACTTGCACCATGGAAGAGCAACAGTTTTTGTTGTTGTTGCCTGATATGTATAGCTCATACAACATGGTTGCTCCTTTATCAACTTGCACCATGGAAGAGCAACAGTTTTTGTTGTTGTTGCCTGATATGTATAGCTCATACAAAATGGTTGCTCCATTATCAACTTGCACCATGGAAGAGCAACAGTTTTTGTTGTTGTTGCCTGATATGTATAGCTCATACAACATGGTTGCTCCATTATCAACTTGCACCATGGAAGAGCAACAGTTTTTGTTGTTGTTGCCTGATATGTATAGCTCATACAACATGGTTGCTCCTTTATCAACTTGCACCATGGAAGAGCAACAGTTTTTGTTGTTGTTGCCTGATATGTATAGCTCATACAACATGGTTGCTCCATTATCAACTTGCACCATGGAAGAGCAACAGTTTTTGTTGTTGTTGCCTGATATGTATAGCTCATACAACATGGTTGCTCCATTATCAACTTGCACCATGGAAGAGCAACAGTTTTTGTTGTTGTTGCCTGATATGTATAGCTCATACAACATGGTTGCTCCATTATCAACTTGCACCATGGAAGAGCAACAGTTTTTGTTGTTGTTGCCTGATATGTATAGCTCATACAACATGGTTGCTCCATTATCAACTTGCACCATGGAAGAGCAACAGTTTTTGTTGTTGTTGCCTGATATGTATAGCTCATACAACATGGTTGCTCCATTATCAACTTGCACCATGGAAGAGCAACAGTTTTTGTTGTTGTTGCCTGATATGTATAGCTCATACAACATGGTTGCTCCATTATCAACTTGCACCATGGAAGAGCAACAGTTTTTGTTGTTGTTGCCTGATATGTATAGCTCATACAACATGGTTGCTCCTTTATCAACTTGCACCATGGAAGAGCAACAGTTTTTGTTGTTGTTGCCTGATATGTATAGCTCATACAACATGGTTGCTCCATTATCAACTTGCACCATGGAAGAGCAACAGTTTTTGTTGTTGTTGCCTGATATGTATAGCTCATACAACATGGTTGCTCCATTATCAACTTGCACCATGGAAGAGCAACAGTTTTTGTTGTTGTTGCCTGATATGTATAGCTCATACAACATGGTTGCTCCATTATCAACTTGCACCATGGAAGAGCAACAGTTTTTGTTGTTGTTGCCTGATATGTATAGCTCATACAAAATGGTTGCTCCATTATCAACTTGCACCATGGAAGAGCAACAGTTTTTGTTGTTGTTGCCTGATATGTATAGCTCATACAACATGGTTGCTCCATTATCAACTTGCACCATGGAAGAGCAACAGTTTTTGTTGTTGTTGCCTGATATGTATAGCTCATACAACATGGTTGCTCCATTATCAACTTGCACCATGGAAGAGCAACAGTTTTTGTTGTTGTTGCCTGATATGTATAGCTCATACAACATGGTTGCTCCATTATCAACTTGCACCATGGAAGAGCAACAGTTTTTGTTGTTGTTGCCTGATATGTATAGCTCATACAACATGGTTGCTCCTTTATCAACTTGCACCATGGAAGAGCAACAGTTTTTGTTGTTGTTGCCTGATATGTATAGCTCATACAACATGGTTGCTCCATTATCAACTTGCACCATGGAAGAGCAACAGTTTTTGTTGTTGTTGCCTGATATGTATAGCTCATACAACATGGTTGCTCCTTTATCAACTTGCACCATAGAAGAGCAACAGTTTTTGTTGTTGTTGCCTGATATGTATAGCTCATACAACATGGTTGCTCCTTTATCAACTTGCACCATGGAAGAGCAACAGATTTTGTTGTTGTTGCCTGATATGTATAGCTCATACAACATGGTTGCTCCATTATCAACTTGCACCATGGAAGAGCAACAGTTTTTGTTGTTGTTGCCTGATATGTATAGCTCATACAACATGGTTGCTCCTTTATCAACTTGCACCATGGAAGAGCAACAGTTTTTGTTGTTGTTGCCTGATATGTATAGCTCATACAACATGGTTGCTCCATTATCAACTTGCACCATGGAAGAGCAACAGTTTTTGTTGTTGTTGCCTGATATGTATAGCTCATACAACATGGTTGCTCCATTATCAACTTGCACCATGGAAGAGCAACAGTTTTTGTTGTTGTTGCCTGATATGTATAGCTCATACAACATGGTTGCTCCATTATCAACTTGCACCATGGAAGAGCAACAGTTTTTGTTGTTGTTGCCTGATATGTATAGCTCATACAACATGGTTGCTCCATTATCAACTTGCACCATGGAAGAGCAACAGTTTTTGTTGTTGTTGCCTGATATGTATAGCTCATACAACATGGTTGCTCCATTATCAACTTGCACCATGGAAGAGCAACAGTTTTTGTTGTTGTTGCCTGATATGTATAGCTCATACAACATGGTTGCTCCTTTATCAACTTGCACCATGGAAGAGCAACAGTTTTTGTTGTTGTTGCCTGATATGTATAGCTCATACAACATGGTTGCTCCATTATCAACTTGCACCATGGAAGAGCAACAGTTTTTGTTGTTGTTGCCTGATATGTATAGCTCATACAACATGGTTGCTCCTTTATCAACTTGCACCATGGAAGAGCAACAGTTTTTGTTGTTGTTGCCTGATATGTATAGCTCATACAACATGGTTGCTCCATTATCAACTTGCACCATGGAAGAGCAACAGTTTTTGTTGTTGTTGCCTGATATGTATAGCTCATACAACATGGTTGCTCCATTATCAACTTGCACCATAGAAGAGCAACAGTTTTTGTTGTTGTTGCCTGATATGTATAGCTCATACAACATGGTTGCTCCATTATCAACTTGCACCATGGAAGAGCAACAGTTTTTGTTGTTGTTGCCTGATATGTATAGCTCATACAACATGGTTGCTCCATTATCAACTTGCACCATGGAAGAGCAACAGTTTTTGTTGTTGTTGCCTGATATGTATAGCTCATACAACATGGTTGCTCCATTATCAACTTGCACCATGGAAGAGCAACAGTTTTTGTTGTTGTTGCCTGATATGTATAGCTCATACAACATGGTTGCTCCATTATCAACTTGCACCATGGAAGAGCAACAGTTTTTGTTGTTGTTGCCTGATATGTATAGCTCATACAACATGGTTGCTCCATTATCAACTTGCACCATGGAAGAGCAACAGTTTTTGTTGTTGTTGCCTGATATGTATAGCTCATACAACATGGTTGCTCCATTATCAACTTGCACCATGGAAGAGCAACAGTTTTTGTTGTTGTTGCCTGATATGTATAGCTCATACAACATGGTTGCTCCATTATCAACTTGCACCATGGAAGAGCAACAGTTTTTGTTGTTGTTGCCTGATATGTATAGCTCATACAACATGGTTGCTCCATTATCAACTTGCACCATGGAAGAGCAACAGTTTTTGTTGTTGTTGCCTGATATGTATAGCTCATACAACATGGTTGCTCCATTATCAACTTGCACCATGGAAGAGCAACAGTTTTTGTTGTTGTTGCCTGATATGTATAGCTCATACAACATGGTTGCTCCATTATCAACTTGCACCATGGAAGAGCAACAGTTTTTGTTGTTGTTGCCTGATATGTATAGCTCATACAACATGGTTGCTCCATTATCAACTTGCACCATGGAAGAGAAACAGTTTTTGTTGTTGTTGCCTGATATGTATAGCTCATACAAAATGGTTGCTCCATTATCAACTTGCACCATGGAAGAGCAACAGTTTTTGTTGTTGTTGCCTGATATGTATAGCTCATACAACATGGTTGCGCCATTATCAACTTGCACCATGGAAGAGCAACAGTTTTTGTTGTTGTTGCCTGATATGTATAGCTCATACAACATGGTTGCTCCTTTATCAACTTGCACCATGGAAGAGCAACAGTTTTTGTTGTTGTTGCCTGATATGTATAGCTCATACAACATGGTTGCTCCTTTATCAACTTGCACCATGGAAGAGCAACAGTTTTTGTTGTTGTTGCCTGATATGTATAGCTCATACAACATGGTTGCTCCATTATCAACTTGCACCATGGAAGAGCAACAGTTTTTGTTGTTGTTGCCTGATATGTATAGCTCATACAACATGGTTGCTCCATTATCAACTTGCACCATGGAAGAGCAACAGTTTTTGTTGTTGTTGCCTGATATGCATAGCTCATACAACATGGTTGCTCCATTATCAACTTGCACCATGGAAGAGCAACAGTTTTTGTTGTTGTTGCCTGATATGTATAGCTCATACAAAATGGTTGCTCCATTATCAACTTGCACCATGGAAGAGCAACAGTTTTTGTTGTTGTTGCCTGATATGTATAGCTCATACAACATGGTTGCTCCATTATCAACTTGCACCATGGAAGAGCAACAGTTTTTGTTGTTGTTGCCTGATATGTATAGCTCATACAACATGGTTGCTCCATTATCAACTTGCACCATGGAAGAGCAACAGTTTTTGTTGTTGTTGCCTGATATGTATAGCTCATACAACATGGTTGCTCCTTTATCAACTTGCACCATGGAAGAGCAACAGTTTTTGTTGTTGTTGCCTGATATGTATAGCTCATACAACATGGTTGCTCCATTATCAACTTGCACCATGGAAGAGCAACAGTTTTTGTTGTTGTTGCCTGATATGTATAGCTCATACAACATGGTTGCTCCTTTATCAACTTGCACCATAGAAGAGCAACAGTTTTTGTTGTTGTTGCCTGATATGTATAGCTCATACAACATGGTTGCTCCTTTATCAACTTGCACCATGGAAGAGCAACAGATTTTGTTGTTGTTGCCTGATATGTATAGCTCATACAACATGGTTGCTCCATTATCAACATGCACCATGGAAGAGCAACAGTTTTTGTTGTTGTTGCCTGATATGTATAGCTCATACAACATGGTTGCTCCATTATCAACTTGCACCATGGAAGAGCAACAGTTTTTGTTGTTGTTGCCTGATATGTATAGCTCATACAAAATGGTTGCTCCATTATCAACTTGCACCATGGAAGAGCAACAGTTTTTGTTGTTGTTGCCTGATATGTATAGCTCATACAACATGGTTGCTCCATTATCAACTTGCACCATGGAAGAGCAACAGTTTTTGTTGTTGTTGCCTGATATGTATAGCTCATACAACATGGTTGCTCCATTATCAACTTGCACCATGGAAGAGCAACAGTTTTTGTTGTTGTTGCCTGATATGTATAGCTCATACAACATGGTTGCTCCATTATCAACTTGCACCATGGAAGAGCAACAGTTTTTGTTGTTGTTGCCTGATATGTATAGCTCATACAACATGGTTGCTCCATTATCAACTTGCACCATGGAAGAGCAACAGTTTTTGTTGTTGTTGCCTGATATGTATAGCTCATACAACATGGTTGCTCCATTATCAACTTGCACCATGGAAGAGCAACAGTTTTTGTTGTTGTTGCCTGATATGTATAGCTCATACAACATGGTTGCTCCTTTATCAACTTGCACCATGGAAGAGCAACAGTTTTTGTTGTTGTTGCCTGATATGTATAGCTCATACAACATGGTTGCTCCTTTATCAACTTGCACCATGGAAGAGCAACAGTTTTTGTTGTTGTTGCCTGATATGTATAGCTCATACAAAATGGTTGCTCCATTATCAACTTGCACCATGGAAGAGCAACAGTTTTTGTTGTTGTTGCCTGATATGTATAGCTCATCATACAACATGGTTGCTCCATTATCAACTTGCACCATGGAAGAGCAACAGTTTTTGTTGTTGTTGCCTGATATGTATAGCTCATACAACATGGTTGCTCCATTATCAACTTGCACCATGGAAGAGCAACAGTTTTTGTTGTTGTTGCCTGATATGTATAGCTCATACAACATGGTTGCTCCATTATCAACTTGCACCATGGAAGAGCAACAGTTTTTGTTGTTGTTGCCTGATATGTATAGCTCATACAACATGGTTGCTCCATTATCAACTTGCACCATGGAAGAGCAACAGTTTTTGTTGTTGTTGCCTGATATGTATAGCTCATACAACATGGTTGCTCCTTTATCAACTTGCACCATGGAAGAGCAACAGTTTTTGTTGTTGTTGCCTGATATGTATAGCTCATACAACATGGTTGCTCCATTATCAACTTGCACCATGGAAGAGCAACAGTTTTTGTTGTTGTTGCCTGATATGTATAGCTCATACAACATGGTTGCTCCATTATCAACTTGCACCATGGAAGAGCAACAGTTTTTGTTGTTGTTGCCTGATATGTATAGCTCATACAACATGGTTGCTCCATTATCAACTTGCACCATGGAAGAGCAACAGTTTTTGTTGTTGTTGCCCAAAGGTGAGAAACCTCAAATCTACAGAAGAGTGAGGGCTCACAATGGAGACAGTTGCTTGAGTCAGAAGAGTGAGGGCTCAGAATGGAGACAGTTGCTTGAGTCAGAAGAGTGAGGGCTCAGAATGGAGACAGTTGCTTGAGTCAGAAGAGTGAGGGCTCAGAATGGAGACAGTTGCTTGAGTCAGAAGAGTGAGGGCTCACAATGGAGACAGTTGCTTGAGTCAGAAGAGTGAGGGCTCAGAATGGAGACAGTTGCTTGAGTCAGAAGAGTGAGGGCTCACAATGGAGACAGTTGCTTGAGTCAGGGAACTGCTCCTACCAGTTGGTGTCAAGTAAAAATGTGTCTAAATTTGCCACAATGGGACAAAACCATAAACAGTGGAAAACCATGCATTACCAGTAAAACAGTTAAGAAGGTCAGTAGGAGAGAATAACCATTATGTCAATGAACCATGCTTGGCTAAACTCAATACACCTATCTCTCTATTTATTGTCCTATCGAGCTGAAGATGGCATATAAGACAGACATTTTAGATTCTCTATACCCAATAATCTTTTATTAGAATGTGTCACACTCTGCAGGACCTGCATTTTGTTTCACCACAAATCCTTGCTCTGTGCAAGCCACTCAGTCTTGGCAAGGAAGCTGATGCCTATTGCTGTTGCCTCACTGTTTTTTTAGTGTTTCTTTAGATCTGCTTCTTTTTCTTTTACCATTACCCTTTGGTTCTCATTTCAAAGCTCGTTTTGAGATTCTCTTGTTGCTTCTCATCACTAGAGGCCAACATATGACCACCTTCTCTAGACTAAAGATATTTTTTGGATGCGTTGTCATTTCTCTTATTTCTACTCTAATCTCAAATTCATTCCATGATACATTGAGTTTTTTCCAGAGGCATTTGTTCTCAAATGTATCTAATTTATTTTCTATCTTTTTAGTTATTTTCAGGCTCTTGCATGCATAAGGGTGGATAATACATTTGATGTAAAAATTATGAGCTTTGTTTTTGAGCTTAGTAATTTTGATTTCCATATTTTATAAAGGTTTCTGAAAGTTATTACTCCCTTTGGTATTCAGATTTTCTTTCATTGTGTTTTCTCCCAGATCTATCAAGTTTCCAAGATATCTTTCTCTCTCTGCGATCAAGACTCAATCAGAGTAGGATTCCAGACTCTCTCATGAAGTTAAGCTGTCTGTTTAAGCGAATCAATTGCCCCATATAGTTTCTCTTCCAGGGAGATGGGTGTGCACCACATTGCTCTTCTCAGGTCTGTGTACTGGGGGCAATCCTGTAGAACATGTTTTGTAGTCATATTGTCCAGTGTACAGTGGCATAAGCTGGTTGTACCTATTTTGAATTTGGTGAACATGTGATTTCACATTCTATTGTGGCCAGCGTGTAGGCGAAGTATGATGACTTGATCCCTCCTTGATAGTTGGCGGTAACCGTCCCTCTCGTTAAGCTTTGTATTCCAAGATATACAAAGTGATCAACTTCTTTCACTGCTTTTTCTTCCAAGTACATTTTCTGTTCTAGATGAATTTGATTTTTCATTACTTTTGTCTTTTCTTGTTTGATCTCAGGTCCTATTTTACTAGTCATTGATAACAGGGCATTTGTTTTTACCTTCATCACATTCATATTGCTATTGATAAGAACTATGTCATCATTAAAATCAAGGTAATTTAGTTTAGATCCGTGTGACCATTCGATGCCCTTTGTCACCTGTACAGCATTGTTGCATTATAAAGTTGATGGAAATTTAAAATAACAAGGGAGATAAGATACATCCTTGCTTCACTCCAGTGTTAATCTGCAACCATTCACTCAGTCTTACCACTGTGTAAAATGCACAAGAGAAGCTGCCGTACAGATCTTTGAAGATGTTAATGATATTTTTGGTGATATTCAATATTGTCTAAGTATGTTCCACAATGAGTTTCTATGTACGCTGTTGAAGTCCCTTTTTGAAATCAATGAAGTTTAGAAGAAATGCTTTCTGCTATTCTATTATATGTTGCTCTAATAGAAATGTTAGGGTGAAAGTAAGATCAAGGTAGCTTCTCCCTCTTCTAAATCGTGTTTGTTCTTTGCTCATAACAGTGTATATGGCATCTTTGATTCTGTTCATGAAGATCTTACATAATGCTTTAGAGGAAACTGATAGAAGAGTCATGTCTTTCCAGTAGTTGCAATTCTTGTGATAGCCCTTGTTTTTGGAATTTTGACAATTACACCTCTTTTCCACTGTGTGGGTAATTGTTCTGCTTTCCATATTGTATTGAACGTTTTCTGAAGAACTCACTATTTAAGGCTGTGATAAACTGAGAAAAGGTCAGTAGGAGAGACTCTTGAGCTAGATGAGTATTTGAAGTAGATAGAAGATGGCTAATTATTGATTACATGAGTTTATTTCAGATCTTGAGCCTGATATGTTGAATCTGAAATTGAGGATCCGTTTCTGCAGTAAGTAGAACATTACTTTGCTCAGAGCAGCGTTAATTTTAAGGGATGATTTCTAGCTGATATTAGATGAAATTGTTTCTGAGATGATATATTAAATTTCATACACAGATCTAAGAGATGTTTCTGAAGAGAAAATACAAAGTTAAATTATAATAAGTAAGTGATTTTGTGATAGCCAAAGAAGTTGTGCTGATTTTCTTACAGAACCTGGTGAGTGTGTCACACTATCACCAGCTGCCTTAGACATTATAAATGCAACCAATTATGATACAGATATTTTTTGTATAGACAAATATTTCTATGCAGCGAGACTATGCAAGCAAGATGAGTCTGTAAAGTGTAACTAGAGAAATGTGTTAATAAACCTTTGAACATGATTAAGGCTGAGCCTTCGAGTCATCATATTAAGTGGTTAGGTCAAGTGTTATTGTGGTCTTTGATGTTGCAGTTTACGCTTTGTTTTAACCATTTCATGTTGTGTCCATCACTGCCTCTACTTCATTTACCTTGCACGTTCCCCTCCAAAATGACCATCAGTTTTCTTCTTTTCTCTTTTCGCTGATACCTAAAAGGTGTCATGGTTTATATAATTTGTCGTTCTTGAGCTGCTTGAACTGTCTGAATTAATGATTTTCCTTTGTTGTTACATGTCTCTGTCACTGCATCTATCCATCTTCTTCTGGGTCTTCCTCTTGGTCTTTTTCCATGCATTCTTGAGAAGAGCACCCTTGATGGTGATTGATAAGGATTCATTCTGACCAGGTGGCCAAACCATTTAAGTTGTTGTTGTTCTATATATTCTTGGCAGGGTTTTGTTCCTACTATTTTTCTTATGGTTTCATCTGGTATTCTATCTCTTCTAGTGGTGTTTGTTACTTTCACCTCATCACCATCAGTAAGTTATTTTGTTTATGTTTGAAAAGAAAATATCATTTAGCTTGTTAAAACTGTGTACAAGATTTTTCCAAATTTTCAGTTTTTAGTAAATTCCCTTCGCCCTGCCTTGTCTCATATTTTGGAGCATTTAAATGAGCAACTAGTTCAGTACAGCTCCACTTACCGTGGTGAAAACAGCATAATATAATGCAGTGGTAGGTAGGAGAAACAGCAGAATTGTAAACAACAATGTACCAAAAAACAGTTGGTCTATATTGTAGGTAGCAGAGTCCACTCTTGATCTCAGGACATTCCACTTTTTGCCCCTGAACAGCCTCCACAGAGAGCCCATGACGTAAACCTGGAGGTTGAAGATTCTAATGAGAAAAAATGTAATGTAGTCAACATGTCCAGGAAAAAAAAAAAAATTAGCCACAACTAGTAGAAGATAAGAATTGTGGAGCAGCCCTAAGGTTATGAACAAATAAGGAAAAAAAAGCAAATTCATGGAAGATAAAAAAATGTAAAATGGTAAGTAGGACTAAGACAAAAATGAAGATAGAAGGAAGTAAGTGTGTGTGTGTGTGCGAGTGCAAGCGTGCGCCAAGAACATAATAAAATTTAAGACTTTCTTCAACAGTAGTGCTAACTTTAAAGGCTGACACAGAGACCTATATTTAGATCTCTCTATGATCCTTGGCTGGAGAATGATGCTGTGATTAATAAAGGTGTTATTACGACTGTCAGAACTGCAACCATTCACACAGCACTGAGTCCAAGGCTTACAGGAATTTAGGCAAAGTGTCACTCTCTGCTTAGTATGCGGATGAAAGTTGATTACATGCAGAATAAAAAAAAAAGAAAAATGCGAAGCCTATGCTAATGACATTACCCATAGTCAATAAAGTTTTCAAAAACAAATTCTACTGGTGGGGAGAATTTTCACAAATGTTATTTTCCCTTAAAGAAGTTAAGCATAAACCCAACCCTAATATTTTACATTTAACCCTAGATTATAACACCTTCATAAAAATTACCAACCCAAAATGACAAATTCTTGAATTCAACAGTTTGTTGTGGGCAAACATTTCCCTCCCCCCTACGCCTTTCAAATTTATTGCTTCCAATGACCCCAGGGTGTTGGATTTGTTTAATTTGATATTGGATTTTTTCTTCCCAAAACACCAAACGCGCTTCGTAAAAACTGCGAAATTGTCATAAAAATATGACTGGAGAAGGACTGTTTTTTTTTTTTTCAAAAATAAATTTGGCCAATTTTCAAGAAATTCTTTTTCTTTACCTTATGACAGGGGAGAGGGGGGAGATCATTTCAAAAAGAAAATAAATAAACCTTTGTAACATGGGATAAGCAGTAAATGTCGCTAACAGGAAGCCAAACATATGGTTGGAATGACAGACTGATGACTGACGTGTCAAACATAACACCTCTGGTACATATGGCACCAGGCAGTCAAATTTCATGCCATAAATTGAACCTAAGCTAGAAAATAATTATTGCATCAAATTCCTGTGTCTCTTCTTGTGTAAACACAAAAATGTGCAGCAAAAGTTCAAAGAAAATTGTATTTTCCAACCTCTAAACGTAACAATTAATGTTCATAATTTGTATGAAGGTCATAAAAATGTGACTCACAGATAAAGAGGTGACTCAATCTAGTATTAAGGAATCCTAGAATCTAGCAACAACCTCTAAATGCAACAATTAATGTTCATAATTTTTAAGAAAGTCATAAAAATGTGACTTAAAGATATATGTCACAATCTAGGATTAAGGAATCTTAGAATCAAGCAACAACCTCTAAATGCAACAATTAATGTTCATAATTTTTAAGAAAGTCATAAAAATGTGACTTAAAGATATATGTCACAATCTAGGATTAAGGAATCCTAGAATCTAGCAACAACCTCTAAATGCAACAATTAATGTTCATAATTTTTAAGAAAGTCATAAAAATGTGACTTAAAGATATATGTCACAATCTAGGATTAAGGAATCCTAGAATCTAGCATCATCATGATCATGTGCCATACCGGTTGGCGTAGGTGATCATGTCCCTCCACAATCTTCTATCTACAGTGCATCGTATCAGTTCTGTTGTTGACTGTTTTCCATGCCATGACACCACACTATCCAGTATTTTCTCTCTTTGTCGCCCACGATCTCTCTTTCCTTTTATTTTGCCAGTTGTAACCAAGTATTCCAACTTTCCTCTTCTCATGATGTGCCCGAAAAATGTTGATTGCTTCTTTCTGATGATTTTAAGAGCTCCCTTTTTGCGTTGGCCTCTTTGAGAACTTCCTCATTGGTCTTTTTAGCTGTCCAGGGAACTTTCAACATTCTTCTTAGAAATCCCATCTCTGTGGCCAATCTGTGGAAATCTAGGATTAAGGAATCCTAGAATCTAGCACACGTGGAAAAAACAACAAAGTGTCAACAAACAGGCTTTAAAAACAGAACTACACAGCTCATTGGCTTGTAAACATTTCAAGATTATCTAAGCAGATTAATTTCAACTTTCCAATCATTTCTTTTCTTCTCTATAAAAAAGGACTCTTAAGATATATTTTTGCGTTCACCAGCTTTCACCTCTGGCAAAGTCCCTAGAGACTAGGAAATGAATTACTGAATTTTGCGTGTTAATCCATTTTTCCATGGCAGCCGTGTGCACAGGGGTCCCTTACCGTGCAGGTAGATAACTCCGTCTTCAGAGGTACGCATATTTTTTTCGTCGATGAGTAATTGATGGTTCAAGCCGGGTCTCCCTGCTGAGACCAGGGGTGGTTACAGCAGAGAGAAATTATAAATAAAAATCCCAACTGGTTCAGCCAGGATTTGAACTCACAACCTCTATTTTTAAAGGTAGGTGTCTTGCCTCGAGACAAATCAGTTCTCCCCCCCTTTTAAGATATAAACATGTATAGACATAAAAAATTGTTATAATACAATGGCACACAGACAAGGAGTAGTATGTTAAAAGCTTTGCAAAATTCATGAAGAACTCACTTTGCAGCATACACATAGAAACAGTAAATGTGCAGTGTCAGCATAGACAGCACATCAGCTGCCAAGCACATCTGAGCAGTCATGCCAAGAACACCCATGGAAGAACATGTCCATATCACAGAGGGCATCACACTTCTCAGAAGTGATAAGTATCCTGGGGACATCAAGCATGGATAAGTCAGTATGGGTCAACTCCAAAGTCAATTAACTATTTTATTGTTTGTTTGTATTCACTAACTTTATATCTCTAGTGAGATCCAGAGGGTCTGAATTTTGCATGAATATCACTTTTTCCTAGTTTTCACACTGGCAGTTGTTTGCTCAGGTGTCCCCCGCCATACACGCAAATATTTTCCAACTTCAAAGTACTCTCATATTTTTATTGTCAAGAGTTTTAACAGGCAGATTTCTTCCTCTTAATTTTGCCTGAGAAGCAGCCATTTTTGGCGTCCTCTTTTCAATTTCCAACTGCAAATAGTTCTTTAATGTGTGCAGAAATCATATGGACCTAATGTTTTTTGCCATTATCTAAGAGGGCTAAACATTGGATCTCACTACCCACAGTTCAGGGGAGGGTAAAGTCAAGAAGAAATCATGGATCCTATTTTTTAAATATTTTTTTATTTTTAATTTTCCACTCCCTGAGGTGGACCTTCTTGTCCTGTGGCTTCCACTTATTTCTAGACCACCCGGCCCCATAGTAAATGAACTCAAAGCATATGCTTGTTTATATAAATCACATGTTTAGCAGAATTCTATTTTGTAACTAGTATCTGTTAATTTTTGGGAAAAGTGCCATCTTTGTTTGTGGGAAAAGCAAGTTCTAGCAACAACTCACACCAATCTGGAGAGTTAGAAAGTAAACAAATCTCATCTCAAATCAATATAATGAATTCTCCAACTATGCTTGCAAAACATGGACCTCATTGGCAGAAATTTGTTAAAAAAAAAAGAAAGCAAGAGTACTACTTGGCATTTCATATTCAGACCACAATGCCACTAATAATGCAATTATTTTGCTTATGACCACATACACACAAATAAAAAAAGTTACACTTCAAAATTGCCATAATAAAATGACACATTGAGAAGGAGTAGTATATTATAAGATCAGAGAAAGGCATTGAACCCATCCGAAGCTACATAGAGTAACAGAGAAGGGAGAGTCTGCAAGAGGCAGACCTAGGTTAAGATGAAAAAAAAAACATCAAAGATATATTACAACAACATCAATTAAAAGTGACTGAAGCTGTCAAAGGGTGAAAACCAGAACTGTGTATCTTCCTTGACACCCGAACGGGTACAAGATAAAGAGAAGTGAAAGAATTAAACTTATAAGGTCAGATGATGATCTCCAGACTACTGCAGAGACTCAAAAAGTAACTCGGTATGGTCATAAAACACATTCTTTAGGCCTTTTAAAAACCAACTTAGAGGGAAGGATGAGATGCAAATTCAGAAAGCAAAAGAAAGAATCGGAATGACTTCAGGGAATGGATGAGACTAGCTAGTTCACAGACAGCAGCAAGGGACAGGAGAGACCTTGAGAATAATTGTACCCATTGATTGTGGTGAATGTAGCATTCTGTGAGAGATTGTCTAGAGACAGAGATTCTTTCAAACAAGCTGTGGTGAATGTAGCATTCTGTAAGAGATCTGACTAGAGACAGAGATTCTTTCAAACAAGCTGTGGTGAATGTAGCATTCTGTGGGAGATCTGACTAGATAGAGACAGAGATTCTTTCAAACAAGCTGTGGTGAATGTAGCATTCTGTGAGAGATCTGACTAGAGACAGATATTCTTTCAAACAAGCTGTGGTGAATGTAGCATTCTGTGAGAGATCTGACTAGAGACAGATATTCTTTCAAACAAGCTGTGGTGAATGTAGCATTCTGTGGGAGATCTGACTAGAGACAGATATTCTTTCAAACAAGCTGTGGTGAATGTAGCATTCTGTGGGAGATCTGACTAGAGACAGATATTCTTTCAAACAAGCTGTGGTGAATGTAGCATTCTGTGAGAGATCTGACTAGAGACAGAGATTCTTTCAAACAAGCTGTGGTGAATGTAGCATTCTGTGAGAGATTTGACTAGAGACAGATATTCTTTCAAACAAGCTGTGGTGAATGTAGCATTCTGTGAGAGATCTGACTAGAGACAGAGATTCTTTCAAACAAGCTGTGGTGAATGTAGCATTCTGTGAGAGATCTGACTAGAGACAGAGATTCTTTCAAACAAGCTGTGGTGAATGTAGCATTCTGTGAGAGATTTGACTAGAGACAGAGATTCTTTCAAACAAGCTGTGGTGAATGTAGCATTCTGTGAGAGATTTGACTAGAGACAGATATTCTTTCAAACAAGCTGTGGTGAATGTAGCATTCTGTGAGAGATCTGACTAGAGACAGAGATTCTTTCAAACAAGCTGTGGTGAATGTAGCATTCTGTGAGAGATCTGACTAGAGACAGAGATTCTTTCAAACAAGCTGTGGTGAATGTAGCATTCTGTGAGAGATCTGACTAGAGACAGAGATTCTTTCAAACAAGCTGTGGTGAATGTAGCATTCTGTGAGAGATCTGACTAGAGACAGAGATTCTTTCAAACAAGTTGTGTTGAATGTAGCATTCTGTGAGAGATCTGACTAGAGACAGAGATTCTTTCAAACAAGCTGTGGTGAATGTAGCATTTTGTGAGAGATCTGACTAGAGACAGAGATTCTTTCAAACAAGCTGTGGTGAATGTAGCATTCTGTGAGAGATCTGACTAGAGACAGAGATTCTTTCAAACAACTGTGGTGAATGTAGCATTCTGTAAGAGATCTGACTAGAGACAGAGATTCTTTCAAACAAGCTGTGGTGAATGTAGCATTCTGTAAGAGATCTGACTAGAGACAGAGATTCTTTCAAACAAGCTATGGTGAATGCAGCATTCTGTAAGAGATCTGACTAGAGACAGAGATTCTTTCAAACAAGCTGTGTGTGTAGCATTCTGTGAGAGATCTGACTAGAGACAGAGATTCTTTCAAACAAGCTGTGGTGAATGTAGCATTCTGTAAGAGATCTGACTAGAGACAGAGATTCTTTCAAACAAGCTGTGGTGAATGTAGCATTCTGTAAGAGATCTGACTAGAGACAGAGATTCTTTCAAACAAGCTGTGGTGAATGTAGCATTCTGTGAGAGATCTGACTAGAGACAGAGATTCTTTCAAACAAGCTGTGGTGAATGCAGCATTCTGTGAGAGATCTGACTAGAGACAGAGATTCTTTCAAACAAGCTGTGGTGAATGTAGCATTCTGTGAGAGATCTGGCTAGAGACAGAGATTCTTTCAAACAAGCTGTGGTGAATGCAGCATTCTGTGAGAGATCTGACTAGAGACAGAGATTCTTTCAAACAAGCTGTGGTGAATGTAGCATTCTGTGAGAGATCTGACTAGAGACAAAAAGATTCTTCTTTTCAAACAGGCTATGGTAAACGCAACATTCTGTTAGAGATCTGGCTAGAGACAGAAAATCGTTCAGATGGGCTGTGGTGAATGCAACATTCTGTGAGAGATCTGGCTAGAAACAGAGATGTGACTGTCCCTTCCACATTTCATAAATGTGCTCAGTCATTAGGTGTAAACTGTCAATCTTGGTACTTCACGTTGTGTTCTGTTGGGTTGGAATACGTTACACCTGTCCACATAAAATTGACTTGACACACAAGTCTCTTGTACATAAGAATAGAAATACTTTATTTACACAGTCCACTGAACATAGGTTCTCAATACAACATCCCGGCAGCGTGGATCACCGCTCAGGTATCAAAGTAATGCTAAGGAGGTTCCAGTTACCTCTTAAATATTCGTAATTAATCTCAGGGCTCTCTCTCATCACACATTGAATCAATTGTCTCTGTCCATACTCCCTGAGCAGTGTACAGAACTTAACAACCATGTAATGCCCATGTCATAAATCCATCTCATGGAACATCTCATTACAGACACTCCCTCACTAGTTTGCTCACTGTCACTCCACAGTATGATTACAGAACATCCAGCTTCCTAACTAAGGATCCAGTCTCATTATTTCCTTTAAACTACTTTCACTTCTCCTTAAGTGAATGTTCACAGTCTGGTTGCTCTACATGCGGCTAGCTAATATGGGAATTCACCCTGTTACTACTAAAATAGCTTCACTTCTCTAATAACTTAGATCCCATGTGCCTGCCCTGCCTTTCTCTGAAGATTCATCCTACACACTTCTAACTAAAAAGAGCACTTGCCCATTTACTACTAAAATAGATCCACGCCCTAATGGCGTGGACCAGCTTCCTACCTCATTAGCTTACATGTGATCTCTTACTGTTTTCTATTTGCTCAACCTTTAAATATCTCATGTCTCAACCAATGGAAATCTTCCTATGTCATTCCCCCAGCCAATGTAATCACTTCCCTTTCTTAACTCTACTTACTCTTCATGTCTCTCAATCCCCCTTGACATTCCTGAGAACTACCTGCATCTCACTCTACTCACCTGTCACCCTGAACACCTGACCACTCTCCCTAACCCGCTCATACCAATCTTCACACGAGACCCTGAACTTGTGCTTATCACTTTCTCTTAACACACTATGATTATCTCCACCTCCTTACACTCCCTCCTACAGTGATTCTTTCAGATGAGATGTCGTGAATGCAGTATTCTGCAAAGAACATGCAACCTGATGATGATGATGAACTACTTACAAATTTGCTTGTGACTACAGCCAGGATTATATAAAGATCTAACATTAGCACAAAGAAATGACTTTGAACTCACCTGTCCATAAGTAAATGTGATATATAAAGAAATGACCCAGAAATTTTGTCAGTTGTGCATTGAGCTTCAAGCCGGCTGGGGAACCCATCAGCCACTGGACAAGGGCAATAATTTCTCCAGCAATGTCCTGGATATGAAAAAAATATCTATTTAGTTACATATTCGATTAAAGTTTATGAATAACACTAACACCATAATAAATAAAAAGTCTGCCCTTTTTTAAATGTCACAACAATAAGTACGAATCACTTTAAGTCTAAGATCTGGCAAGTGTAGCATTACAGTAAAGGTAAGGTAAAGGTAAAGTACGAGACTTGAACCGGCGTCTTAGCACGCGAGTTTCCACCCATATGTGCTCGGCCGCCTATCCAGAAATGTTCGGATATGTCTGTATAGTGTCGCCTCAAGCATCTAAACTCAGATACGAGGTAACATTCCTCACCTTCCCAGGGTAAGACCCTGGTACCCATTTCTGCCAACGGCTGGGTCGACCGTGGGGGTATTTTTTTTTTTTCAAACCACGAGTACAATTCACACTGCTCCCAGCGGGAATCGAACACGGGTTGTCCGAACGTCGGTAGTCCAGTCGGGTGGTTTTCCCAACTAGGCTACCGAGGCCCCCAAAGCATTACAGTGTCCAGCATGAGAATGTAGATAGAAGCAAAAATGGCAGCGATAACGTGGCTTGTTACACAGACTGTGAAACATGCAGTCTTGGTAACTGATTCACAAAGTATGCTACAGAAGATTGACAGGCAGTGTCTGTGGCAAGGGTGGATGCAGCTCTTGGATGTCTCTAAAGTAAATGTGTTAACCTAGGTGCACTGTCCAGGGCACACTGGTGCACATGGCAATGAAATAGCTGATAAGCTAGCTTGCTGGCAGCTCTGGTACTGAGTGTGGCCTTACTTTGCACAAAGAGAACATCGTCAAGTTTGTTTTTTTCATTCCTTAAGAGACAAGGAGGAGAATGAGTGGGACAATGATGCATATATTGAGAGAGTGGAGAGTCTAAAGGTGGGACAATGATGTATATATTGAGAGAGTGGAGAGTCTAAAGCTGGGACAATGATGTATATATTGAGAGAATGGAGTCTAAAGGTGGGACAATGATGTATATATTGAGAGAATGGAGTCTAAAGGTGGGACAATGATGTATATATTGAGAGAGTGGAGTCTAAAGGTGGGACAATGATGTATATATTGAGAGAGTGGAGAGTCTAAAGGTGGGACAATGATGTATATATTGAGAGAGTGGAGAGTCTAAAGGTGGGACAATGATGTATATATTGAGAGAGTGGAGAGTCTAAAGGTGGGACAATGATGTACATATTGAGAGAGTGGAGAGTCTAAAGGTGGTACAAAGATGTATATATTGAGAGACTGAAGAGTCTAAAGGTGGGACAATGATATATATATTGAGAGACTGGAGAGTCTAAAGGTGGGAAATGATGTATATATTGAGAGACTGGAGAGTCTAAAGGTGGGAAATGATGTATATATTGAGAGAGTGGAGAGTCTAAAGGTGGGACAATGATGTATATATTGAGAGACTGAAGAGTGTAAAGATGGAACAATGATGTATATATTGAGAGACTGGAGAGTCTAAAGGTGAGACAATGATGTATATATTGAGAGACTGGAGAGTCTAAAGGTGGGACAATGATGTATATATTGAGAGACTGGAGAGTCTAAAGGTGGGACAATGATGTATATATTGAGAGACTGGAGAGTCTAAAGGTGGGACAATGATGTATATATTGAGAGACTGGGGAGTCTAAAGGTGGGACAATGATGTATATATTGAGAGACTGGGGAGTCTAAAGGTGGGACAATGATGTATATATTGAGAGACTGGGGAGTCTAAAGGTGGGAAAGGGATCTGGTTGATCTGGAGTGTTTAATGGGAAAAGCAGACGTGTCTATGATTAACACCTTACAGTAACAATCAGTTTCTATAATCAACACCTTACAGTAACAATCAGTTTCTATAATCAACACCTTACAGTAACAATCAGTTTCTATAATCAACACCTTACAGTAACAATCAGTTTCTATAATCAACTCCTTACAGTAACAGTCAGTTTCTATAATCAACACTTTACAGTAACAGTCAGTTTCTATAATCAACTCCTTACAGTAAGTTTCTATAATCAACTCCTTACAGTAACATTCAGTTTCTATAATCAACACCTTACAGTAACAGTCAGTTTCTATAATCAACTCCTTACAGTAACAGTCAGTTTTTATAATCAACACCTTACAGTAACAATCAGTTTCTATAATCAACTCCTTACAGTAACAGTCAGTTTCTATAATCAACACCTTACAGTAACAATCAGTTTCTATAATCAACTCCTTACAGTAACAGTCAGTTTCTATAATCAACTCTTTACAGTAACAGTCAGTTTCTATAATCAACTCCGTACAGTGACAGTCAGTTTCTATAATCAACTCCTTACAGTAACAGTCAGTTTTCTATAATCAACTCCTTACAGTAACAATCAGTTTCTATAATCAACACCTTACAGTAACAATCAATTTCTATAATCAACTCCTTGCAGTAACAATCAGTCTGCATAAACTGAGAGATACTGGGACGGGTGATGGAGCGGATATAGGAATGCCCTGACTAATGAAAATTATCCCATGAATAGAATAGGTCTAAGAAGCATGTGCACATGAATTAGCTTAAAAAATTAGCCTGAAATAAAAACATCAGCATGTACACTACAGAGCAGCTGTTTTGAGCATACAGTCTTTATTTCCACTTTCTCAGAGCCCCCTCTTTGTTTCCACTGTTTTGAAATTATAGGAAAATAAACTAATGAGTTTTTGGTATTAATAATAATCCTGGTAATATCAGTATAAACAAATAAAAGTTTTGCCCATCTAAAATGAATGCAGTAAGATTTCTTATTGTAGCTGTCTATTTTAATCCTCACTAAGCTAAACTCTGAGACACACAAAACATATATTAAAAGAGAAGATAAGACAAGAGCAAGAGGCAGACCCAGAGTAAGAGGGATAGACAACATCAAAGAAATGCTACAACGTCAATTGGCAATGATTGAAGTCGTCAAAAGGGTGAAAACTAGAATTTTGTATTTCTCTCTTGACACCTGAATGGGTACAAAAGAAAGTGAAGAGAGAGACTACATGTAGGTGTGTATGTGAATACAAGGTTTAATTTATATGATTGACTATTTGAGTGAAGTAATAATGATATTGTTGATAATAAATCTCATCATCATCTAGTACCGTGCCTACTGGTGTAGGTGATCATATCTCTCCACAATTTTCGATCTCGGCAGCTATTTATCATTTCTGTTGTTGACCTTCTGCCAAGCCATTCTCTTAAGCTCTCTGTTATTTTTTCTCTTTGCTTCCCTCTATTTCTTCGACCTTCAATTTTTCCAGTTGTTACAATACATTCCAGTTGTTCTCTTCTCATTACATGGCCAAAAAATGATGATTGTTTCTTCCTAATACTGGAAATTAGCTCTCTTTTTGCTTTGACCTCTCTCAGAACATCTTCATTACTCTTCTTAGCTGTCCATGGTACTCTCAACATTCTTCTGTAAAACCACATTTCTACAGACTCCAGTGATTTTTTTGTCTGTTGCCCTATTGTCCATGATTCACATCCATATGTTAAGACTGACTCTACATAACATTTAAGAACTCTTTTTCTTGTTTCTATTGTCAAAAATGGATTGCATAGTATCTTCCTCATTTTTTGGAAAGCTGCTTTTGCCTGAGCCAATAATATCTATGCTGTGTAAAAAATCAGTGTATGTAACAAATTTGCCACAAAGATCAGTGGAAAAATAGCAACTTTCCTTTAATCATATGTGTTGGGGAAGCTTATATTGCATTATAACAACATATAGAACTTTTGAAAAAGAAGAACAGGAAACAGGCAAATCATTGTTGTACTGTGGTAAAGCTGGTAAGGAGGGAATGAATAAAACATTATGGTGACAGTTTTACACAAGAGGACAATGCAAATAATTGACGTTTCAGCCTACATGCGTTCTTCCTCACAAAACAAGGATAACAACAATGAACAGACAAACACAAGGGAAATATACTATAATACATGTTAGGAAGTAACTCAAACTGGTAAAACAAAGTAAATAGAAAATATAATAATGAAGAGAGAGACCCGTGCAAGGGAGATATACTATATTACATGTTAGGAAGTAACTAAAAATGGTACAACTAAGTAAATAGAAAATATAATAATGAAGAGAGAGACCCATGCAAGGGAGATATACTATATTACATGTTAGGAAGTAACTAAAACTGGTACAACAAAGAGAAAGTACAATGAAAAGAAACTGTGTAGTGGAAGTACCAGGTCCTCCTCACCAGCTGAATGTTCTACAGGTAAAGAGAAACCACATAACGATGATTCAGCTAAGGGAGAAACCTGGGGGTGTACTAAGGGAGGACAAAGGTTGGAAGAAGGATGGAGGGAAAGGAGAAAGGTGAGAGGGGGGAGGTTAAGGGCTAAAGAATAGGAAGGTGTGCGCACCAGGGGAGATAGAGGTGTGAATGGCAGACACTAAAATGTGACCTGACCACAACTCCTGACAGGGTGGCACCTAAACAACTACAAGGACACAGAATAATGTTAAGTAAAGATCCATCACAGCTGGATATGATATCATATTGCATGTACATCTATCATGAGTTGATACCTGTACATCATAGCTGTTCATTGAGGATATATTAGTAGTCTATGCAAAAGTGAGGTAGCCACGATAGCTCAGTGGTTAGTGAACTGGACTACAAAGGACAAAAGGTAGGCTTCGATCCCAACCGACGGCTTCCGGGTTCACCCAGCCTTTAATGGGTACCTGATTGTTTTCAGGGAAAGTGAAGTGGCACGGGCGTAATACCAACCACATTACCCCAAAAAACATGTGCCGAAGGTCTGTAAAATATAGGGTCAATAACACCATATTTCCCTATACGTCACTTGGCGTGACGGGGATACTTTACTTTTTTTTTTTTAATGCAAAAGTGAACAGTGGACAACAGAGAATGAAAACAATGAACAATTTAACATCATACCACTGAAGAGTGCCAGCAATAGACAAATGACAATGAATGAAGAATTGACAGAGCACTAATGACAGGGAGTTGTGAAGATCCATGACCACCTATGACAATCAACATGGTGCAAAAAGGTTATTTAATTCAAGAACAATCTACTTTTAATTCTATTATTCTGTTGCAGGATACACATGTCATAGAAGCTAGAACTTACATCTGCCCAGTCGAGGATGTATGAAGAAATCTGATTGGCCAATCCATAGTAAATAAATAGTAGAATCACAGTCAAACCTAGACATGTGTCCACTAATTGTTGTCCACAGCAATTGTACAATCTGGCAAATTAGAGAAATGGTTATACAGTCTGTTAATATTATAATGTTGTAATTATAAGGAGTCAATTCAGCACTAAATGTAAGCAGGAACTTTGTGCTATCATGTGTCTAGAGCAATACATTTAATCCATCATCATCATGTGCCATACCGGTTGGCGTAGGCGATCATGTCCTTCCACAATCTTCATCCACAGTGCATCGTATCAGTTCTGTTGTTGACTGTTTTTCATGCCATGACACCAAGCTATCCAGTATTTTCTCTCTTTGTCGTCCACGATCTCTCTTTCCTTTTATTTTGCCAGTTGTAACCAAGTATTCCAACTTTCCTCTTCTCATGATGTGCCTGAAAAGTGTTGACTGCTTCTTTCTGATGTTTTTTAAGAGCTCCCTTTATGTGTTGGCCTCTTTGAGAACTTCCTCATTGGTCTTTTTAGCTGTCCAGGGAACTTTTAACATTCTTCTGAGAAATCCCATCTCTGTGGCCTCTAATCGTGACCTTTAATCCATCAAGGATGTTAAAAATAAAAGTGAAGAATATGACAGACATCAAACAAATTATGACTATAGATCTAAATGAACAAAGTATATTAACATTAAAGAAGATAAATTTTAAGCAAAATGAATCCAAACATCAAAGAATGATTCATAACGTACAAGAATATATCACACAAAAAATTGGTGAATTGCTTGGATACGTATAAAGTCAAATGTCACAGTTGCTTATAACTGATGTTTACATTTTCTTGCCAATTTCAAAAATGTTTCAGTTACTCCTGAACATATAGAAAAGTGTATCTTCATTTTGTTGTCCTTGTTTTCTGAAGAAGGCTGTATGTAGGCCAAAGCATCTATATTTTGTATTGTCCTTTTTTTGAAAAGCTGTACCATACTTTGTTGGAGCATATATTATACCTCACCACTTGCTCCCCGCTACCAGCTTTACCACAGCACTACAATTATTTGCCTGTTCTCTCAGAAACTATATACAATCCTTGTATGGTACGTTCAGGTAGATTAGTAAAAGAACTAATATATTAAATTGTAATAGCACCAACACTTAAAATTTCACATCAGAAAGTGTACAATTTGTCAATCTTTGAAGTGCTTCTTTTCAAAAGCAATGATTTCCTAAAATATCTCTCTCTTTCTCTCTCTCTCTGCGATCAGGACTCAATCAGAGTAGGATTCCAGACTCTCACATGAAGTCAGCTGTCAGGTTAAGTGTGTTGATCGCACAATAAAATATTACTAATACAATAACTCATGAATACAATAACTCATGAATACAATAATTTGTACATAGTAAATTAACATTTGTCAATAGCATCACAAACTGGAACTACTTCCTTAGAATGTCAAGGAATGAGAAGAATTTAGTCAAATCTTATGACAACTTCATTCAATTATGGCAACCACAGAGAAGAAAAGGGAGCCGCGATAGCTCAGTGGTTAGTGATCTGGACTACAAAGGATAAGAGGTAGGGTTCAATCCCAACCGACGGCTTCCGGGTTCACCCAGCCTTAAATTGGTACCGGATTTTTTCTGGGAAAGTAAAGCGGCATGGGCATAATACCAACCACATTACCCCTAAAATCATGTGCTGAAGGTCTGTAAAAAGTATGGTCACTAACACGATATTCCCTATACGCCAGTTGGCATGATGGGGGCTCTTTACTTTACTTTTTACAGAGAAGAAAAGAGAAAAGATCAAAACATCTGGTGGATATAAGAGTAAGTTAAAACTATGCCAGTGTTTTACTCCTGCCCTCCGCAGCTGATGATGTCGCTTCTGCTTCCGCCAGCAAGCGTAGGAGCCAGGGTTGTGAATACCAGCACCTTCTATCTCCTCCCTTTTTTGCTGCAACTGAATTAATTACAGCGACCGCCCACCAGTGGCGTCGCTAACCTTGATTGTTGACTTAACGACTGCAGCAATGACTGCTCATTAAGAACAGAGCCTTCAACCACTTGGAGCTGCCACTCTGTTGATGCTGTGAAGCCTCCTTACACCTTGAGCCTTCACGTGCCTGTTGTTCAGCATCTGACCTCAACGCCTGGTTTACACTGTCTCCCACGCCCGCATGACCTGACACGATTTGAACAACACAATCATCCTAGGCTTGTAAGGTCAGACTTGTCCCACTGCCTGGAGGCTATGAAGGGGAATCCCCCTGCTGTGTCGGTCCGTGTTGGGACACTCTGTCCTTGTCTGATACTAATGGTCAATTGATCGTTTCTTGTAGTACTCCCGTTAGTGATTGACACCCCAGCGTTCTCTTACACTGGGGACAGACAATTACAGCTAGCGCTATAAGAACATCACTGAACACCAGGTAAAACACACTCCTGAGGTTTTTATTCTCATAAGAACTAATTCACATTTCACAATCTCAAGTTATAATTATGATGGTATTTCAGTTGCCTTGCACACACATCTTGAATACTCTCCTGCCTCACTCTACTCGTGGTTGTCAATAACTTCAGCCACAAGCACTCAATGCAGCCTTGCTGCTACTCACAATGTTGGGCAAACTGGGCTTCACTTCCCTTCGCCAATATGGTAATCTAGTGGGGAATCATACTCCGTCTCGCGCCCTATCTTAATGTCCAGGACCCTTGCAAGCTTTTACGATACTTGATACGAACTGTCGTGTACTGTGACACATAGCTTCATAGGATTTCTTCTCTTGAAGCTACTCAGGGAATTGCTCCCGACTTGATGAATAATTGTTAGTTATGCGCTGGCACAATTACATTACTTGCTAACTTCTCTTGAAGCTAACTCGGTGACATATTCACCTCTTGACAGTAAATGTTCATGTACTATGACACAACACTTCATAGGATTACTTCTCTTGAAGCTACTCAGGGACTTGCTCCTGACATGACAAGTAATTGTTCGTTATGCGCTGGCACAACTACATTACATGCTAACTTCTCTTGAAGCTAACTTAGTGCTATATTCACACTTTGACAATAATGTTCGTGTACTATGACACACTACATGAGAGACTCTCTTCTCTGAAAACTCACAACTTAACGCTCATTGTTCGTGTACTATGACACACTACATGAGATGCTTACTTCTCTTGAAGCTAATCTATTGACTATTCTCGACTTAACAACATTGTTCGTGGTAGTAAAACACAACCACAGTCTAGGGTTCTTTCTCTGGCAGTGAACTTAGTGACTATTCACAAATCAATCTTAAAGCTAACTTAGTGACTATTCACACATTTATCTTGAGGCTAACTTATGGATGATTCACAACTTGCTAATACTATTCTAAGGTTGATGTTGTTCACTTGTAACCTAGCCTATCCTTACTATCTACTGTTCTACATACCAGCGCTCCTGGAAACCGAATCTGTTCCCTGTCGCGTCCATACACCAACTAACTTGTAGATCGCTCTCAGTTGTACTAGCTCCCCCTTGATCCCCAGTACCGGCTGTAACACCAAAACACAGCCGTCTGTATTGGATCCTCGCTACTTCTCGAATGAATCTAAAATCTACCAATTCCTGTCTTTGTCTACTTCTCCCCTTGCCTCGTTTCTAATTATGCTTCACGTTTCTCTCCTATTTCACGACGTGTTCACTTTTCTCGTGGTTCATGACGTATTCACCTGTTCACGACCCTCGCGGACCCCTCTTTTTATTTGTTATTTCTATTTGTATGCACTACCTGACTCCCTACTTGTCTTCTCAATCTCTCACTGCTATCCCCTGACTTTAAAACAACTAGAGACCAACAAGCATATTTCTAGCAGACTACATTTCTCCTCCCTTCTAATGCATACACTGTCCACCTTTCTCTCATCAAGAACTCACATACACATATAACTTGGAGCACAGTGAATTTAATAGTTCTTGCACAGTGAATTTAAAAGTTCTTGCACAGTGAATTTAATAGTTCTATCTCCTGATGGAAAAAAAGGCAACAGGTATAACAATTTCCACACTACTAAATTGACATAAAACAAAAGAGAAGAAAACCAAACTAAATGATTGATCAGTGTGTGCATCACTTACAAAAATGTGTTGAACCTGTCTTTCCTGTCAAGTAAAAGTACTGATCTGCAAATAGAGGCTCGCTCCTGCAGATGGCAAATTATACTTGCAGTCTGCATCAGTTTTGGAATGTGGAAGCAATATGAATGGAAATACCTCAGTCTGGAAAATAATGAGTCCAGAGAAAATTAATAATTATCCTTCCTGCAGAAAGGAACAAAGCCCTCATCCTACCCCTCCCCCACCTTCAATACATCTTATTTTTACATTCAAGATGTGAAGATCGATATGGTGTTAATTTATCAACTCAGTGATTATATTATGATATAGTACGCTATCAAACTGTGACTCTAAGACGTGTGTTTGTCTCACAAATAATCTTTTTCCACAACATTTCCTTATACCTAATCATGCAAGAATTTCATGCAAGGTTCCTTCCTTCCACACCTTACAAGACATACAGGGAATATGGTGTTCTTCTTCTTCTCCCTTTCAACTCCCTGTAGAGCATAGGTCTTCAACAAACGCTTTCCGTGCTGTTCTGTTCCTTGCCATTCTTTTAAGATCATTCCATGTCTTCTCCATTATCTTCATATCTGGTTCCATCTGTCTTCTCCAAGAATATTTTGATAATCCTTTGTACTTTTTCTTGGGGGTTCCAAAAAAGTGATTTTCTCCTATAGTGATTTTTGGTGTTAGTGACCATATTTTTCTAAGACACATTCACACATTTGGGTGATGTAATAATTACATGACCTGCTTTATAAGTGGTCTCATATGAGGTCAAGAGGCTGTTTTTAGCTTGGACAGGCATCACTGCAGTCAGGACATTCCCATATTACTCTGGTGTCACTTCCAGGGACCAACTAAGTGTTCATCTACTAATTGTTCCTGTCCTGCATGGCTTAAACATGTTGTATTCTATTCTACTGAGAATGTTTTTCCTTGTTTTGCCCTTCTTATCACTGAATACCACCTTTTCTTTGACATCTGGGTTATCCTTCACTTCTTTGTTCCTTCCACTAAGAAGTGGACTCAAAAAAGTCTTCACAATGTCATTTATGTCCATTTTTATGGTCCTTTGCCCAATGACAGATCCTGCTAAACTGTCATCCATCTCATTGATACTCTGTGTTCTGTGTGCCCGTGGCATTCTATCCAAGTTATATTTTTAACGTGAGACATGCCAAATAAGTTGGGTGTTGTGAGTGAAACTGTAATACTCTCTGCCCAGTAATGGGATTTCTGTCCAACAATCTGTTGTATGACAACCTTGGTTAGCCTGTACCTGTCAGGCACATCATTTCAATCACTGCCAGTAGGAACATCCTTGTTGTGTATATACCTCTACCGACCACAATCTCTTGACTTGTTGCAGTTACCTTTCTTGGACTTCAATTCTGATAGTAGTGGATGTACTTTGTTGTCTGTCTTTGCTTGCATGTACTTGTCACGTGCTTGAATACTAGGAAGGTCTAGCAGGAACAACATAGCTGGGACGGGTATATCTCTGGTGCATCCCAACACACCAACTACTTGCATAGCCTTATTGTGTACGATTTCCAATTCAGCAATTTGAGAGTGTGACAGGGTAAGAAAACCCAGCCCATAGTCAAAGACTGACATCAGCCTGAAACATCAGCCTGAAACATCAGCCTGAAACATCAGCAACTGCATTAAGAGGAATAGTGTTTGTTGCTTGAAGCCATATCTGGCCATAATCTTTACATCATTCAGTCCACCTTTACATCATTCAGTCCACCTTTACATCATTCAGTCCACCTTTACATCATTCAGTCCACCTTTACATCATTCAGTCCACCTTTACATCATTCAGTCCACCTTTACATCATTCAGTCCACCTTTACATCTTCAGTCCAACTTTACATCATTCAGTCCAACTTTACATCATTCAGTCCACCTTTACATCATTCAGTCCACCTTTACATCATTCACTTCTTTTCTGGCCTTTTGGGCAACACTATTTACTGGTTGATGAGGCTCTGTTTGATCTCAAATGATGGCTTAAAGGTTCTATCTATCTCTATCTATTGTCCATTCGAGCCGAAGACGGCACATAGGGCAGAACCACAATCTCAAAAACAGAAACCTTGCGTGCTAAAATGGCACATATTGCAGAGATCACTGCTCTAAAATCTATGGCGCTGTTTCCATAACAATACTTTTTACAATGACAGGTTGTCAAGCCATCGATCAATCTCCTTAGTCGCCTCTTACAACATGCCTGGGAGGTCACAGTGTCACTAATCTTTACCTCCCTCATAATGAGGCCCCGGTAACACACGGGATAAAGGTTCACCCAGCCTTAAATTGAACATCCAAGATTTTTTCTTAGAAAGTGGATATTGGAGTAGTGTTATTATCCATATTATCCACAATATCCCCAAATAGTCCAATGGTTGAAAAAATGTGCACCTACATTATATTCTCTATACAAGACAAAATTGAGGAACAACTGAGCTTTTTTATTCATCTTTTCTCATCACAATAAACCATTTAGCTGTTTGTGTAACATAAATTTTCTATTGTATTTAGTTGAAGTATTTTCTACAACATTTGGTTGTACCCAGGCCTATGACAAACTCATATTAGTTACCTCTTACAGCCTGCAACACAACCTTTTCTTCCACGATTCACCCGTATCTTAATGGCTGGAAATCGCTGCAGCACAAATGTCTGTAAACAGCTATCTCTATATCTCTTTCGCTGCAATATTTCTTTTACTCCTGATAAACAGGACATATAACTGCAACATCTATGTTTACGATTGTTCAAAGTAGTCACAAGGTCATCATTAACTTGTTTTTACAACATAATTAATCCAACATCCTGCTAACCTTAATTTCTCAAAATACAACTTTACAAATAGTTCTTACTATATAACAATTCCTGCTAATCCTAACATCTCAAAATGCTAATCCTAACTTCCCAAACTACCTTTACATGTATTGTTCTGATGGTTGATATTTACAATTTTTTAAACATATATTAATATATTGCATATAGTAATATATGCATTTAATCATCTTTTTTTCAATAATGATGATATTGTTTAGCACTTTGAAAGGACTGAAGTCTCACATGGACCTGCTAATATAGTAAAAGTGCATTATCAGACATAATTCACATATTTAAATCTTTACAAATGTTGGTGATCTGCCAAACAGCTCATTATATATGTGTATAAGAACAGTATATCAAAATAGCCATGAGGCATTATCATCACTTTTAATTTTTAACTAAAGTTGGATGGATGAAATAGAATATTAATTTTTAACTCTGGCCCTAAAACATTTATATGTAGATCATTTTGTGTTTCATTCATGCAGACAGGAGCACTTATGTTGATGAATTTCTACAGGTTCTTACACAGAATGTCTTCTATGTCCTCTCTGACAACACTGATGACCCAAACTTCAATATGCTGTACAATCTCAGAATGCCTTATATGTTCTACAATCTCAGAATGCCTTATATGTTCTACAAATCTCAGAATGCCTTATATGTTCTACAATCTCAGAATGCCTTATATGCTATACAATCTCAGAATGCCTTATATGTTCTACAATCTCAGAATGCCTTATATCTTTTACAATCTCTGAATGTCTTATATGTTCTACAATCTCAGAATGCCTTATATCTTTTACAATCTCTGAATGCCTTATATGTTCTACAAATCTCAGAATGCCTTATATGCTCTACAATCTCAGAATGCCTTATATGCTATACAATCTCAGAATGCCTTATATGATCTACAATCTCAGAATGCCTTATATCTTTTACAATCTCTGAATGTCTTATATATTTTTCTGACATCACAGTAGTTCCTACACTCTCTTAGAATATGTTCTGCTGCCTCAGTATGCTCTATAGAACCAAATTTAGACTGGATTGCTCAAACCTTCAGAAACGTTCTTAGATCTAAACAGATATGAGTGTGACTGGATTCTAAAAAGAAGAAAGATTAGAATAGAGAGACTGAAAACATGATAAATAGCAGGCAACAATCACTAACTTCTTGTAACAGAATTTAAAAAGAAATGTATGAATATGACAACTGTAGATTAGGCACTACCAGGAACAAGAAGAATGACTCTCAGTAACTATCAATATGTATCTGAAAATGTAGAATTTGATAAATCAGTCAATATTTAATAATTAATTTACTGGGAACGTTTAGATTAATTCTAAAAAGAAGAAAAAATGTGGAGTTTCACAAAAAAAAAGGGTCTTTTTCTCAAAGTTAATTGAAAGTATTACTCAAATTTTTAAAAACCCTAAATAACCCATACCAAATATAAGTAACCTGTGGAAGATATAATGGGTGTATTTATTGTTATTGTTATTATTGTTATTGGCTATGGAAGGCCTCGGTCTCACAGCAAACAAATTAAAATCCATAATTGCTCAACCGCCCGTGCCAGTGGAATCATCCGAATTACTAACTCATCTCCCAAACAAAGAAAGGTAACTGCAGTCCCCATCGTAGCAGTCTCAGCACACGCCAAAAGACATAAGGCGAAACCGCGCAGAAAGTGAACACAGCCAACTGTTCCCCGTCATACGATATCATCATTCATCGTAAACAAGCGGGATATCGAAGCAGGATCAAAACGGATGAGACACACAGCTCACGGTGTGCACAGAGCACTTAACTCAGTAGCTCCTGCAACAAGCCGGACTTGGAATATGAGGAAACTGCAAGAAGGAACACTTTTCAGACATAGCCTTCAATGGTTCCTGCCGCCTATCCACCATATACCATGGGAGTTTACGTCCTCCCGAAAATGATGATCGTCGTAGCACTTTATGATGTTAGGCCATCATTGATGACTCCAATTCCAAACATATAGACACACAGTGGTGGTAAGTTATAATTTCCAATCCAACAGAAGCCACATGACCTGTAGTTAGTAAAAACACAATTGATGATGTTCTCTGCTCCCTTCTTGTAGCTGCCGCCACACGATTCTAATGTCTCATTAACTTGGACATTATTCAAGAACAATGTCAGATGAACATTACATAGATATGGCTTTGCTGATGAAGTGCTTGGTGCAACAGTTGTATCAATCATAGTGGAGGCTCCTGGTATGTGGTCATTAATATCACAGACGGCACATGATGTTGTTATATTCAGAATTTCTTTCAGGGGTGTAAATACGTGGCACACACATGGAGAGTGGTTTGTGGTCACAGTAATCCCATTAAATGCAATTCTAGGGTAGCATGGCATAGCTGTTTCAGAACAGCACAATCCTGTGATGTTTTCTGTGTTCGCTATAAAACTGCTGCTGCTACCCAATCCTGACCAATTATAGGTGTGGACATTATTCACTTGCAATGACAAAACTGCTTTGTTTACATCATAAACCTCTGGAAGCGAATCATTTATGGGACTAATAGTACAATTTATTCTTCCATCGGGGATATCTTCATTGAGTCCCAAAAAAAAAAGTTCTTTGGTTAAAAAGCACATATGCTTTTGAGTTAAACACAAAATGAGCCCACTTCATAGATTCAAAATGATCCTTGCCAATGCCATCCGTTTGCACAAGTTAGGTCCTTAGCTACCAATGTCACAAACTAAGCCATCAAATTAACGACTTTATCTACAGCGAAGGTTAACGAACTGTGAACAAACATTTATGTTCAAACCCCTGAATACATTTTCAAAAATCTGCCAACTCGCTGCAATAACATTTATCGTGGTATTCAAAGTAAACATTGCTTAGTCCATAGATCGAATATAAATAAGCTGTAATATAAAATTATATCGAATTATCGAATATAAATAAGCTGTAATATAAATTTATGGCATACAATCAACAGAAGAAAACTTACCCAAATTTAAAAAGACATCCAACTTGACAAACAATCCAGATCAAGACTAAAGGCACTAACAGCAATAGGCCACCTGCTAGCTCAGGTGTATGATGTGATGTGTACAGTGACTTCACATTAGAATCTTTCCCAAATTTGACCTGAAGCTCACTGACATTTTTAGCAAGAATACTGATGGTATTTTCAGCATTCATCAATTTATCATTTTGATTTTTATAATCATTTCTAATGACCTCATCCTTGTTCTGGGAGCAGCGCAGCAAAATAAATGAGGAACCTAATTCACATGGGTCAAAGAATATACACACAACAGGATGCACTTTCATGCAATCATTATTTGATTTCACTTCTAAATGGCCACAAACTATATTAGTATGGCCAGATTTATTTAAAATAAACCTAAAATTGCTAAGTTGTGTCAAATATTCTAAATATTGAAGTTTATCAACTTCTGTCACTTGCCAGACACCAACAATATTGTGATTCTTTAAATGTAGCTTTTCCTTGTTCACAATGTCATGAACAGAAAGCATGTTCATGTGGCAGTAAACTGTGCCAATAAGATAACCTGAAGGTTCATCCAGTATCTGTGATGGGAGAAAAATATTCCACGGCGTGCTAGGATGCTTTATTTCCATCATGTGATATTTCTCTAACAAATTGTTTTTCAAAGAAAGCAAACAACGCAATGTTCATTCAGTTTGTGATGAAACTTCACAGCTTTATTCATCATGCTTTATTAAAACAAGCTTAATCACACTTGTTCAATCTGTGGAGAGACAGTAAAGTGAAACATTTTTTAAATTAAGAAAATAGAGATAAAGTGTTCTTATTTATTTCAGTAAATAGAAAGTCAAAACTCTGAAACAAGCAAAATTACCACAATTAAACAATTATTCTATAATTAGCACTTACATCACATACACATCAAACATCAGAAAAGAAACATACATCCTATATGTTATTAAGCTCATTCTCTCCAGTTTATGATCTTATCAACTTCCTTGCTTATAAAAATAATTGTGTTAAATTACTGACACTTCTATTGCACTTTGGTCTATCAGCGTTCATAGTTATTTTAATTGTGTTCCATAAAAAAAATGCTCAGTTTTTGTTCACTTTAAGACTTCTTAGCAATAAAATACCCCAAATCAATTTGTTTGATCACTCAAAGCTACCTGTGACCTGTTGGCTATCTTGGCCAAAAAAGTTGATTACCCAATAGGACAAAATATCAGCATTGTATACGCAGTCTCAATCAAGATTTACATACGGAAAACCCCTTTCTAAAAATGTCTACATCAGACTTCACTGTCAGAGGCAGTATATGTGCTTCTGGGTTTTCGATTAACCATAGTGGATGTGGTGATATTAAAGAGTCAAATAAATAGTACGAAACATAAAAGAGCAGTCGCTACAGCTGCATAAAGCTCGTCGTTAACATCATTTTTTCGAGCTGAACAGATTGGTGACAAAGAAGAACAATTAGCTGCTACAGAAGGTGTATTTGCCTATCATAAAGTGATACACAATCATACATTTACATCTATGGACTGCACATCAAAATTACTTCAGGTTACTTTAGAACCAAAATTTACTTGTGCACACACGAAAACAGAAGTCATTATTCGAAATGTGTTCACGTTCCATGTTCAAAACGAGTTGAGATGTGACCTAGAAAACTCAACATTTATTTCCATACTGACAGATGCCTCCAAAAACAAGGAAATCAAGATTTTTCCTTTGCTTGTCAGATACTTTGATCACAACAAGGGGCTGAAAGTTTAAATATTAGAATTGAAGTCATTGCCAGGAGAAACATCTGATATTGTTAGTAGTTTTATTAATGAATGTCTAACGGGAAAAAAAAGGTTTAGAAAGGAAAGTGGTTGCTTTATGTGCAGACAACACAAATTCTAATTTTGGGGGCGCTGAAAGGAAAGAACAATGTTTTCATAAAGCTGAAAGAAAACCTTGGACATGGTTTAATAGGTGTTGGTTGTGCATGCCATATTTTCCACAACACTGTTCGAGCAGATGCAGATGTTTTACTATTAATGTTGAGATGATAATTGCTAAAATTTATCTGCACTTTAAATCATACAAGGTTAGAGTTGAAAGTCTCAAGGAGTTTTGCCAGTTTGTGGACACAGACTTCCAGATGATTTTAGGTTATGTACACACTAGGTGGCTTGCACTGCTGCCTGCTGTTGAAAGGTTCTTCACATGTTTCCTGCCTTTTAAATCATATTTTCAGTCTCAAGACAGATGCCCAGTCTTTATACAGAAATCCTTTGAAAACCCCCTGTCTGCAGCATGGCTTATTTTTGCCCACAGTCAAGCATCCTCTTTCCACAAAGCAGTGCAGAAAGTAGGAACAGGTGGTCACTGTTTTTGAAGTAATTGACAACATCAATGGATTGAGAACTATCTTGGAGTCCAAACTGGAAGATGGTTTGTTGCCTTTTGTTGTAGGGAAGAACTAAACTTAATTTTCTATTCTAATCATTTCATAATTGAGTGCCTTCTTCGCACTGAAGTTGGCTAAACATGGAACACCATCCCGCTCTGTTTATCACTTTGATAGTGCAGGTTGTTATAGGCTGACTTGTCCATCTTCTGATGTAAAGATGTTACTCATCTATGTTAGTCTTGGTCTGCCTCTTTTATCTTGTATTTTCCCTTCCAAGATTACTTTTAGTAGGCTGCTATGTCTTTTAATATGCCCCAAAAATCTCATTTGTCTTGTTTGAAAATTGTGTGTTTACTGTTTAGTAGTTCTCTTTTCATTTTTAGTTGTTTTAAGACTTCATCCAATTCTTCTTTAAATCCACATTTCAAAGGCTTAAATTTTCTGCTCTGTTTTCCTGTTCAATGTCCATGAGTGTGCGCACCATACAGGAGTGTTCAGAAGATAGATATAATAACATTTTGCTATACTTACTTAGTTTTAACCACCTGTGCTAAAACTAAATATATATATTATATTTTGGCATGATTCCTATTCGATTGTTATAATAATTATTTAAATATAATATTTAAAAACTCTTACAATAATTTATAATAATAATTTTTTAAAAACTTCATAAATAAAGTATTTTATAATATAAGACAAGGTCATTAATATATATATATTAATAATCCATAAAGTTAAAGTTTAAAAAGTTAAAGTAGTGAACTAACTTATGTTATGGTCACTAACTTGACCCTAAGTCTCCTGCCCCTTTTAACTTTTGTTTTCATTTCTGCTTCCACTTTCCAGAACTCACCGGAACTGGTATTCAAATATTAACACAATAATTTAGCCATGAGAGAAACTTCTCAGTAAAACAGCGATTGATATAAATATTTATACTCTAACGATATCAGCTTGAAATGACGTTTTACTTTGTGTCATAAATATTATCCATTTTAATAACCTGCCTGGGATGGTTGTACCTACCAGCGGAAGTGGGTCATTTGACTTGTTTCGTACATTTTTCAAGTCGCTGTTTTCATAGAATCCGGAGGTGTGTTTCCTTGGAAACATGCTTGGAGTTAAAAGGCGCCATTTTACATTTATGATTTAAGACAATTTCAATTCAAATATTGTATTACGTTTTCCTCTAAATTACATGTAAGACTATCATTGACTGCGTTTTTAATAATTCATTAAAATTATTATTTTCTGTTACACAACTATCCATCATTAATTTTGTTGTTACTATTTTCCATGCCATGTCAGGTCACAAATGACTGACCCAACGGTAGTAGATTTAGGAGGTGACCGGTGACCGTCCACGATGATACGATCTCTCTTTCCCAGTATTATAGTATATTATGTTGCCAGTTGTAACAAAGTATTCCAACTTCATCTCTTCATGATGTGCCAGAAAAATGTTGATTGTTTCTTTCTGATGTTTCTTATTAGCTTCCTTTTTGTATTAACCCCTGTGAGAATGCAGAATGAGAATGTCCTCGTTTGTCTTCTTTTTAGCTGTCCAGAGAACTTTCTTCGAACATTCAATGATTCATTCTTCTGAGAAATTATAATTATTAGAAATCCCATCTCTCAGAGGAGAAATTCTCTCTCTGTGACCTCTAATTGTCTTTTCTTTTGCTTGTTTACTGACCATGATTCGCTTCCATAGGTCAGAATTGGTTCTATAGCACTGATGAATTCTCTCTCCTATAATATTGACATAGAAGATTTTGTTGCATAAGACAAGACGTTTTTAATTTTCTGAAATATTTATTTTGGCCTGAGCTATTCTGCTTTTTATTTCTGTGGTGCATCTTCCATCTGATGTTATTATTGTGCCCAAGTATTTGACATGTTGCACTTGTTTCAGATTTGATTTGTCCTGTTTATTTTTATTCTGCATGATAGTGATGATTGTTTCTTTGATGTGACTGTTAGTACTACTTATGTTTCTTACTATTCAGACTTAGACCTTTCTTTTTGCTTAGACCTTTCTTTTTGCTTAGACCTTTCTTTTTGCTTAGACCTTTCTTTTTGCTTTCTTTTGCTATTATGTATTATGTCTATCATTTCATAATTGAGTGAAACATTTCTATAATTAAGTGTTATATCAAAGGCTATGTTGGTAATATCCAAGACTTTTGTTTCTGTCGTGCTGATCTGGAGGCCTATTTGCCCAGAAATATTGTGGAGTCATTCTATTTTTTCTTGAGCATCAGGTGTGTTGAGCTCAAGAGTGCCAAGTTGTCTGCAAAGTTGAGATCTTCCAAGAGTTTATGATCAATCCATTTAATGCTTAATTATCTGTCTTCCATGGTTTTTTTTTTTTTGTCATGACCCAATCAATTGCAATTCTGAATAAAAGTGGTGATATGAAGCTTCCTTGTTTCTCACCTGTTTCTACTTGGAACCAGTCAGTTTTGCCAGTTTCTGTTTTCACACAACAAACTGAATGAATCTGAATTTAAAAAAACTTTATTAATATTCACATATTTTCAGAAAACTATAAATGTTAAAGATTTTCCATAGACTTGTATTAATTATATATATATTAATTTATATATTATTACTTACACGTACATTGCCAAAGACTTTGTTTTTTATTAAAACAGAAAGTAAATAAGCAAGCTTTTCACATCTTGAGAATATAGGTGTTAGGGTTCACTCACTTCCTGATCAGAAGGATCCAGATTCAATTCCCAGAAGTGGTGGCTTGTTTATTAAGACTGACAAGGTTCCGGGTTCACCCAGCCACTAAAAATGGGTATCAGAGATTATTCTTGGAAAGTAAAGGTAGCCTGATGTGATACTGACCGCATCACCTAAAAATATGCTTATAGTCATGAAAAAACGCTAACACCATAATTTAGCCATGAGAGCAGCTTCTCTGAAAAACAGCAACTGTTATATTGTAAATATTTATATTCTAACAATATTAACTTGAGGAAATGAAGTTTCAATTTAAACCTAGCAAGAGGTGAAGTGAGCCTTTACTTTACTGTTAGTGCCAATATTTTTTTTTATAACAAACACTTCAGACTCTGTCTTTCTATTGTCCTTTCTGCCAAAGATGGCACACAGAGCAGAAATTCTAGACTCTTTGTGCCTGACAATCTTTGTTCGTTTTCAAGCATCGGACCTTGCACAGGATCCACATTGTATCTCGCCACATACCTCTCTATTCTGGGCAAGTTGTTAAATCTTGACACATCTGATGCCTTCTCTTGTTGCCTCTCACTTCAGTGTTATTTTTAGTTTCAAACACTAAACAGCATATTTTTTTTATAAGTGGTGTGATCATTACCTTGCCAGGCCTTCTACTTTCCCAACCAACCCATTTTTAGACACTGGGTGAACCCCACAACATGTCATTCTGAAGAAAGTTCACCATGGAAATTAAACTCTGACCATTTTGGTCAGTAGCAAGTGAAGCAAAACCATTTAATTTCAGGTAAAACAAAGCAAAGGCCATGCAGTGGAGAAAATCTGTTTAGAAATACATGCAGAAGGAGAATTTTGTGAAAGACCTTATGGATAATCCATTTAAGAGAACATCACTTCATACAAATTTGATTATTAGGTACACAAAAATATTATATATAATGTATTTAATTATTTACAAACTTTTTAGACTGGAAGATTATTTTTTAAATTGATTTTTCAAGCAGAGATAACTTCAACTACAAAAAATATTACCTTGCAATAAATTAAGCAATAATTTGATAAAATCTAGTTCCTAAGTTTAGCTGCTTATATTATCATTATTTTTTTTGTGTCCTATATTTTTTTCAGAAAACATGAGTCGACTTTATGAAACAGTAGAGCCCTCAGTCATAAATGAGAAAATGTTAATGGAAGCTGTTGATGAACAAAGATCTAAGGATCAAGTAAAAAAAATGCTGAGAAGAGAAGGAATTTTATTTTCTGATGTTGTTTCACTTAATCTGAGCTTCAAAAGTAATTAAATGTCATACACCATAACATTATAGCAGCAAACAGATGGTTACTAAAATACTTTACTACTCATGTTTACACATATATATTGTAATTTGATGCTTGCTAATATAAGTAGTCACAAACTTTACAGTATAATAAATTTTGTGTGAAATTAGAATACAGTAAGTTACATTTAATTACATTTAGTTTTATTTTTTAAATGCTCAATCCAATTATATTAAGTTAATAAATAGATTTACATGTTGTGCAATATTTCCTCTATAATTTCATATAGAACATGTTTTAATTAGAAACACAATTTACAGAGAAGTTTTAATTTGGGCGGTTAACAATTCCATGACAGATTTTTTAAAATTAATATTTATCACCAAACAGATCTATACCTATGTTTCATAGATTATACAAAAGCATTTGACAAAGTAAAACATCAAGAAATAATCAAAATTTTATATAGCATAAACGTAGAGAGCAAAGATCTAAGAATAATAAAGAACATGTACTGGCAACAAACAGGGAGCCACGATAGCTCAGTGGTTGATGAACTGGACTAAAAGGACAAGAGGTAGGGTTCGATCCCAACCGACAGCTTCCGGGTTCACCCAGCCTTTAATGGGTACCTGTTTTTTTTTCAGGGAAAGTAAAGCGGCACGGGCGTAATACCAACCACATTACCCCAAAAATCATGTGCCAAAGGTCTGTAAAATATATGGTCACTAACACCATATTCCCTATACGCCACTTGGCGTGACGGGGGTACTTTACTTTTTTTACTGGCAACAAACAGCGGACATAAGAACTGGAAACCATTGGGAATGTTTCAACAATAAAACTGTGGTGTTAGGCAAGGTTGTGTGCTGTCACCAGATTTGTTTAATATTTATAATGAGATTATTTTAAGATCCATAAGGGACATACCTAAAATAACAATCAGAGGTCATAATATAAATAATCTAAGGTATACTGATGATACAGTCTTAATCGCTAAGAGCGAAAATGAGTTACAAGAAATGTTAAACATTATAGTGAAAGAAAGCAAAAATAAAGGACTCAGCCTTAATAGCAAAAAGACAGAGGTAATGGTAACAACAAAGAAAAAGACACCTCAGTGCAAAATAAAGACAAGTGGAACAATATTAAAACAGGTAAATTAATTTAAATATTTGGGAACTTTGTTAACCTCAAACGGAAGATGTACAACAAAGGTGAGATGCAGAATGGCTCAGGCAAAAGCAGCTTTCCAAAAAATGAGGAAGATACTATGCAATCCATTTTTGACAATAGAAACAAGAAAAAGAGTTCTTACATGGTATGTAGAGCCAGTCTTAACATACGGATGTGAATCATGGACAATAGGACAACAGACAAGAGAATCACTGGAGTCTGTAAAAAATGTGGTTTTACAGAAGAATGTTGAGAATACCATGGACGGCTAAGAAGAGTAATGAAAACATTATGAAAGAGGCCAAATCAAAAAGAGAGCTAATTTCCAATATTCGGAAGAAACAGTCATAATTTTTTTACCATGTAATGAGAAGAGAACAGCTGGAATATATTGTAACAACTGGGAAACTCGAGGGATGAAGAGATAGAGGGAAGCAAAGAGAAAAGATACCAGACAGCTTAAGAGAATGACTTGGCAGAAGGTCAACAACAGATATGATAAATAACTGTTGAGATCAAAAGTTGTGGAGAGACATGATCACCTTCGCCAGCAGGCCAGGTACTTGATGATGATCACCAAACACGGTCCAAAGGCTTTTATGTAATCTGTATACTTGATAATCTGGAAATGATAATATTATTATCTGATGACTAATCAAAGGAACTGACTTCACTACATTCAGGGCAGACTTATATGTGTTGAGTTCTAGCAAACAGTTGACACAAAATATGTACACTGATAGTTCTTGTAACCTGGGTTTAAACACTCCTAATCCATCCTTTCAGTCAACAAATCATAGATGAACTCCAAAATGGAAGGTTCTCACATGTGTGCTTTAATAATCCAATATTTCATGTTATGGTCATATTAGGTAGAATGTGTGAAGAAGACTAAGCTCATTGTAGCACTTATTTATGATGCTTCTTCTTCTTCTTCTTCTTTCCTTCCTCATCTGCCTTTCAGCGTTGAGGGAGATATAATTTGCGGTCTTTTGCTCTTCTGTTCGCCTCTGCTGCTGTTATGTTTCCTAGTGCTTCTAATATTCCATCGACCCATCTTTTTCATGGTCGACCCTTGGGTCTGGTGTTCTCACAACGTTTGTTGAAGACTCGTTGTGTTGTGTTTTGTTATTTCTGCCTTGTCACATGGCCAAACCATTTTATCTGTTGTTTCCTTAAATATTCTATGGCGGGGGCTATTCCTAGATTTTTTCTCAGTTCTTCATTTCTGATCTTATCTCTCAGACTGTTTCCTATCATTCGTCTAACACATTTCATCTCTGTGGAGGTTATTTTTCTTATTGTTCTTGCATCTAGGGTCCAGGTCTGGCATTGGTAGCACAACGTTGGGATGAAGATTGTATTGTATAGTACTCTTTTTGTCTCCAGAGTTATTTCCTTGTTGGATAATAGTGGTGATAACTGTCCGATGATTTGATAAGCTTTGTTGCTTTGACAAGATTTGTTGCTTTGACAAGGTGTTTAGTTGAATAAATTCTCGAACATTAGTCATGTTGATCCATAAAATAATTAATTAGATATATGTTCTCCTTAACTTCTACAAGTACTGTTATCGTGTAGAAACAAACACATGGGTTGTGCAACAAGCAAATGAGGTTCTTGTTACTATCACAATAGCAAACACATCTATCTGAGATGAACAGATTGACACACCTGAGAGAATTATATCTGTTTATTATATTGTATCCAGTCTGTATCATGATGCATTCAATATAGGATACAAGACTCATTCACATGAGATTTCTCATAAATCATAACTGTAAATCTACTTAACAATCTTCAGTTATGAATACACTTCCTTCTTAATAATGTCTCATGGCTAATCAAGGTTTAAGAGGTGACCAATGCTGACTACTGAAACTCGCATGATGTAGTATCTTTTTCCGTCTAGCGGAATTAGTCTTGAACCTCAACTCTTTCGAGTTCAGTGGCAATTTCTTCACCCAGATCAGCGGTGTGGCGATGGGCACTAAAATGGGCCCTAGCTATGCTTGTCTCTTCATGGGTTATCTAGAGCACCAAATTATCCAAACCTACCAGGGCCCTCTCCCCCTTATGTATCGTAGGTACATTGATGATTGCATTGGTCTGTCTGACCTTCCAGAAGATGAGATCTCCCGTTTCATCGAATATGTCGGACATTTCCACCCCTCTATCCACATCACCTTCCACATCTCTTCCTCCCCCGTATCTTTCCTGGACATCCTAGTCTCCTTGGGCACCTCTCATCTTCTCACCTCGGTCTTCTACAAGGCCACTGACTCCCATAGTTTCCTCCGGTACGACTCCTCTCATCCTACATCCTGCAAGAACTCTCTTCCATATTCTCAGCTTCTCAGACTTCGTCGCCTATGCCAAGACGATGAAGATTTCCTTCACAACGCCCACCTCATGCTTGATTTCTTCCGCCGACGCCTTTATCCGGAATCAGCTCTCCTTCCTGCCCTGCGTCGAGTTCTCCACACTTCACGCCAGTCTGCTCTTACCCCCTCTACTCATCCCCCCTCTGATAGAGTAGTGCTCGTTCTCACCCATCACCCTCACCACTACGCCGCTATTAGGACCATCCACCGCTACCTCCCTATTCTTCGATCTGACCCTACTACTCGTCTGCTCTTCCCTGACCCGCCACTAGTGGCCTTTAGACGTGACCGGAACCTCCGAGACTTTCTTGTCAGGGGTCGTCTTCCTGCTGACCACTTCAGCCATCGAGGCACTATCCGCTGCAACCGGAGAGTATGTAAAACTTGTGACCACGTTCTCCAGACCGACACTGTCCTCTTCCCTAATGGTCCTTTCAAGATCAGAGAGGGATTCACTTGCACATCGCGGAACATCATTTATGCCATCATTTGTAAGCGATGCAAGTTGACCTACATCGGTCATTCTGGTCGAAGAATCGGCGATAGGTGCCGTGAACACTTGAATGACATCACCCGAGAAGCGGACACTCCTGTAGCAGCCCACTTTAACTCGAGGGGCCATCGAGGTAAGACTGATGTCTTGGTAACTGGCCTTATATCATGCTCCTCTGATCACCACAGTCGGCTCACTCTTGAGCACCGTCTGATCGCTCGTTGGGGCTGCCTCACCCCTCGTGGCATCAATGTATCCCTGTCCCTCTGAGGACCCTCCTGCCTCCGACTCCACCCTCCCACCTATGGACCTCTCTTCCTATTTCTCTTCTTGGGTCCTCTACTCCTCGTCCATCCCTGCTTTTCATATCCTCTTTGAGTAACCCCCATCTTGCCTTCTTCATCCTAAACCCCCTCGCACACCTTTTTCTCTTCTGACTACCTTCATGTCCTTTACCTCTTTATCACTATATCACCTCTCCACCTGGACTATACGTACGATCTCTCTGCCCACCTCTATTGTTCCTCGTCCTTCCCACCACCCCTCTGCTGATCTACTCCTAGCTCACCCCTCTCCTCTCTATTCACTTGTAGTCACTAATCATCTATACCTACTCTCTTCTGACTACCTTCATGTCCTTTACCTCTTTATCACTATATCACCTCTCCACCTGGACTATACGTACGATCTCTCTGCCCACCTCTATTGTTCCTCGTCCTTCCCACCACCCCTCTGCTGATCTACTCCTAGCTCACCCCTCTCCTCTCTATTCACTTGTAGTCACTACTCATCTATACCTACTATTCCAGTATCCCCCTTATCCTGATGCCCACTTTCATTCCCCCCTTTGTTCTATCATTTCCCTACTTCTTTACCTCCTATGGTTCATACCTCTTGCACACCATCCCCTATTGCTCCACTTCTTCCAGACTTTATCTTTTTCCATTCACTTCTGACCTACCGCTTCTCCCCCTATCCAGTTTTCACATACCTGCTTCTTATCCCTCCTCTCCATACCTCCTCCTCTAATACTTCCCTACCTCCCGATAGACTAACTTCCTCCGGACCACCCCTCTATCGCCCTTCTCATTATACCGGCTTTATTATTCTTCCTCTCCTTATCTCTTCCTCCAGTATCCAATCCTTCCTTTCGTTGACCTACCTCTCAACTCTTTCAGTTCGAGGCCATCCATTCTGTAGAGTCCATCTCTCTCACCCACTGCCTAGTTCACTACTTTGTCGTGTCATTCAATTTCTTTCTCTTAACCTCTCGCATGATCTCTCACTTCCATTGTTGAGTTATTTATATGTATTGCTTGTTGTGTCCCAGGAGTGTCCTCGTCTATCCCCTTTACCCCCCCCCCCCCCCCCCTTTGGTTTTCCCGATATTAGATCCGTTTGCCCTCTTAACTGACCTGTCTTGGTCACGTGTTGCTCTCTATACACGTTCTCTGCGCTTCTAGTCATTCCGACTTGTTTCAGCACGGATTACAGTTTTCCTGCTCTGAGCTCAGCTAAGTACAATTTATTATACCTTTTTCTATTTTATATATTTTGACGCCCATCATACCTCTCATCATGTAATATTCATTTTATTCATTTCTCTCTTTTCTTATTTCTGCATCCTACTTTCCTCGCCCTCCACTTGATCATCTAACATGTAGTAATTGTGCTTCACCGTTTGTTGTCGTTGTCACTGTATTCTGAAGAAGGCCACAGGCCGAAACGTCAGTATTGTGTTGTGTTCTTTATTTGTAAAGCTGTCACCATACCTTGGAGTGTTTAGCACACCCCACCATTGGCTCCTTGCTACCAGCTTTACCGCAGCATTGCAATTATTTGCCTGTTCCCAGTATCTTTTTTCATCTGTGGCAGGTTACCTTATCATAACTGGAACTGATTGACATTATAACTGACTGACATCTCTACACATTCTCACGTCATCATCAGGCCTTTTCCCTAGTCATGTTTGAGTTATTCATGTTAGAATTAGAAAATTCTGCTGTCTCTGTCCATCATCTCATAATCACTTGGAATCACATAGCTATGAAAGGGGTCCTCAAGATTATTAACTAACTACTGTACTATTGAGTCCATAGTAGAAAGTCTTCCTTAACTGTTATATCTAACTTTAGCTCTAGCTTGATTAGTGATAATTTCTATGAGTATGGATCTAGTATGATGTCGGTCTCCTTATCCTCCCTACCCTTCCACATTTATAGAACCACCATCACTAAGTACTACTACTATACTTGATTATTTTATGGACAACATACTCTGTAACAATACCAAATGCTTTCATTTTTTTCTTATGTTGTTTTATGTTTTCATTTTGTTATATATATATGTCCAGTTTGACTTACATGTTTACTTACAATCTTACATGTTTTTTTGTATTTAGAGTGCTCATTTGAATTAGTTCTCCACCATTAATAATTTGCTCTGTAAAATAATTAATCAGGTATTCTTTCTTTTCTTTCTGTCGTTCACCCGATGACTACTAAAGGAATTAATTGTCCTCTTCGTCATTCATCTTTAGAAGGACGATAAGTAGGCATAGATATGTTGCGTTATTGTTTGCAGTAGAATTGTGATATTTGCACCTCTTGGCTCAACACATTCGATTTCAGCAAGTCTTCTCTCTGTGATCCCTACTCACTTGGCTAGGCTAGACAGATTCTGGAAGCACCACGAAGAGGTGAAGTAGGGTCTGGATGGTTCTGGTTCATTGATCCTGGTGCAAGCCATCAACTGTGGCTCGCTGACAGCTCTCTGCTGCTGTGAAGCACCTTTGCCTCCAAACAGGTATAAGTTCTTGTTAATTTACACAAGTACCTTTTTTCTGTTTTTTTTTTTAAAGTTTATTAAAATATTAAGTTTGTCAATTTTGCTTTTCAACCTTGCATGTTTTTTTTTTTTAAAATAACAGATATTCTGAAGATTTGTAACTTGTGGGAGTTCACGTCTTTGACCAAGCTACAGCTTGACAATAACATTATAGAAAAGATTGAGGGGCTTGAGGCTTTGGTTCATCTCATGTGGTTAGGTGAGTTTGTATTTCGACATTTAACTTTTATTTTATACATAGACATTTATACTAATATAATATATAACATAACTATAATATTTCACAAGGTGAAAATAGGGTCTACTTTTACAGTATAGTAAACAGTTTATCAAGGCCTTATGGTAAATTCCTATGTCAATCTCACTAATTTGTTTATTGTCATGGTCCTCCTTGCACATTTATACAAATGCATTGTTGCTATATGAATGGGCTGTTATAATATCCATTGCTATATTAAACTAGATTAAAAATAATCTAACTTTACTTAGAAGTTTTTATATCCAAATATCTGACAGAGAGCTCAGTAAACATGTTATCAATAGATTAGACCAGCTAGGCAGGTTATTCTGCGCAGGTGCAAAAAATACAATCAGTTGCTCTTCAAATACTTATCATCACTGAGTGCCATCTCCACATCGAAGGTTGGTTCCTATGGAACGACATTCCAGTCTGTTTCTTGCTTTGATAGTGCAGGTTGTCAAGGGCTGACTTGTCCACCTTTTGATGTTACTCGTTCATTATAGTCTTGGTCTGCCTCTACCTCTTTTACCTTGTATTTTCCCTTCCAAGATTACTTTTAGTAGGTTGTGTCTTTTAACATGCCCCAAAAAATCTCATTTGTTTTGTTTGAATTGTGTTTAGTAGTTCTCTTTTCATTTTTAGTTGTTTTAAAACTTCATCATTTGTTTTCTATTCTTTCCATCCAATTCTTCCTATTCTTATATAAATTCACATTTCAAAGGCTTCAATTTTCTGTTCTGTTTTCTTGTCTTATGTCCATGTTTCTGCACCATACAGGAATGTTGAGAAGAAATAACATTTTGCTATTCTCAGCTTTAGCCCTGATGATATTTGTTTTGATGTTAGTATATTTTTCATCGATCACTTTATCTATCTTGGAAGTCACATTGATCAGGAAGGGGATACAGGTAAAGAAAATATAATCAGAATAGTTAAAGCAGCAATGTCTTTCAGAATCCTTGAAAAGTTGTGGAAATCAAAACTCATCAACACAAACACAAAACTTAGACTATTCACATCAAACGTACTATCAACCCTTATGTATGCGTGTGAGAGCTGGAAAGCTACAAGAGACGTAGAAACAAAGTTCAACGCACTCGAAAATAAATGTCTAAAGAAAATACTTGGTATAGCGTGGAACGAATTCAAAACAAATGAGGAAATTAGAGAAATCGCCAATTAACCTCTAATATTTTCAGTAATCAAGAAAAGACGATGGTCATATGTTGGACATGTGATGAGGAGAGATAATAACTGAATAACAAAGCAAGCCCTCAAGTGGGAAATAACAGGTAAGAGGAAAAGAGGCCAACCAGAGAGACACTGAGAAGAACATTGATCAGAGAGGCAAGAGCAGCAGGAATCGGCTCTCTCAATGAGATAGAGTTGCTTGCACAGAACAGAGACAAATGGCGAGATTTGATAAAAGATCTTTACAAGGACTGAGACTGCTGGAATGAAAAAACTTAGATAAGAGAAAGAGTATCTGGGTCTATGCCATATAAGCCGGCCATGGCTTGAAAGGTCAATAGATAGATAGATATTTTTAATGACATTAAAATTACTTTTTTCCATTCCTTTTCTTTTGTTTATTTCAGTTTTACATTTTCCATTACTGGTTATAATATGTCCAAGGTAGTTGTAGCTCTGAACTATCTCCAGGTCTATTCCTTCAACTTTGATATCCACTTGTAGGTTTTGAGTATTAGCTATGTTTATGATAGTTCAGTCTCAAATACTATTATTCCTAATCTATTTTATATGCTATAAAAGAGAATATTTAAGAGTATAACAAAATTGTCAACTTAAAATAATTAAATTATGTTTTAAGAACTTACAGATGATGTATTTTAAAAAAACCTTTTGGAGCTATATTTTACTGATTGTATAACGGTGACGACATTGTTTTTTTACCCTTTGTGCTCTGCCATTTCATGGAAAAAACAAAGAAAACAACTTAAAGTTCAGTTACAAGTCCCCCATAGCTAGTTTAGAGTTTTTAGACCACTGAGTCAGATATGTCAGCTGAAATGACATTATTAACTCTTTCAGGTCCAGCGCCGAGTCCTCGGCGTGATCCGTTTGGACAACACCGATATGTCAGATATTTTGGATATAGCTGAATATTTGTTTCGTTTTCACCGAATTTCGTTTTTGTTTCAACCAATACTTGATTTCTGGTCGTGAGAGTTATTTTCCTTGATCTTCCCGGTTAAAACATCGTGTTCGGACGCTTGAAACTTGACAAATTATTCATTAATATTCATTTTTTTTTTCTGAAATTTCTATCACAAAATCGCCACGCCCACTGCTGGTAGTTCTTGCAGTACATCTCGCCCAAAACGATATAGTGCAGAACAAGCTAGATCTATGTTCGAAACGTTGTTATTTAGTGAATCGGACTATTCAGATTCAGAGGACAGTTTCAGTTTTTGTGGTGATAAAGATAGTCATGATAATCGTAGTGGTAAGAAACCAAGACTCTCTTGTTTAGGTTTAGCTGGTCGATGCCTCCAGTCCAGCACTATCAGTGACTCAGAGGAATTTAGTGGCAGTGATTCTGATGATGAAACTGATACTATTCTATCAGCCAAAGCTGACAGGACAGATGTGGCTAGGAAGCCTGCTGATGGGTGGCATGAAGCCAGAGATGGAAATACCATTGGCAAATCTAGCTTCCAAAATATAAATTCTGGATGTAAGTTAGATCTTCCAGAAAATGCTTCACCATCCAAGTATTTTGTGAGCCTGTTGACTGACACAATTGTTGAGTCTGATTCAAAATATCAACAATTATGCTCAGCAAAAAATGGAATTGAGTACTCCTGTACGCAGGTATTCAAGTTTTACTAAATGGACACCGCTGGACCGCAATACTTTTTTTCAGTTTCTGGCAGTCCTGATTGCCATGGGAATGAATCCAAAAAATTCTATAAAGGATTACTGGTCCATTCAATCATTTAAAAGTAGTCCTTGGTTTAGGTGCATGTTTAGTCGGACAAGATTTTTACTCATTTATCAATCTATGCTTCATGCGTCTGTTCCTGATGCGGCTGGAAAATGTAAAATTGAGCAGTTCATCAATTCATTGATAGAAAAATTTCAAGAAGCGTTTTATCCGTTTGAAAATATCTGCATCGATGAGATGGTTATAGGCTACAAGGGAAGATTTAAGTACAAGCAGTACAATGCCAGTAGGCCAACAAAATATATTAAATCATATGGACTTTGCGACTCAATCACCGAATACGTTTTCAACCTCCTGGTATATTTTGGTACGGACATAGCTTACAGGCCTGAAACAGACCCACATTCATCACATGCTGTCAAAGTTTTCGACAAGTTACTGGAAGGCATCACAGATCATCATCATTTGTTTGCTGACCGGTATTATACTTCCCTGCCACTTGTTCAATTTCTGCGGCAGAAAAATCACAACTATACTGAAACACTAAATTCAAACAGACGCGGATTTCCAGATTTCCAACAGAAGTCAAAAATAAAAAAATATCAGTGAATGAGGCAAAGTGGTTCATCAATTATGAGGAGCAAGTTATGTGTGTCAGCTGGAGGGATAAAAAATCCAAAAAGCCCTGCCAATTGGTGACAACACATGGAAGTGTCACATATGAGGTCAGAAATGAAGGTAGGAGTCAAGTCAGGAAGCCATCACCCATCCATAGCTACAACCACTCAATGAATGGATGTGACAGAGTAGACCAGATGATCTCATATCATGGGAACCACACAAGGAAGACAGTCAAGTGGTGGAAGAAAATATTTATGTGGATAATTGAGATCACACAACTCAATGCTCATATTTTATATAACTTGAGCCGCCCTAACACCGAAAAGCCTATGCCTTTTGCTGATTTCAAGGAGCTGCTTATTTATGATTTGTGTAGCATAGTAGGAGCAGAGACACCTATTCCTAACAACCTTCTTCAAGTTGATTTATCCAAGCCGGGGAAAAAATTGAACATGAAGCCGCAGAGATATCAGGGTGCCATCCATCTCATTGATTTTGATGGGAAAGACCTGCAGTGTGTTCATTGTTCGGAGCAGCGGAAAGTAAGAAAACGAAGCAGCTATTATTGTACAGGTTGTCCGGATAAGCCACATCTGTGCGCTAAAACATGCTTTAGGGAATATCACACACAATAAGTACATATGTGTCAATAAAAATACTAAACTTGACTTGTAAATAATATTGTTGCGATGTACAAAAATTTGAAAATTTTTTATTCTGGGAACATTTATAAAAATGTGCATAATTTTGTTATTTGTGGACATAAATTCATCAAATAAACTGTATTTTCGAGGAATTTGGATTATGTTGTGTAATATTTCAAGACAAATGGATAGCAACACATATCTGGATGGAAATAGGTAAGTGAAATACAATATTTTAAATTTAAAATTATCTACCTTGAATATATTTTTTTTTAAATATAACTATTTCTTTAAATAATGACATATCAGAAATATATTGCTATTTTCATTTTCTGTATCCATGTCCCTTTCCAGTGATATATAACACATGCCACATTTATCTCAATTATTGTGTGAAGTAGTCAAATGAAAAAGGTATATGGTAAAATTTCTGGAAACAGGAAAAAAAGTCGAGTTTTCTGGTCCAAATCTGAAAATTCCTGTTTCCTGTTCTGGTCCTGAAATAGTTAAATGCCATTGCAGAACTATAAGTATATCAGTGGGTTACATATGTCAGATGACATTATTTAATGCCATTGCAGAACTATAAGTATATCAGTGGGTTACATATGTCAACTCAGATAACATAATATATTGCCTTTACAAAACTAAGAGTATACCAGTGGGTTGCATATGTCAGATGACATTATTTAATGTCATTATAAAATTATATGTAGATCTGTGACTGAGTGGTTAGTACTCTCACCATTGATCTGAGGGGATTGGGTTTGATTCCTAAAAGCATTAGATTTTTTCTGAAAAGTAAAGGCAACCTGGCTTGATACCAGCCACATCACCAAAAAATGTGCCATTGGTCATTGTAAATATTGTCACTAACACCAATTTCCTCATATGGATATACCTATTAAGATTTTAATGAGGAACTGTTACTGCACTTTTATAGGACTAGACCACATACTTCAGAACAAGCAAACCTAAGTAATATATTTTGTCAGACAAGGCGAAGAAAGTGCAGAAGTATAGTTGGTTACTATCCTTGGAGAAAACTTTTAGCTTGATCATAATGACAATTTACCAGTACCACCACACACAGAATGCATTTTTTAGAGACAACAATTATTGGCAGTATTGTATTATAATGAAGCAACAATGCACACAAACTTAAACTTTAAACATCTTCAGATTTATCATTCAATAATATTGAGGTCATAGAAGGTCTCAACACATTGACTAAAATACAAGATTTAACCCTGTACAACAACCGAATCAGCAAAATCGAGAATCTTGATGCTCAATGTGATCTTCATGTGCTGTCCCTAGGGAACAATGAAATCAAGAACATTACTGATGTAAGTAGATTTTCTGCACATCGAGAATTGCAATCTTCACATCCACTTATCATTTGCTTTAAGTTAAAGAAGAAAACTTACTTCAGTTATGTTAGGATAATCATCACTGCACTCTAGACACACTCATAGGTGTTCCGGCTCCTGTTTTCTCCTTGAAATACTGAAAACCTCATAGAAGAACCCTGAACCATCTGCACAAACCCTGTCCCACAGACTGGGATCCATCTTCATTAGTTCAAACCAATTTCTTTGGCTTTACTGGCCATATTTAAATTAACTTTTTTTAACCCTTAATTACCTCTATCGATTTAAAATCATGTTATTATTACTATTTCACCATAAATGTGCAACTTTACAACCAAAAAATAACCCTTGTAATGTGGAAAAAAAAAATGTTGCTACAAATTGTTGCATTAGCTTTTGTAGTGCATCATGAATATAATTTTCATTATTTACAAGCACTAGGGCACTATCCAGACCCACGATTGCATCGCACTTTTTGTTTTCCCCGTTCCTCTGTGTAACATTGGTCCTGTGCTTGTTTCTTCCAATTGTTTGTTGCTTATCCTGTGTCTTCAAATGCTCGATTTCCCTGGAAGAGAAACTATACGGGGCAACCGAATCACTTAAACAGCTGCCTTCATAAGAAAGTCCGGAATCCTACTCTGAATGAGCCATGATCGCAGAAGAAGAAGAAGAAATGCTTGATTGTTGTTTTCCTGATAGCCCACGAGAATTTAACAGCTCGAGGGAGGAAACTCTTTTCGCTGTTGCTCTTACTGTCAATGTTTACATATAATAATAATAATACTTTTACCACAACTTGATGGTTTATTTGACGAAATTTTAAAAATCCAAACATGATGGCTAATCAGGGGTACCAGCAGGACCAATTAGGAATGTACACTGTGGGGAAAATAATGTGCACATTGCATTCAGCTCACTTCCATGAGTGGTCATTTTAATGATGTAGTAGTAATCTAGGGTTTAAAGAGTGAATCTTTTATTGCGCACATCATCATCATCATTGAGTGCCATCTCCGCATTGAAGGTTGGCTACCATAGAGCGCCATTCCATTCTGTCTCTTGCTTTGATGGTGCAGATTGTCATAGGCTGGTTTGTCCATCTTTTGATGTTACTTGTCCATGTTAGTCTTGCTCTGCCTCTATTGCATACATACCTTCCATATTTTATTAAAGGCTAACTTGTACATCAGACCTAAAAAGAAAAACCTTATAAATGGTAAAAGAAAACCTTACATTAATTTTTTAAATGTTAAAATAATAGTTATATTAAAGTTAAACTGTATATTTTAATGTGTCTGTTAATATATTAGTAATAAAATACATCTGTATTAATCCCCTTTTTAAAAAATAGCTATATTTTAATGTGTCTTAATATATTAGTTTATCTGTCCTGCGACGTGCTAAGACCCCAACAATCATGTCGATGCACAGATGTTGAAGACTAAGATGGCTGGGGCACGTCCAACGAATGGAAGAAAAGCGCATTCCTAGGCAAATACTATTTGGTGAACTAATAAACGGAAAAAGACAAATCGGCAGACCTAAACTACGATATAGAGATATCTGCAAATCATCTCTGAAAGACTTCTCCATGTGTGAAAACGACTGGGAACATCTGGCAAGTAATCGCACATCATGGAGAGCATGTATAAGGAACGGTATAACATCATTTGAGACTGTGCTAAGGCAAAACTTAGAAGAGAAAAGACTAATGAAAAAAAAGGATGGAAAACCCTGTGGACCAGTGGGCCTGACTTGTTCCTATCTGTGACCGCGTGTGTTTGTCAAACATTGGTAGAATTAGCCACAAGAGAAGCTGCTCGACAAAAACAAAACCTCAAAAAAATACACAATAGCCTCCACTAGACCGTCTGACCAGGCAAAAAGGGCCATATAATATATTAGTAATAAAATACATCTGTATTAATCCCTTTTTAAAAAATAGCTATTCAGCAACCACTCACTTTCTATCACACCAATGAATATTAGAAGAGAAAAGAAAATTTTCAAGAATTTTTAAAATTATAATTATATCAAGATTTTCGTTATAACTGGTCTTGTTATAAGTGTACTCTACTGTATTTGTTACATTTTATTCATTTCAATTATCAATCCAAAATTTACTTGCACTCTCTTTCATTTTGTTTATAAGGTATTTGATTGCCATCCATATGTTTTCAATATATTACTTTCCATTTTTATATTACAGTGTTATCAATTTATCTTTTCTATTTGCTGTGTATAATTTATTTGTCTTTTATATCATTGTTATAAATTGCTTATTTTTCATGTACTTATATTTCTGACATACTTAAATCTCTTTCCTTTGTTTATTACAGATTATTTACCTGCGCAGATTCCCCAAGTTAAGGACTCTAAATATCAGCACCAATCCAATGTGTTCACAAGAAAATTTCAAACATTATGTGTTAGCTTACCTTCCAAAACTTGACTTTCTGGATTACAAACCCATAGACAAGTCAACGGTAAAGTTTATGCTGTTATTTAAATGATTGCAGATAGATATTGTCTTAGAGAGATATGGTCAGCACACCATATAGAGTGAAAATGAGGTAGGATGAGTGTTGAGAACCTCCCCTCATGTAGCCTCCTTTCTTATTTCATCATCCTACTTTCTTCTTTTCTGTCCATCTCTTCATTCACCTGATCATCTAACATGTAGTTATAGATAATTGTGCTTCGTCATTTGTTGTCGTTGTCCCTGTATTCTGAAGAAGGCCACAGGCCGAAACGTCAGTATTGTGTTGTGTTCCTTCCTTGTAAAGCTGTCACCATACCTTGGAGTGTTTAACACTCCCCACCACTGGCTCCTTGCTACCAGCTTTACCGCAACATTGCAATTATTTGCCTGTTCCCATTACATTTACTACCCAGAGGAGATGAAGCCATGGAAAAACCATGGATTGTAAGAGAAAAATCCCTATAGCCTGTGGTGATATTCATCCCCAGGGCCTTGTCTTGAGGTCTATGCCTTACTTTTAGGCCACCCAGATCTTCAAGAGTTTCTCTACACACCTTAGTGTGTATGTGGAATATGGTGTTAGTGTCCATATTTTTGTTGGTGACAGACCAAGGAGAATTACATGGGTTCTTATATCTGGAGAAAACTGATTTTGCAGATGATGTTGGACTACTTGCCCACTGCCACCAAGACATGCCAGTGAAAACAGATGAGTAGATCAGTCTGATAATTCAGTAGGAATAAAAAGAAAAGAAAACTAAAATTATGAGGATGAATGCCAAAATTGCAAAGAAACCTACACTCCAAAGAGCAGGACTAAAGGGAGTGATAACTGTAAGTATGTAGAAAGCTACATTTCAACAAACAACGACATCAAAAAAGAGATTTCTGCTAAAATAGGCATGTCGCCTCAAGCATTTAATAGACTTGGTAGAAACATTTGGTGTTAGCTACTTTCCATCCTAGCACCAAGCTTAGAATGTATAAGTCAAATGTGCAATCCATACTCTTATATGCAGGAGAAACATGGAGAATGAGCCATAAGGTAAAACATCAACTTAGAAGATTCGATGGTTGCTGCCTTGAGAAGATTCTAAACATTCGTTGGGATCAACACATCACAAACAAAGATGTCACCAGAAGATCAGTGATTAATAATTTCAATAGAGAAGTGAAAAGAAGATGTTGGAAATTGCTAGGCTATGCTGTATGAATGGAACAAACCAGGCATCTACACCTAGCATTAACTTGACACCACCTGGCAAACGAAGGAGAGGCAGATCATCGGAGACATGATGACAAACCATACATGATGAAATGATAGAAGCTGACAGGTCCTGGTGAGAGTTGTCCATACTTGCTCCAGACCAGATTGGGTAATCTCTTGTGAGTGCCCTATACTCCGATCGAAGTTCAGTGGAATAAGTAGAAGAAAATAACTTGTTCATTATTTGAATCCCATGTAACTTGGAGAACAACATGCTAGTGTTCAGCCACCCAGTCTTGTTTTTTGGCTGCTTATTTTATTTGCTTAAAAGAAAATTCTGGAAATGCAGGCTGTAAACAAAATTACAAGTATTTATGCTGTGTAGCGTTCAGCTCTGTAAACACATATTCTCTCGTATATACTTAGCTTGCTCCTGTGTTTTGTTGGAAATAAACTCAATGGGTGTTTAGACTGGCAAAAGCTATTCTAGTTCTTGAGTTGTTTATCTTTTTGCTTAATTTTCACTTATCTTTTCTGGATTGGGTTGCCATTTGTGCTATTATGATCTCTGAAATGTTTCAGTTTGGAAGCGTTATTTCACTATTTTGACAAAATTAGAGTTTCTTCAACTTATCATCTGGACTTCCATATTCAGGTTTATAGTAATTTCAAATTGTTGACTGTCTTTTTGCAGCCTGTCTGATCTTTCATGAATATGTTGGTATAAATTCACTATTATTGGATGCCATGTTGTCTGCCATCTCAGGCATTTATGATCTACTAAAAGTTTATTACTTTGGCATACAATATGCCATTCATCATCATTATCATGTGCCATGCCATTTGGTATAGGTGATCATGTCCTTCCACATTCTTCTATCTACAGTGCATCATATCAGTTCTTTTGTTGACTGTTTTCCATGCCATGACACCATTTTATCCAGTATTTTCTCTCTTTGTTGTCCATGATCTCTCTTTCCTTTTATTTTGCCAGTTGTAACCAAGTATTCCAACTTTTCTCTTCTCATGATGTGCCCAAAAAATGTTGATTGTTTCTCTCTGATGTTTTTTAGGAGTTCCCTTTTTGCGCTGGCCTCTTTGAGAATTTCCTCATTGGTCTTTTTAGCTGTTCAGATAACTATCAACATTCTTCTGAAAAATCCCATCTCTGTGACCTCTAATCATCTTTCCATTTGTTTGTCTACTGTCGATGATTCACTTCCATAGGTCACAATTGGTTCTATATTGCACCGATGAACTCTCTCAACGACAAAGAGAGAAAATACTGGATAGCTTGGTGTCATGGCATGGAAAACAGTTAACAACAGAACTGATACGATGCACTGTGGATAGAAGATTGTGGAGGGACATGATCGCCTACGCCAACCGGTATGGCACATGATGATGAACTCTCTTTCTCAGTTCTATCTACATAGATTTGTTGCATAAGATATTTTTCATTTCCTGAAATGCTATTTTGGTCTGAGCTATTCTGCTTTTTATTTCTGTGGTGCATCTTCCATCTGATCTTATTTTTGCACCCAAGTATTTGGCGTGGTGCACTTGTTTCAGATTTGTCCTGTTTATTTTTATGCTGCATGACAGTGATGATTGTTTCTTCGATATAACCATTACTTCTGTTTTCTAACTATCCAGACTGAGACCTTTTTTGTTGCTTTCTTTTACTATTATGTCTATCATTTCTTGTAGTTCATTCTCTGTCTTTGCTATTAAGACAGTGTTATCCGCATATCGCAAATTATTTATGTTGTGACCATTGACTTCAATTCCTTTTTTGTCTACTATTATCTACTATACTTTTGTCTACTGAAAAGTGAAAACAAATCTGGTGAAAGAACACAGCCTTGTCTGACTCCTTTATTTTATATATTGGAATTTTCCTGTTTGATTGCTAATTTGAATAACTGCTGTTTGTTACCAATACATGTTTTTTTATGATTCGCAGATTCTTGCCATCAATGTTTAATTTCTCCAGCATAATGATTATTTCCATATGCTTTACTTTGTCAAATGCTTTTGTGTAGTCTATAAAGCACATATATAGATCTTTCTTTACCTCTATAGCTTTTTCTATCAATGTTCTTAAGATGTATATCGTATTATTGGAATATGCCATTAGAGATGCCATTATTTTGATGTGGTTTGGCAACTGTGTATCCTGAACACTCCCAAAGCTGTGCAGCAGGCTTGCATCACTAGGGTTAATTTAAAAAAACACCCCATCTTCCAGGTAGGGTTTTGTAAACACAGAACTGATAACCCTGCCTGTACAACTGCACAAAAAATATGGGAAAATGCAACTATTGAAAATAAGATTAATGCACAAGGGTAGAGGCTGTAAACTTGAGCTTGATGATGTGTCAAATCATCCGCAATATTATTAATGGGGTGCAATTTCATGTAACACTTGACCAGCAACTATACTTCTGCATTTTCTTGAGACTATTTATATTTTTCATGTTTTCTTTAACTTATATATATAGATGCTGTGCTGGTGAGATTTAATGCATGAAACCTCATTTTATAATAGAAATCTGCAGTCCGTTCATAGATTCATGAACATGTTTGCAATGGTACTAAAAGATCACAAGAATCTGCAGATGTGCTAAATCTGTTGAATAAAGAATAGCAATATTTTTGCGTCAAGGATATTCTAAGACAACATCCAAAAAATCACAGCAATGTAACAGATAGTTTTCATACAGATCAAAAGCAAATGTGTTCATGAATTTGTGAACGGACTATACTTGGATATAACATTACATGGTGTCATATCTGATAGGCGAGTGCCATCAGAGTTAGCTCATGCCAATTAACTATATGAATGTGTTACATGTCTATTATACACCTCCAGCATAGAAGATTTACCTCCCACACATTGTATCATCCACCTCATTAATACTGGCCTATTTTGACAGTGACTAGTGTTCCAAGACATAGGAGCTGGTTCATGATATTAGAGCATCAAGAGCTTAGAGGCTATCTTTAAGTGAAGAGATGTTTGATATGAAACCATCCACTTCTAAATGTAAAAAATATATATATTCTTGTGTTCTTTACAGTTATGGCTCAATGCTCAACTCAGGTTGTGCAAGCAGAAGGAACATTTTAAAAGTATAAACATCAAAATTCATTCTCAAAGTGCAAACATGTACAGTATTAAAAGTGGCTAGGGAAGCAGTCCAGAGAAACTGCTTGATAAAGATGGATGTGCTGGACTGTGAGATGGTAAACATGGTGCAGTGCAATCCACTACCAAGAGAGTGATGAATAAGAACAAGAAAGTGTAGACCACCTACGTTCTTCTTTCTTTCAGGCATACACCAGATGACTGCTAAACAAATGGACAGTTCTCTTCATCATTCATCCTTAAAAGGACATAAAGTGGGTGTAGTTGCATTGTGATGTGGTTTATTTTGGCCTTTTGGTCCAACACAATTGATTTCTGCACAGTATTTCTGAGTCATGGGCTGCTTTCCCACTTCAGTTCCTACTTGCTTGGTCAGACTAAAAAAAGTTAGTCTGTTAATAGAGTCATGGGTTGCTTTCCCACTTCAGTTCCTACTTGCTTGGTCAGACTAAACTAGTTAGTCTGTTAATAGAGTCAAGGGTTGCTTTCCCACTTCAGTTCCTACTTGCTTGGTCAGACTAAACTAGTTAGTCTGTTAATAGAGTCAAGGGTTGCTTTCCCACTTCAGTTCCTACTTGCTTGGTCAGACTAAACTAGTTAGTCTGTTAATAGAGTCATGGGTTGCTTTCCCTCTTCAGTTCCTACTTGCTTGGTCAGACTAAAAAAGTTTGTCTGTTAATAGAGTCATGGGTTGCTTTCCCACTTCAGTTCCTACTTGCTTGGTCAGACTTAACTAGTTAGTCTGTTAATAGATTCATGGGTTGCTTTCGCACTTCAATTCCTACTTGCTTGGTCAGACTAAAAAAGTTTGTCTGTTAATAGAGTCATGGGTTGCTTTCCCACTTCAGTTCCTACTTGCTTGATCAGACTAAGCTAGTTAGTCTGTTAATAGAGTCATGGGTTGCTTTCCCACTTCAATTCCTTCTTGCTTGGTCAGACTAAACTAGTTAGTCTGTTAATAGAGTCAAGGGTTGCTTTCCCACTTCAGTTCCTACTTGCTTGGTCAGACTAAACTAGTTAGTCTGTTAATAGAGTCAAGGGTTGCTTTCCCACTTCAGTTCCTACTTGCTTGGTCAGACTAAACTAGTTAGTCTGTTAATAGAGTCATGGGTTGCTTTCCCTCTTCAGTTCCTACTTGCTTGGTCAGACTAAACTAGTTAGTCTGTTAATAGAGTCATGGGTTGCTTTCCCTCTTCAGTTCCTACTTGCTTGGTCAGACTAAACTAGTTAGTCTGTTAATAGAGTCATGGGTTACTTTCCCTCTTCAGTTCCTACTTGCTTGGTCAGACTAAACTAGTTAGTCTGTTAATAGAGTCATGGGTTGCTTTCCCTCTTCAGTTCCTACTTGCTTGGTCAGACTAAACTAGTTAGTCTGTTAATAGAGTCATGGGTTGCTTTCCCTCTTCAGTTCCTACTTGCTTGGTCAGACTAAACTAGTTAGTCTGTTAATAGAGTCATGGGTTGCTTTCCCTCTTCAGTTCCTATTTGCTTGGTCAGACTAAACTAGTTAGTCTGTTAATAGAGTCAAGGGTTGCTTTCCCACTTCAGTTCCTACTTGCTTGGTCAGACTAAACTAGTTAGTCTGTTAATAGAGTCATGGGTTGCTTTCCCTCTTCAGTTCCTATTTGCTTGGTCAGACTAAACTAGTTAGTCTGTTAATAGAGGCACGACAAAATGGTGCAATAAGATCTGGATAGTTTCAGTTCAGTGATCCTGGTACAAGCCATCAGCTATGAGTCGGTGGCTGTGTCTAGTTCTGTTGCTGACAGAACTCCTTGCCTCCTAGACCACCCATGTGAAAATACACAGCCTGATTCATGTTTCTGTAGTCTAGTGCAGTCATTTTGTTTAGGGAGAATATTGAGAAGAATGGTTGTGCTTCAATATCTGACACAGGAAAGAAAATCACCCTGAGGTTTAGTAAACAACTAGGTCTTTAGCATGTCTGTGCTTTGTAATGAACCTTACATCTTATGAATGAGAAGCCAACACATTTAACAAAACATGCAGCGCAAAAAAACATAAAGAGGGTCTGGTTGTATTTTTTAATTAAAATATAATTTTACTTATTCTGCTACTAATCGTATTTAGATATCTATCTATCTATTGACCTTTCGAGCCGTAGCCGGCCCATGGGACATAGACCCAGATACTCTTTCTCTTATCTAAATTTTTATTCTAGCAGTTTTCAATCCTTCTAAAGATATTTTATCAAATCTCGCCATTTGTCTCTATTCTGTGCGAGCAACTCTATCTCATTGAGGGAGCCGATTCCTGTGCTCTTGCCTCTCTGATCAATGTTCTTCTCAGTGTCTCTCTGGGTCAGCCTCTTACCTGTTGTTTCCCACATGAGGACTTGCTTTGTTATTCAGGTATTATCTCTCCTCATCACTTGTCCAACATATGACCATGTCCAATATATATTTAGAAATGGAACAGTTTAACTACTTTTATCTGTTTTTTTTTTTTAATTAATCATCAGAAATCAGCAGCTTATAAGATTTACAAAGATAAAATTGATGAGCAGAAACAACAAGAAATTGAGGTGAAAGAATTACAAGAAGTTGAGCATAATAAGGCCAATGAACTACTTTATCACAAGGTTTGATTATTCCTTATATTTTATATGATGTAAATAAAAGAAATTATAAGATTGTCAACTTAAAAAAATTAAATTGTTTTAAGAACTTACAGATGATGTATTTAAAAAAAAACCTTTTGGAACTATATTTCAATTTGTTTCTAATGTTAAATTTTTGTTATTGAAATTGATCCTTTTTTTCTTTCCAAAATTGATATTTCATTCTTTTAACTTTTTCAGTAAGGAAGGTTTTTGTCAATGCAACAGAAGAGATTTCAGAGACATTTCATGGACCTTATGGTTTTAAACATCAGTCTGCATGCATTATAATTATCTAACGCATGACATATATGGATTGGCTACTTGCCATCATACAGTCATACAGATCTGGTCATAGTAATCCACAATGAATTATTTTGTGGAAAAAAAAAAAGAATTAGCAATATGTCTTCAAGCAGCCATAAAAGTTTTGTTGGTGTAGCATAAAAATAACATATCTTTAGGCTTTTGTCATCCACAATCGCAACAAGGGAAAATAGGAAATTTCAACTTTTTTTTTGGGGGGGGGGGGGGGGGGGGGGTGTCACTATATGCACAATATTGACACTTTTTCCAAAAGCACAGAAAAAGCACATTTTTGTAGTCTCCATGAAATGCCTTGAAGCATCTATTTGGATGAAGATGTATAATTTTACATCCTGAACAACAAAAAAATGTGTGCGTGCACATTTTGCAGGAGTTGAACAATATACGCATACACTGTCTCTTTTATCATAATCCACAATGTGGCGGCTAGCTCTGGATCTTGCAAGACAGCTTACCTCTGGCTGCCTTCCTAGGTGTCTCATTTCTTGTTGAATGACAACATGTTGTGTTAATTGGCCCATCAACATTTTTTTTTACTCTTCCAATGAGACTAATTTTGTTGCCAGTGGCTTGACTTTACGTGACCTCCAACAGCCAGAAGAAACTTTTTTTTTCCCCACCATTTAATAGTTTTCCTGACAAAGTAATATACCACCTTCTGGTCAAGTTTGTCACAGCCATTTGTTATTTTTTGTAGAAATTAATCATTTCTGGCTTCTTTCTTCTACATAATTAACATTGTGGTTTGAACACTGGCGTGAGAAGATACCATCACAACAATTTTTATAACCTTTTTATCTGTGAGTGCAACGCAGAGCTTTTATCTTTGTGGATGTACCATTTCATTACTCTGTGCTAGAGAGGTAATGTTTTGGTTTCCTGTGGAAAGCCAACACAACGAACGTTGACAGTGTCGACCCATTGCTTCTTCACAAGAAGGTAATCGATCAGTTTATGGGTAGTGTAGTAGCGATCTGTAAAAATGTTATGTCCTGTGCCTACATGCTCCAATAATGTGTTGAAAACTTGAACAGCATCTCCACCATCTACATCAGCCTCAGGATTGCAGGAAATGTTTCCTCCAAAATAAGGGAGTATGTTGACAACATAACCCGTGGCAGCATCACACAGACCAAAAGTCTTAATGTAGCACTTGCTTTTCTTAGAGGCAGTGAACTATTTATACTGCCATCTTCCCTATAACGAACAACCATCTCATCAATGCTAAGTTCCTAAAGGGGATAGAAGGCTTCTCAGAACTTGTAAAACAGAAGGTTCATAAATTATTCTATCTTGTCTTTGCCTTCTGCAGCCTCATCATGACAGTGCAACATTGTATGGTGGGTGTCCTGGAATCCTTCTCAACTGAAAGCATGATGTATCCAAGGCATATACATTTCTGGTGATACTGACCAATAATCAGCAATAGAAGAGGCTTTGAATAAGCCTTTGTATATAAGTATATAAGCCTGTGTATATAAGTATAGTGGGAGCTGTGATAGCTCAGTGGTTAGTGAACTGAAATACAAAGGACAAGAGGTTGGGTTTGATTCTGAGGAACAACAAAGTTTCACAGGCTTCATCAAACAATGAACAACAAAATTTCACAGACTTCATCATCAAACAATGAACAATAAAGTTTCACAGACTTCATCGTCAAACAATGAACAACAAAGTTTTACTGACTTTATAATCAAACAATGAACAACAAAGTTTTACTGACTTTATAATCAAATATGAACAACAAAGTTTTACTGACTTTATAATCAAACAATGAACAATAAAGTTTTACTGACTTTATAATCAAACAATGAACAACAAAGTTACACAGACTTCATCATCAAACAATGAACAATAAAGTTTCACAGACTCAATTGTCAAACAATGAACAACAAAGTTTTACTGACTTTATAATCAAACCATGAACAACAAAGTTTTACTGACTTTATAATCAAACAATGAACAACAAAGTTTCACAGACTTTTTAATAAAATAAGGAACAACAAAGTTACACAGACATTGTAATCAAACAATGAACAACAAAGTTTCACAGACTTTATCATGAAACAATGAACAACAAAGTTTCACAGACTTTATCATGAAACAATGAACAACAAAGTTTCACAGACTTCATCATAAAACAATGAACAACAAAGTTTCACAGACTTTTTAATCAATCAATGAACAACAAAGTTACACAGACATTGTAATCAAACAATGAACAACAAATTTTCAGACTTCATCATAAAACAATGAACAACAAAGTTTCACAGACTTTTTAATCAAACAATGAACAACAAAGTTACACAGATTTTATAATCAAACAATGAACAACAAAGTTTCACAGACTTTATAATCAAACAATGAACAATAAAGTTTCACAGACTTTATCATCAAACAGTGAACAATAAAGTTTCACAGACTTTATAATCAAACAATAAACAACAAAGTTTCACAGACTTTATAATCAAACAATGAACAAAGTTTCACAGACTTCATCATCAAACAATGAACAATAAAGTTTCACAGACTTGATAATCAAACAATAAACAACAAAGGTTCACAGACTTTATAATCAAACAATAAACAACAAAGTTTCATAGACTTTATAATCAAACAATGAACAAAGTTTCACAGACTTTATAATCAAACAATGAACAACAAAGTTTCGCAGACTTTATAATCAAACAATAAACAACAAATTTTCATAGACTTTATAATCAAACAATAAACAACAAAGTTTCATAGACTTTATAATCAAACAATGAACAACAAAGTTTCACTGACCCCATCATAAAACAATGAACAACAAAGTTACGCAGACTTTATAATCAAACAATAAACAACAAAGTTTCACAGACTTCAACATCAAACAATGAACAACAAAGTTACACAGACTTTATAATCAAACAATAAACAACAAAGTTTTACAGACTTCAACATCAAACAATGAACAACAAAGTTACACAGACTTTATAATCAAACAATGAACAACAAAGTTACACAAACTTTATAATCAAACAATAAACAACAAAGTTACACAGACTTTATAATCAAACAATAAACAACAAAGTTTCATAGACTTTATAATCAAACAATGAACAAAGTTTCACTGACTTTATAATCAAACAATGAACAAAGTTTCACTGACTTTATAATTAAACAATAAACAACAAAGTTTCACTGACTTCATCATCAAACAATGAACAATAAAGTTTCACAGACTTTATAATCAATGAACAATTAAGTTTCACAGACTTTATAATCAATGAACAACAAAGTTTCACAGACTTTATAATCAATGAACAACAAAGTTTCACAGACTTTATAATTAATGAACAACAAAGTTTCACAGACCTTATAATCAAACAATAAACAACAAAGTTTCATAGACTTTATAATCAAACAATGAACAAAGTTTCACTGACTTTATAATCAAACAATGAACAAAGTTTCACTGACTTTATAATTAAACAATAAACAACAAAGTTTCACTGACTTCATCATCAAACAATGAACAATAAAGTTTCACAGACTTTATAATCAATGAACAATTAAGTTTCACAGACTTTATAATCAATGAACAATAAAGTTTCACAGACTTTATAATCAAACAATGAACAACAAAGTTTCACAGACTTTATAATCAATGAACAATAAAGTTTCACAGACTTTATAATCAATGAACAACAAAGTTTCACAGACTTCATCATAAAGCAATAAACAATAAAGTTTCACAGACTTTATAATTAATGAACAACAAAGTTTCACAGACCTTATAATCAAACATTGAACAATAAAGTTTCACAGACTTTATAATCAAACAATGAACAACAAAGTTTCACAGACTTTATAATCAAACAATGAACAACAAAGTTTCACAGACTTTATAATCAAACAATGAACAACAAAGTTTCACTGACTTCATCATCAAACAATGAACAATAAAGTTTCACAGACTTTATAATCAATGAACAATAAAGTTTCACAGACTTTATAATCAATGAACAATAAAGTTTCACAGACTTTATAATCAATGAACAATAAAGTTTCACAGACTTTATAATCAATGAACAATAAAGTTTCACAGACTTTATAATCAATGAACAACAAAGTTTCACAGACTTCATCATAAAACAATGAACAATAAAGTTTCACAGACTTTATAATTAATAAACAACAAAGTTTCATAGACTTTATAATCAAACAATGAACAAAGTTTCACAGACTTTATAATCAAACAATGAACAAAGTTTCACAGACTTTATAATCAAACAATAAATAACAAAGGTTCACAGACTTTATAATCAAACAATAAACAACAAAGTTTCATAGACTTTATAATCAAACAATGAACAAAGTTTCACAGACTTTCAAACAATGAACAACAAAGTTTCGCAGACTTTATAATCAAACAATAAACAACAAATTTTCATAGACTTTATAATCAAACAATAAACAACAAAGTTTCATAGACTTTATAATCAAACAATGAACAACAAAGTTTCACTGACCCCTTCATAAAACAATGAACAACAAAGTTACACAGACTTTATAATCAAACAATAAACAACAAAGTTTCACAGACTTCAACATCAAACAATGAACAACAAAGGTTCACAGACTTTATAATCAAACAATAAACAACAAAGTTTTACAGACTTCAACATCAAACAATGAACAACAAAGTTACACAGACTTTATAATCAAACAATGAACAACAAAGTTTCACTGACCCCTTCATAAAACAATGAACAACAAAGTTACACAGACTTTATAATCAAACAATAAACAACAAAGTTTCACAGACTTCAACATCAAACAATGAACAACAAAGGTTCACAGACTTTATAATCAAACAATAAACAACAAAGTTTTACAGACTTCAACATCAAACAATGAACAACAAAGTTACACAGACTTTATAATCAAACAATGAACAACAAAGTTACACAGACTTTATAATCAAACAATAAACAACAAAGTTACACAGACTTTATATATATGGCCCTTTTCGTCTTGTCAGACGGTCTAGTGGAGGCTATTGCGTATTTTTTTGAGGTATTGTTTTTGCCGAACAGCTTCTCTCGTGGCTAATTCTACCAATGTTTGACAAACACACGCGGTCACATAATGAACAGGTCAGGCTCGCTGGTCCACAGGGTTTACCATCCTTTTTCATGAGTCTCTTCTCTTCTAAGTCCTGTCTTAGAACAGTCTCAAATGTTGTTATACCGTTCCTTATACGTGCTCTCCATGATGTGCGATCACTTGCCAGATGTTGCCAGTCGTTTTCACAGATGGCGAAGTCTTTCAGAGATGATTTGCAGATATCTCTATATCGTAGTTTAGGTCTGCCAATTTGTCGTTTTCCGTGTTTTAGCTCGCCATATAGTATTTGCCTAGGAATGCGTTTTTCTTCCATCCGTTGGACATGCCCCAGCCATCTTAGCCTTCGACTTCTGAGCATCGACATGATTGTTAGGGTCTTAGCACGTTGCAGGACAGTTAAGTTGGTTATTTTGTCCTGCCATTTGATGTGCATTATTTTGCGGAGACATCGCATGTGGAAGACATTTAGTCTTTTTTCCTGGTTTGAGTATGTTGTCCAGGTTTCGGATCCATATAGTAGTGTGCTAAGCACACAAGTTTGATATATTAAGAGTTTAGTCTTTTGAGTTAGTTTCGTGTTGTTCCATGCCCTTTTTGTGAGTTTGCCGAAGGTCGTAGCTGCCTTACCAATTTGACAGTTTATTTCTTCATCAAGAGAGATGGTTTGCGTAACTGTGGATCCAAGATATGTAAATTTCTGTACTGATTCTAGTGGGCAGTCTTTTAGAGTAATAGATATAGGTTTGAAGTCACCTTGATTTAGTATTACTGTCTTCTGAACATTAATTGACAGTGAAAAAAGGTCGCATGCTTTATCCAGGTTGTTGATCAGCGACTGTAGGGTGGCCTCACTATGAGCGACTAGGGCTGCATCGTCAGCAAATAAAAATTCTTTAAGTAGGGCAACATTTGTTTTGGTTTTTGCTCTTAGTCGTGCTAGGTTGAACAGTGAGCCATCTGGTCTAGTGCGAATGTAAATATCTCCTGAGCTGTTTTCGAAGGTGTAATTTAGGAGGGCAGCAAAAAATATACCAAAAAGGGTGGGGGCGAGGACACATCCCTGTTTCACTCCTTTGTTGACTTTGAAATTCTCTGATGGACTCCCATCAAAATGGACTTTGCCATTCATGTCTTCATGGAAGGAAATTATCAGCCTAAGTAATTTAGGAGGGCAGCCTATGCCTTCTAACACCTTGTAGAGACCATCTCTGTTTACTGTGTCGAATGCCTTTGTGAGATCCACAAAGGCAATATAGAGCGGCATATTTTGTTCCCGACATTTTTCCTGCAGTTGTCTAAGAGTGAAGATCATATCTATGGTTGATCTCCCGGGTCTGAAACCGCATTGGGACTCGGGAAGCGCCCGTTCTGCAAGTCTATGCAGGCGATTAAGTACGACTCTAGCAAAAGCTTTGCCTGTTGTGCTAAGGAGAGAAATGCCTCTGTAATTGTTGCAGTCACCCCTGTCTCCTTTATTCTTGTACAGCGTTATAATCTTAGCATTTCTCATATCATGAGGTATTTCTCCGTTTCTCCAGCATTTAATTAGCAGTTTGTATAGGTGTGGAAGTAGTACGCTTAGGTTACACTTTGCCTACTCTACCTGGGCACAGGATATGGAGATAGTGCTTTACCCAGTCGCACTATCCCCCTCTCAACTTCGTTTCAAGGATTTCCGAAGGAGGGACAAAGTCCATACGTTCGGAATTGAAAGAAGGTGCAGGGGATGCCAGAAAGACGATTAACGCCGTCCACTGCCTTAGGGTCCCTCCCTCCGGATTTTTACTCTGGGTGTACTCCCATAACCTTCGATTCTAACTAGAAACTAGTCCACAAGGTAGTGGAGGGTTTTGTGGTCGAAGTTTCCCTTCTTCTAGACGGGTTGCCAGCCAAGGTTTACGAGTCCCGTCTACCCGGAGCGATATCTAAAGATACGCCTTTGTCAGGCTCAAGTTCCCGGACGTCCGAGAGAACACGTTACCGGTCAGTGCAAGGCTAGAAATTGCTCCAATGCACAAGTACCAAATCCGTGAAAAACACATCACTGAAACAGTACATAATCCAATTAATGAATAAAACATCCATAGAATGAATTGTCGGCATAGGACTTCTCCACACAATAGCAGTTTACTGCGTAATTAAACACAAGAATCGAGAGCTAAAGTAGCTTCGCTGCTTTCGGTGGCCATCTTGACCGGAACAGACTTTATAATCAAACAATAAACAACAAAGTTTCACAGACTTTATAATCAAACAATGAACAAAGTTTCACTGACTTTATAATTAAACAATGAACAAAGTTTCACTGACTTTATAATTAAACAATGAACAAAGTTTAACTGACTTTATAATCAAACAATGAACAAAGTTACACAGACTTTATAATCAAACAATAAACAACAAAGTTTCACTGACTTCATCATCAAACAATGAACAATAAAGTTTCACAGACTTTATAATCAATGAACAATAAAGTTTCACAGACTTTATAATCAATGAACAATAAAGTTTCACAGACTTTATAATCAATGAACAACAAAGTTTCACAGACTTTATAATCAATGAACAATAAAGTTTCACAGACTTTATAATTAATGAACAACAAAGTTTCACAGACTTTATAATCAATGAACAACAAAGTTTCACAGACTTTATAATCAATGAACAACAAAGTTTCACAGACTTTATAATTAATGAACAACAAAGTTTCACAGACCTTATAATCAAACAATGAACAATAAAGTTTCACAGACTTTATAATCAAACAATGAACAACAAAGTTTCACAGACTTTATAATTAATGAACAACAAAGTTTCACAGACTTTATAATCAATGAACAACAAAGTTTCACAGACTTTATAATCAATGAACAACAAAGTTTCACAGACTTTATAATTAATGAACAACAAAGTTTCACAGACCTTATAATCAAACAATGAACAATAAAGTTTCACAGACTTATAATCAAACAATGAACAACAAAGTTTCACAGACTTTATAATCAATGAACAATAAAGTTTCACATACTTTATAATCAAACAATGAACAACAAAGTTTCACAGACTTTATAATCAAACAATGAACAATAAAGTTTCACAGACTTCATCATCAAACAATGAACAACAAAGCTATACAGACGTTATAATCAAACAATGAACAATAAAGTTTCACAGACTTTATAATCAAACAATGAACAACGAAGTTTCACAGACTTTATAATCAAACAATGAACAACAAAGTTTCACAGACTTTATAATCAAACAATGAACAACAAAGTTTCACAGACTTTATAATTAATGAACAACAAAGTTTCACAGACTTTATAATCATTGAACAACAAAGTTTCACAGACTTTATAATTAATGAACAACAAAGTTTCACAGACCTTATAATCAAACAATGAACAATAAAGTTTCACAGACTTTATAATCAAACAATGAACAACAAAGTTTCACAGACTTTATAATCAATGAACAATAAAGTTTCACAGACTTTATAATCAAACAATGAACAACAAAGTTTCACAGACTTTATAATCAAACAATGAACAATAAAGTTTCACAGACTTCATCATCAAACAATGAACAACAAAGCTATACAGACTTTATAATCAAACAATGAACAATAAAGTTTCACAGACTTTATAATCAAACAATGAACAACAAAGTTTCACAGATTTTATAATCAAACAATGAACAACAAAGTTTCACAGACTTTATAATCAAACAATGAACAACAAAGTTTCACAGACTTTATAATCAAACAATGAACAACAAAGTTTCACTGACTTCATCATCAAACAATGAACAATAAAGTTTCACAGACTTTATAATCAATGAACAATAAAGTTTCACAGACTTTATAATCAATGAACAATAAAGTTTCACAGACTTTATAATCAATGAACAATAAAGTTTCACAGACTTTATAATCAATGAACAATAAAGTTTCACAGACTTTATAATCAATGAACAACAAAGTTTCACAGACTTCATCATTAAACAATAAACAATAAAGTTTCACAGACTTTATAATTAATGAACAACAAAGTTTCACAGACCTTATAATCAAACATTGAACAATAAAGTTTCACAGACTTTATAATCAAACAATGAACAACAGAGTTTCACAGACTTTATAATCAATGAACAATAAAGTTTCACAGACTTTATAATCAAACAATGAACAATAAAGTTTCACAGACTTCATCATCAAACAATGAACAACAAAGCTACACAGACTTTATAATCAAACAATAAATAACAAAGTTTCACAGACTTTATCATCAAACAATGAACAACAAAAGTTTCACAGACTTTATAATCAAACAATAAACAACAAAGTTTCACAGACTTTATAATCAAACAATAATCAACAAAGTTTCACAGACTTCATCATCAGACAATGAACAACAAAATCCAAAACAGAGGAACAATCTGTGAGGTGCTCAAGATTTTCTCCTGGCTTTTGCAGTGGATGAAAGCAAAAGTTATTTTCAGTGTTGCCAGTTATAATATCTGACCACTCAGTCTCAGTTGGGATATTAGGTCTAGATGAGTTAGGCATGGCAGTTGAATAATTAGTTGTGGTTTTTCTTGGTAGTTTTAATACTTCACCTGCCACTACCTTTACCTCTGCCTTTAACTGCAGTTGTTTTTTTTTATGCTGGAGAAATGTATTCCTAATCACTGGGAATATCCAACATGAAACTTTCATTTTCATCTTCTAAGAAATCTAGATCACAGTCACCATTGTTGTTATGAACACCTACACTGTCCAAACTATCATTAATGGAATCATGAAAAATAATTAATTGACTGGCTTCTTCAGCCATCATCTACTGAATTTAGCATTCAATCACTTCTACTTGAAGCTGTTTCAGTCAGCTGACTTTTGTTTACACTTGTTTACTATAAACACTAAATCCAAATGAAGAAAACACAAATTAGCATACATCTTTCAACTTGAACCTCACGGGGAAGAAGGAAGGAACTCTCCAGTGAAAGAATCTATTTAAAATAGTCAATCTAAAATATGGGAGTACAGTTTGTTGATGGTTTACATGAATCAAATTGAGAAGGGCTCACTATGTGGTTAAATGTACACAACCGAAAAGCACATGGTGTACCTTGTGGTAAATGTATAGAAAGAGTTATTTCAATTCTTCAGTGATGACATTGCCTCTGGCTTCTTTATTCTTCTTCTTCTACCTTTTTAGCTCCCAATGGAGCATAGGTCTTCAACAAACACTTTCCAAGTCATTCTGTTTTTTGTCATTCTTTTAACATCATTCCATGTCTTCCCCATCATCTTCATCTCTGCTTCTATCTGTCTTCTCCAAGAATTCCTTGTTCTTCCTCTTTGTCTTTTCCCCTGGGGATTCCAAAAAAGGGCCTGTTGTGTAATACTCTCAGTTGGCTTCCGTAGTGTGTGTCCTATCCAGCGCCATCATCTTCGCTGTATCTCTTTATCCACTGATATTTGACTGGTATATTTCCATAATTCCGTGTTAGTGATTTTGTCCTGCCATTTCCATCCTTTTATTCTGCGTAAGCATCCATCAATGAAAGTCTGTATCTTCATAATTGTCACTTTTGTTGTTCTCCATGTTTCACAGCCATATAATAGGACTGACTTAACATTTGAGTTGAAAATTTTTATTTTGGCTTCTTTATTGGCAGGTCACAATTGCTGCTTTTCCTCAAAGTTTTAGTCATGTAGATTTTTTTTTTTGACAGTTTCCTTGACTTCTGTCAGACTTTTTATAAATGCTGTCTTTTCAGTTCTTTGCAATCCTTTTGATATCACAATCTAAATTCATATGAATATCAAAAAGACTAAAACTATGATCATAAAAAAAGAAAATACTCAAAATCCACAAGTGGATATCAAAATTGAAGGAATAGACCTGGAGACAGTTCAGAACTACAACTACCTTGGACATACTATAACCAGTGATGGAAAATGTAAAACTGAAATAAACAAAAGAATAGGAATGTCAAAAAGTAATTTTAATGCCATGAAAAATATACTAACATCAAAACAAGTAAAACCAGGGCTAAAACTAAGAATAGCAAAAAGTTATATCTTCTCAATATTCCTGTATGGTGCAGAAACATGGACATTAGACAAGAAAACAGAACAGAGAATTGTAGCCTTTGAAATGTGGATAATTAGAAAAATTGGTAGAATTGGATGAAAAGAAAACAAACGATGAAGTCTTAAAACAACTAAAAATGAAAAGAGAACTACTAAACACAATTCAAACAAGACAAATGTGATTTTTGGGCCATGTTAAAAGACACAACAGCCTACTAAAAGTAATCTTGGAGAGGAAAATACAGGGTAAAAGAGGCAGAGGCAAACCAAGACTAACATGGACGAGTAACATCTAAGATGGACAAATCAGCTTATGACAACCTGCACCATCATAGCAAGAAAGCAAAGCAGAATGGCGCTCTATGTTAGCGAACCTTCGTTGCGGAGATGGCACTCGATGATAATGATGATGATCTAAATTCAACGATCTAAGTGTTTAGCACATCTACATTGTTTGAGACTGATTTTTATTGAGTTTAATTTTTGTTTATTTCAATTCTCACTGCTGTTTTTCTCCAAATATCTAATTTAATCTTTTCTTACTTCTTTTTCTTCTTGAAATCTTCTTACCCACTTCAATGTTACTGTTATGGGCTGTACTAGAGATAAATCCTGATGATGATATGCTTGGTTTGCTATAGATCAAATCTAGATATATTTTCACCAAAATTATGTATTATATCTGAGTATCTAATGACCAAAAATACACTCACTTCATAAGGGCACATCCAGCCTAGTTTATGAGAAAAAAAACTAAAAGTGATTTGTCATGAATGGCACATTATGAGAGAATATTAGATTATTAATCTTTTCAATTTATACCATGTTCAAATGTGAATAGGTCATCACACTTGAAATAAGATGAGAAATCATTATCACATAAATATTTCTCTTAGAAGAGCATGCAGAAAATGGTGCTGTAAGTGAATAAATCTTGAAATCAGTTAGCTGGTTATTGTTCATGCTTAGGAGAACCCACTGATATATAGACTGTGTGAAATGTGGGCTGAAGTCACTGACAAGGAAAGTCTGACATAAATGTTTACCACTTCCAGTATGAGACTTGAGATTGATGCAAATATTTCTTCTATAGATAAGCTTTCTCTTGCTTTTATGGGAAAGCAGTTATTGTATAGGACATTCAGTCCATGCTTCACACTGTCCAGAAGTGGTGACTGTCATGAATGGGTAAGACATTTGAAGACAAATTTTCCAGAAACTGTGAATTTAATGCACAAATTTGTCAGTAACAGTGACATACCTCTTTTGTGGACATTCCTAGTGGGAATTTCTTAGTTTGACAAAGAAGGTCTATTTAAGTCCCTCCATGGCTGCTTTTTAGAGGCTGACAATGTGATTGATGGCATTGCAGTTATGGGGATATGAGAAGAAGGATTTAGTCTCTGAATAAACGGGTCAGGGATTTGTATAACTCATGAGCTACATGAATTATCAGTGTACCTATTGTATGACCTCTATTAGGAAGAGTTAGTGCTTCAGTGGGTCTATTCAAATAACAGTGGATTTAACTCAGTAGTCAACACTGGTTCTTAACTTGTCTGGAATTAATGAATCTTGCTTTTTCTGCCATATTGTTTTTATTGTTCTGTCAGATTTGTTATTGATTTCTTTACAAACTTAAACTATTTCAAGATAATGTTTATTTAAACATTTTTTTCATTTTTAGTTTCTTTTGGGTCAGGAAGTTGTAACCTTATGTGCAAGGAGTGTTCAAATGAAACATGTCCGAAGAGAACATATGTAGGAAGCATGTTATGTCACATCAGATGTTATAAGCACACACCAATGTGCTGGTGTGTATGTGTTCATCCTCTGTGTAGCATTCATTTGATTTGCTGCCTACCATAGGGAAATTGGCCAGGTTGAGACAGAATTATTTGCATTATCTGCATTATTTTAACATGAAGGGCTTCCATTGCTAGACTTTAAAGAGCCTGGTGTGAACATCAGTGCTATCTGCTACGAAGACACTAGACAATCTGCATACAGCCATCAAGAATAAGAGACCCAGCATACTTTCATGAGGTGTGATTCTATTGCTCAACAGTGCTTGCCTGCATGTTGCAAACATTGTGCGGGAGGCATTAGCAAAAAAAAATGGGAGGATCTGTAACACTCAGCCTACAGCTTCAATCTGGCATATGTGACTTTCATTTATTCAGACCCTTAAAAAAAATCTCTACAGGGACAACAATTCACCTCTAATGCAGATGCCATGACCTTGGTGGCAAAGTGATTCAATGAGCAACCAAAGTCATTTTTCTCGAATGGCTTCTGCCATCTACCCAAGCTGTGTTGGATGCGTGTCTAAATGCCTATGGCAACTTTTTCTAAAGATCCCTGATTAATACTTGCTTCATAACAATTGCTTTATTTATTTTGCCACACCTACTAATGTACTTTTGATATATTTGTAATAAGCCGCTGGGACAGGTTTCACTTGAACAAGCCTCGTAGATATAACTTATAAAAGTACAAAATTTTCCTGAGATTTAACAAATTTTTCTGTTCTCAAAATAGTGAGTTATCTTTTCTTTTCAGAGTGCATTTGTGGAGTACTTGAATACAAACATATTTTTTGAAGATTTATATGATGGTGATGTTGATGGACACAAACTACAACAAGTTCCTGGCGCTGAAGAACTAAAAAATTCATATCCTTTTTATGTTGCATCTTTTTAATTATAAACGGGCTCATAAAATTTAACTCTCAGACTAAACTTTAAAAGGGAACAAAGCTGCACCAAATGTAAACATAACTATTTCAGATGTGTCATGTGCTTTCTAAAAGGATGGAGATGGCAAGACAAAGTAGCTAATTTAGAAGTATGAGAAAGTATCAGGCAAATACCAGTGAACAAAGAGATAAGAAAAAAACAAATTTTGTTGTTCAATTTGTTTGAAAGTGGACCATAAAATCTTATCCTGCATCATCGTTGTCACTTTAGAGTTTTTCTTACGGGTCCGAACAAATGAAAGTCATGTGGTAACAGATCAGGACTGTATGCTGGGTGTTGTAGAACTTCCCACCATTTCACAGCTAATTTCACACAGTGTTCGCAATGTGTGGGCGAGCATTGTTGTGCAACTGAATCATGGGAAAGCATGCCGGATTTCTTATTCTTGATGATTGTATGCAGGTTGTCTAGCTTGTCTTTGCAGCTGGTGGCATTTATGTTCACACTAGGCTCTTTACAATCTGTTAATAGAAGCCCATTTATGTCAAAAATGAGATCAGCAGAAACCTGTGACTTGAATTTTAGGGTTTTGATGATCCAGGATGTTTCTATTGCATGCTCACTGTTTTGCTGCACTGCACAAAGTGGTGGCACCACCTGTCACTATGCTCAAAAGAAATGCATCACTCTCCTCTTCATAATGCAGTAGGTATCACCACTCACTGATCGACCTTGGATGGATTCCGTATAACATCGGCCATTTTTCCAACGGTCTGCAGCAAAACCAATGGACACATGGAGAATGAACACATACACAACTGTACATTGGTGTGCTCATTGCATCAGATGTCAGACCATCATACCTCCTACATATGTCCAATTGGCACAGCTTGGGCTGGTTTCATTTGAACATGCCACATGTACAACTTGAGGATTACCAAATAATTTTTCATATAAATTGTTGGTCAATCATCAATAAATTATTTTTTGTTTCTATTACTTCTGTCCCATTGTTTTGCTTTTTTAGTATGTTTTTTTTAAGGGGGATTTGATTATTTGCATGTCATCTGAGATAATTCACATCTGACTTCCTTTTTCTTGATCTGTCAGATTAGACACAATACCACAGTCAATATGTTCACTAATTCATGGGGTTTTTCTTCTCAACACTTTTATTACAAATTAGTTTTCTGTCAATTGTTATCCTTATTGGGAGAAAATTCTCAACCTTTCGGCATTGTCTGTCTTGTTATAAACACAACCCTGGCCTGTGGGTAATGAGGCCTGTTGTAAAGCCCTCTCAGATAACTGCAGAAAAAAAAGGAGGTCCTGTGTGCACTCGCTCATGTTAAAGACCCCTTGGCAGTTAGAAATCAAAAAGGGTATGTCAAAAAATGGCCCCTGCCCAGTAAAAATTGTCAGAAAAAACATACATATACCATCATCTGGCAGCACAGGGGAGGTCGTGCACATGGGTCAGAGTTATTTTCTGAGTTTCTTGATAAATCTAGGGGAAACTGGAGCACTTATGTGTTTATCTGTAGTGAGGTGATGATGATCCTAACATAAATAGTATTGCTTTTCTGAACTGAGATCTCTCACCATAGTTGAACAGTAGACTGGGTGATCCTGAGGCAAGACATCAGCTTTATCCTCCCATAGATAGGAAGATCCAATGTCCAGCCCTCTCAGATAGATCCGATGTCCAGCCCTCTCAGATAGATCCGGTGTCCAGCCCTCTCAGATAGATCCGATGTCCAGCCCTCTCAGATAGATCCGATGTCTAGCCCTCTCAGATAGATCCGATGTCCAGCCCTCTCAGATAGATCCGATGTCCAGCCCTCTCAGATAGATCCGATATCCAGCCCTCTCAGATAAAAGAAGCTGTCCTGTCTCTTTTTCTTTGTCATTCTCTAGTATTAATTTTTTTTTTTTTTTTAAGCAAAGTTGGTGGGAGAAAAATTGGATTTGCCTACAATTTCTTAACTGCAGTTTGACACAAAGTGTCCAAAATAAAAAAAAATAATAGTATTTTTTTTCTCTGCTTAATACTTTGACCCATTGTTATTAAATATAACAAAACGAATCATCAGTAAATGCTATGAGAATACTAGATCACATCCTGACCAAAAGGTGAATTGAAGGAATATTAGAAGCACTGGAAAGTTAAAAGCAGGAGAGCCCAATGGAAGAATTCTGTCTTGTTTCTAAAAAAAAAAAAAAAAACACACAGAATTCCCCTCTCAAACAAACCTCGGAGCCTAAAACTAAATGGTAAAAATCTACAGCTGGACAAAAACCTAAAATACCAAAATTTGACCAATGTTTGACATGGAAAACTCAGAGAGAAGGAACCAGACAAAGAGCTTGGGAAAGGATAGCAATCAATTTTTTAAAATCTGGCACAACATGGGGAACTGACCAGAAGTGTGTTAAAGAAGCTAACATGGTGCGAGTGAGATCTGTCCTAGGCTATGGTATTGAAGCAATACCAACAGACTACAAAACCAATCAATGAGAATTATAACATGATGTGAGATCAATACCAATTACAATACTGGAAAAAAAAGCACACAGTTGCAATCAATGGAAGACAGAAGAGACATTAAGACTCAACAAAAAGGTGAAAAATTGGGTTGATTGACACCAGACTATCCCAGGCACCAGAGAATAAATGGTTTTGGAAAAGGTAGGATAAAATAGAAAAGATTTGTGGAATGAACAAAATTTACGCAGAAAGCAGACCCAATAAATTCTATGATGATAGATAACCTAGTTAATAATACATACAAAGACCCGCTATGGAAAAAACAGTGTCTTCATAACCTAATTGAAAACGATCCAGATATATTGAATATAGAAACAGCCAGAATGGAGAACAAAGAAGAAGAATAACACTAAGATACATAGAGAAACACTACCCAAATTTCTCCTGGACACATGCCTACACAGATGGATCAGCAACAGAAATTGGAGGAACATGAATTTGTATATGCCTTAAAAATAAAACACAGAAAAGGCTCTCAGTTGCAACAAGAAAATATTCAAGTAACTGGCGGAGGCTCTGAAAGCTGCAACTGAAACTCTCTTGAGGAGATAAGAAGAAAACATTTTGTATTCCTCACAGATGTTCTGTCAGTAGTTACAGCACTGAGGAGTCATGGGAACGAAGACCTGAATGATCTAAAGGGAACTACAAGCACTCCTAGTGATGCAAAACTGTAATTTAGTAGATTCCACATCACTGCAATATTCCCGGAAATGATGAGGCAGACAGTTTGACAAAGAAAGGTGGCAAATTACACCCAGCCAGATACAAGTACAACATATGAGGAATCAAAGAGGTTTGTCAGAAAAAAAAATACTTGAGCAAATGGAATACAGAACACCAGAGCTACCAGAAAAATGATGCCTACTACCAGCTCAACAGAAAGAAATAAGTAACAATTTTTAGACTCCAAACAGGCCACAACAGATTGAAGTACCACCTTTCCAACAACAACCTAAAATGTTAGGAGCCTCTGTTGAAAGTGACTGTGGCACACTGACACCTGAACATCTGCAACAGTTGTGCCCAACATATGATTAACAGAGAAGGCTCTTGTGACCATCACAGGTACCATACTGAGACAAGCTTTATGTCACCAGCCATTGAGCTAACGAATGCTTTCTTGGAGCTTATTAATATTGACATCTAAAGGTGTGCACAGAAGAAGTCCTATATCTGAATAATAGCTCATTTAGCTCATCTTATGTTTTCTTCTAAATAATTTTCCCTCTTTGGTCACTTTCCAGTTATTTTTTAATAACACATACACCATTTTGTTTCACTTTTAGTTTATGTCCATTTAAAGACAAATTATTTTGTTCATATCTATATTATATTTCTTGTATATTTGCTTAAGTGTTGTATTAATTTTTGTTTAATGTTTAGTTTTGCATTTATTTTTTTATAGTACATTTTCAAAGGTATTTCTTTCTATTTTGTTGAGCATTGTGCTTCCTTCTTTATTTTTTCTTCACTTCTGGGTGTACCTGTTCAGATGTCAGGGAAGATACAAAGTTCTGGATCTCACCTTTCTTTGGCAATTAACTGATTTTGTTGTAGCGTTTCTTTGATGTTGTCTGTCCATTATACCCTGGGTCTGCATCTTGCTCTTCTCCCATCTCTTTTAATCTATGTTTTGTATGGTAAGAAATCACATGGTAAGCTTACTGATGGGCAAACCAGTTTATTTGTTGTTTCTGTATGTAGCTTAGGATTGGTTCAATGCCTACTCTTTCTCTTATAATATAATTTCTGATTCTTTCTGTTTTTCTGATCACTCCAAGCGCTTTTCTCAGATATCACATTTCTGTTGTTATAAGCTTTCCTTTATGTTTCGTCAGAAGTGACCATATTTGGCCTTGGTAGCACAATGTTGGAATGAATATACTCTCTATAAGATGTTTCTTGGCGGTAATAGGTATTGCTTTGTGTTGAAATATAAGGGATAGCTGTCCCATTATTTGGTTTGCCTTATTGCCACGTAAGGCTATTTCTTTATTGATTTTGCCATCTTCAGAGAATGTTGTTCCAAGATATTTGGTGTGTTATTTGTTTTATAGCTTGATGTTCTATAGCTATGTTTTTCTTTAAATGTATTTGGTGTTGTCAGTGTCAACAACAAAAAATGTATTTAGTGTTGTCAGTATCAAATATTAAAATCTATAATTAAATTACTCTTGCCCTGATAAAATGGCACACAAAATGTCTCATTTGTTATATTTGTCTTCTTTCTCTTTTCACTGATACCAAAGAGGTGTCGTGGTTCATTTGTCGTTCTTGAGCTGCTCGAACTGTCTGAATTAGTTATTTTCCTTTATTGTTACATGTCTCTATCACTGCATCTATCCATTTTCTTCTAGGTCTTCCTCTTGGTCTTTTTCCATGCATTCTCGAGAAGAATGCCCTTGATGGTGATTGGTGAGGATATATTTGTCACCAATGTTTATGTTCCGTATATTACCTTGAAGGGAACCATGAGAGCTCAGTGGTTAGTGAACTGGACTACAAAGGACAAGAGATATGGTTTGATCCCAACCGACAGTTTCCTGGTTCACCCAGCCTTGAATGGATACCTGATTTTTTCTAGGAAAGTAAAGCGGCACGGGCGTAATACCAACTACATTACCCCAAAAATCATGTGCTGAAGGTCTGTAAAATTTATGGTCACTAACACCATATTCCCTATATACGTCACTTGGCATGACGGGGGCTCTTTACTTTACTATGTTACCTTGAACGAGAGCTGTTGACAGAATTAGTTATTTTTGTTTTGTTTTGGTATTATCTTCAATTGCTATGTGAATAATACCCTACATGCTGCATAAAAACTTCCTGAACAGTGTGCAGATATAAAGAGAAACTTATGGAGCTATGCTTAAAGATGTTTAACTTTGGGTTAGAGGAGTATGAGAAGAGAAAAACTGAGGAAGATACATTTTGGGAATGTTTAAATGAGGCCAAGAAGGACAACAACGAATTGGGAATAAAGGCAATCAATGACTATATGAAAAAAAAGAATAAGGTCAGTTTTAACAGACATGTATTGATAGTGTTATATAACTTGCTGTTTCCCAGTCAGGTGGATGTGGATCTCAATCCTGATAAGCTCAAATATGTTATCTAGCTAGGTAAAGTAAAAACCTTAACCCGTACACCACATGATAACTGTAGTAGGTATGCTCCCTTTATTCCATAGTCCCATCATTGAGATCCCCCCCCCAGAAAAAAGAAAAAGCCACATCACATTGGCTCACCATGATTTTAGCATATAAACTCTGGTATTAGTGCCCATATTTTTATGGTCTTTACGCACATTATTTTTAAAGTAATGTATAGAGAATCTCCCCTGCAGCCTCCAGAAATACAACAAACATTGAAAAATATTGTTTTATATTTTTCGTCATAGCTGTTACTTCTTAAAGTTAAAGAATAAAGGATTCAATAGGTACAGTAATGCATGAAGAACATGCTGGGTTTAGAAAGGGAGAAGCTGCCTTGACCAAATTTTTACCCTACAACTTATATTGGAGGAACGCATTGGAAAGTAAAAGCCTTTTGTACTTAACTTCATTTGTAGACACGAAATTGCGCACTAAAGGGTCAGGAAACGGAATTGATGCGCGCCACAATAAGTAGTGCAGTACAGTGCGCAGAGAGTGAAATGTGTCTTTGTTATAGTCCGTTTCATAACTCGTGCCCAACTTTTAAAATCGATATCTTTTAAACTGCTTTTTATAAGCTTTTCAAAATTTGCATGTAAAGTTATAATGATTAGAACCCAATAGGGAATTAATTTCATTTAAAAAAAACATTTGGTTATTATTGTTGCTTATTTGATTTATATAAATTTATAACGACCCATTGATGTAGTCAAAACTTAATGTTTACAGTATTTTAAGTTAAAAATAGTGATTAAAAATCCATACACGGTACAATTGACGTGATTGCACGCTTTCAACGTGGGTTTTCTGACACAATTAGACACTTGTAGAAAACACGAGGCATTGTGTGTTCCATTTCCGTTGATTCAGCTGCGAAGACGGGGAACGATAACATTTATCATGAGTCTTAAAATTAAATTCTGCAGTTTACAAAACGTCGCAATAAAAATGTATGACTATTTTTGCAAAGAGGCTAAACGAGGAAGATTATTTCATTCTTTAGAAAACCCTGAGAATAGGACAAGACACATTTTGGATTTATCTAAACGGTCATTTAATCGCTGGATTCAAGCACGTGACCGTCAATGTTCAAAATATACAAAATCACAAGGAAGAGCAAAAATGTTGGATAATTTCGACAGTGAACTTATTAGAAGTGAAATTCGCAAAATGTTGGGTATGAATGAAACTGTTACAATAAGAAAATTAAAAGTATCGCTGAAAAAGAACAACAGTATTGAAATATTAAAGTCTACATTATGGAGGAATGTGAGAGCTGCAGGCTTTACATTCAGAAAGTATTCCAATGGACGAAACATCATCTGTGAGAAACCACATATAGTAGTCATGAGAAGCAATTACTTACGTGAAGTAAAAGAGGTGCACAAGCAAGGTTATGATATTGTGTACTTGGATGAAACATGGATCAATGCTCACCACACTAACCAAAGGGAATGGCAGTCATCAGATGGAAAGATTAAGAGATTAATACCTAGCAGCAAAGGACAGCGCTTGATAATTGCTCATGCAGGTAGTCGACAACATGGACTAATACAGAATGCAGAGCTCATTTTTCTTTCAAAATCCATAGACAATTGGGATTATCACTCTGAGATGAATGGTCACATATTTAGACATTGGATTGAAAATTCTGTTCTCCCATCACTAGATCGACCATCTTGCCTAATAATGGACAATGCAGCGTACCACAACATTGTTGCACTTGAAGATAAAGTCCCGACGTCATCCAGTACAAAAGATGCTATTAAGATATGGCTCACAAAGGAGCACATACAATTTAATAACATGTACTTAAAACCTGAATTACTATCTCTAGTAAAGCAAAAACAAAGGACAAAGATTTTTCAAATAGATAAGATTATCCAAGAGCACGGTCATATAAGTTTGAGGCTGCCACCTTACCATGCTCATTTAAATCCAATAGAACTAATCTGGGCAAAATTGAAAGGACAAGTGGCAGATGAAAATACAACATTCAAAATATGCGATGTAAAGACTCTTGCTAATCTCGCTTTATTAAATATAGACAAAGATTATTGGGCTGAATGTGAAGACCACGTCTTAAAACAGGAAGAGGAATATTGGAAAAATGATGGTTTGTGGAATCATCAACCCCAAACAGTTATTAATCTTTTAGACTCGTCTGATTCAGAATGAAAGTATATAGCCCCCACAATGTTGGCCCCTATATTACCTTAAATTAGTTCAACAAACGGTCCTTTTCAGGACCACACAACTATGAAAATTGGACATACAGGTATACCTTGATATTATCGTCCGTCCTCGAACTGAGAAGACAATAATTCTCCTGGTGTTTTGACTTATTAGGTTATTTCCCCATTACGGCCACGCCTTTACCTAGTGAAAATTAATCATAGACCAGCAACTACGGTAATTTCTATTCTTTAGGGCTTCACAATTTACAATTTTGACAAACATCAAAGAAATTCGCCGCTTTAAGAAAACTGCAGCTGCAAGATATTTGTTAAATATACATTTAAAGGGTCTTTTGCATTCTAATAACATTTGGAAAATTTCAAAAGTTTTTAACAAATGTTTACTGCGTAATAGCGTTTTGAAGTTGGACACATGATTTGAAACGAGCTATAGTCTTGAGTGACAATGAAGATAGTCTTTGTGTATTTTCATATGTTTTAGATGATACTGCATCCTTTGTGCACTTTTAGAATCTACAATTAGTAAAAATTTTGGCCAGTTTTCATATCATCATTCTATAACTAACTTTTGGCCGGACCTTTCCTTGGAAAACTATATCCAGTCAACTGTGTTCATGTCTGGTGCTTTCAGTTTGCATATCAGGCATTATTCTTGTAGTGAAGAAACAGTTGGATGAAAGGGAGAAGTCCCTCCCCCCCCCCCTACATGTCTTAAGGCTCATGAGAATATGATATTAGTGCTCTTATTTTTCAATGACCAAAGTCATATTTATGAATGTGTGGTCAGAACCATGCCAGGCCTCCCTGCTTTTCCAGACAAATATAAAGCACCCATTTTCAGAGGTTGGGTGAGCCTTGAAGTCATATCAGATCCAAAAGAAATTTGCCACATTTGAGAATTGAACCAGAGCTCCTCAAGTCAGTAGTGAAGCATACTAACCATTCAGTCACTGTAGCTGTGTCCCACCCCCCCCCCTTTTTTTGTCTCCCTTAATGAAGAAATAGCCATCCTTCAAGTCATTCACCAACTCTCCATAGATTTTTTTTTTCTTTTGCTTATGCCAGCTTTATATCACTAGCTAAGTCCTGAGAAGTTGAACTGTGCATGAAGTCTGCAAAATGAGGAGCACCCCACATACTTAAGAGTACAACAAGATCGCCAACTGAATCTGAAGAAACATGTAGAAAATCTGACATAGAAGGCTACACAAAGACCACAATTTACGGAAAGGCTTTGTAGTACTTCGTGGGGACAGATAAAGAAAAACTTAAGAACCTCTATCTGGGTTATGTTCGCTCTATTCTGGAACATAGCAGTTCACTACTAGTAACATGCAGCAAATCAGCCAACATGTCACTTAACAGGATACAAAACAGTGCTCTACTGCTTATCAGTAGAATGATAACGGTGAATGCAGCATGCGAAATACACTGCAATGTAGAACCTTTAGAGATGAGAAGAGATAAAGCCACTATGGTGCTATATGAAAGACAATAAAGAATGGATGAAAACCATCCTAACAGAAAGTTGGTGGATACATGGGTTCCAAACCAAAGAATCAAACAGATTTCAACTTTGCAGCATGTCAGAAACATACAAGAAAAATACCATCCAACCTGAGAAACATCAAGAGTCATCAAAGAACTGCCACTAAATGCAAATTACATAAACCCAAAAATCTTTATAGAAACATATGAGAGAATAGATAAAAATACTGATCCAGTATCAATAACAACTGTCACAAGAAGAACCATTGATGATTATCCAGATGACTGGTACATAGATATACTAATAGTGCAGCCACAAATGTAAACTTGCACAGCTGGATTAGAGATTTTTATACATTATCCAGATGGAACAGCAGAAGAACTATGTAGCTCATGTGGTGATGTTTGCAACAACTATGAAGCAGAATTAACAGCAGTGTACCATATGAATACTGATGTTTGCAACAACTATGAAGCAGAATTAACAGCAGTGTACCATATGAATACTGATGTTTGCAACAACTATGAAGCAGAATTAACAGCAGTGTACCATATGAATACTGATGTTTGCAACAACTATGATGTTTGCAACAACTATGAAGCAGAATTAACAGCAGTGTACCATATGAATACTGATGTTTGCAACAACTATGAAGCAGAATTAACAGCAGTGTACCATATGAATACTGATGTTTGCAACAACTATGATGTTTGCAACAACTATGAAGCAGAATTAACAGCAGTGTACCATATGAATACTATTGTTGATACCATACCTTCAAAGAAGATAAATACAGTCATATTTACTGATTCTAAATCAGCCCTGCATGTGCTCAGAAGTAACATAAGACAGAACTCACACAGCTCACCATAGACATAAATAACCTGATTTAGCACACATGACATAATGCTAGTGGTGCAACGGATTCCAGGACACTCCAACACACCAGGAAATGACTAAGCAGGTACATCAGCTAAGAGAGAATCCAGTCAGACACAATTTATCACCAACATCTTATTAAACACAGCCAAATAAATCATAAACTCCAACAACAGAGAGGATTGGCTAAATAGATGGGAAAAACATGGAAAGATCTTTTTAAATACATGTCAAGGCCAAACCCCCATGACAACATTAACAACATAAAAAAGAAGAGACAAACCACCATCTTCAGACTGAGAACCAGTCATGTATCATTGAACAACCACATCAATGAATACAACGAAACCAAATGAAATAACTAAAAAGTTATATTAAATAATCATAATAACCTATCCTCATAATGAACATCAATGTTAAATAAGTATCATAGTAAAGATCACTTTTTATGCTACCATATTCTTTAAAAGAGAAAGTTTCTTTTCATAACTTCTAGCTGATATATTTTAATATTGCCTCTGATATATAATTCTGTATTAATTTCAGCTATTTCTAGAGCTGCAACATATTAAAGATGCTCAGTTGATGGAGAGCAGGCTAAGTGAATTTCACATCAACATTACAGATCTCTGGGACACACTTATGATTCTTGAACTTCAGATAGTAGAACAACTGGAGGTTCGTTACTTAACAGTTCTTTTGTTTGTCTCAATTAATTTCATGTCTATGTGTTTGTTTCATTAATTAATTTAATGTGAAGATTGGCACTACTTTTCTGAAACAAGTTTCTCTACTTTAAAATCTGTCAAAGAAAGTCTTATGTTTCCAATTAAGCATATTCAATATGATTTCTGGTTTTAGATTTAGCAGATTTTAAGGCAGAAACAGCACTTTCTCACACACACACATGTTCTACCAAATAATGATAATATTTCAGTTGAAAATGTTTGCAATTTGGGAAAATTATCTTTTGGCAAGATTCTCCAGAAATCACACTTTTTGGCTTGAAACAAAAAGAGAGAGATCAGCTTGACAATCACAAATCTCCTTTTGAAGGTCAGAAGGCTGCTGGCTCACTTCAGTTTACATGGGGTTGTTAAACAGTGAAGGTTTCTCTCTCTCTCTCTCTCTATCTACTAAAGGAATAATTGATCGCCTGGATAGTTCTAGTTCGCCGGTCCCAATGCAAGCTATCCCTCTTTGTCGTCTACAACTAAATGGACATTAATTGGGCATAAATGCGCTGTGTTGCTATTTACAGTAAAAACTGATATGTGCACTTTTCAGCTCAACAGTTTTCAGTGTAACATTTTTGAGTGCTGGGTTGTCTTCCTTCTTGATTTCACACTCACTTGGGCAGACTAAAATGGTTAGTCTGTTGCTAGAGGCACCATGAATAAGTGGAGTAGGGTCTGGATGACTCTGGTTCATCGATCCTAGCACAAACCATCAGCTCTGAGTCGCCAACAGCTTCCAGCTCTTTTGCTGTATGGGCACCTTGTGATCGGCATCAGGACATCAACATCTTTTAATCTTGTCTGGAAATCATTCTGTATATGCCGTGTTATTTCATGAAATTAATTACAAATTTGTTCAATTTCCTTCTTCCTTCACATGATGAAAAGTGGTACTGTATAATTTACTTTTAATGCACTTTCCATGACTATAGGATTTCTATGAAATTCTTCTGTGTCCTGAGAGATATTTTTGTTTTCTACCTTGCAATACCAAATTTCAAGTATTCAGGTGAGATTTAAGTCAGTCAGCAAGCCTATCAATTTTCCTTGTCTTTCAGTTTACCTACACATAAATTACCAATATTTTCAATCTTAAGAAAGGTAATAATTTCATTGTGGTCAAGGCAAAGAAATGCAAATAAAGGCATACAAATGCAGTAAAGCTAAATGTGAAGGAGAATAAAAAAGTAGAGAATAAGAAATTTTTGTTTCTCGAACTAGTTTTAATTATTTTATTTTGGATGCTTCATTATTAGTTAGCTATGTAGGACTTGTTTATTTACTTAAATATCTATATCTGTGTGTGTGTTGTTTGTTTGTCCTACTGAAGGCCTATTGAGCCGATTTGTCGTTCAAATTTGTGTCATCCATCAATTACGTAAAGCTTTAAGCATACCCTTTTTTCTATTTTTTTTTTTCAGTTCTCCTTAATAACTTCATTCCTGAGCCCCCAAATATTTTTAAACACATAAAAGCAATATAACACAGTCATGTCAATAAAACAAGCACACCTCAAAATAAAACTGATTGTAACTCTAATATTGACTGCACAGTTCTGATAACTGCTTCTGAACTCTTGAGTGACACTGGAAAACTGAACAATGAGTTAAGACAGTCAAGAACAAAACTGATAGTCTGCACTTGAAGCATGAAATTACTTAGTTTAATGATTTGCCATAAGTTATATCTGCTGTGAGAGGCACATGAAGAAAACAAAGACAGGTAACAATATAAAGAGCACAATGAATATACATTTATAATTGTGACCTGATACTCTCATTTTTATGTGTTTTGAGGACATTTTTAGTCGGATATAGAAATAATCTACAATATTCAAAATCTGGAGTCATAGACAGTTGACAAACAAATTTTAAAAAAACTATTAGAGGCCACAGATGGGATTTCTCAGAAGATTGTTGAGAGCTCCCTGGACAGCTAAAAAGACCATGAGGAAATTCCCAAAGAGGCCAACACAAAAAGGGAGCTCGTAAGAAACATCAGAAAGAAACAATCAACATTTTTGGGGCACATCATGAAAAGAGGAAAGTTGGAATACTTGGTTATAACTGGCAAAATAGAGGGAAAGAGAAATTGTGGATGACAAAGAGAGATTATACTGGATAGCTTGGTTTCATGGCTCAGAAAACAGCCAATAACAGAATTGATATGATGTACTGTGGATAGAGATATTGTGGAAGGACATGATCGCCTAAGTCAACTGGTATGGCACATGATGATAATTCCAAGATCTACCATAGTTTCTATCTTTTGTTTAACATCTTCAACGTACACTGTCCAGATTTTTAACAAAAATGCACATCAAAAATGTTGTCTACAACTAACTGGCTTGCCGAGCCTATCTTATTCAATATTTGAATGTCAGAGAGACTATATCTCACTTGAGGGTGTGCACACATGCTTAGACGATAGACTAAAGTCATTTCTTTTTTTGTTGTTGGCATTTAGTATTAATAATATTTTGTTCAATTCCAGCGCAATGTTTTCCAGTTTATACATGAGAATGTGTTTTTTCTTTTATTTTGCAAAAGGAAATGATAAAAGACTTTGAGCACAATATGCAGGATCTTGTTAATGCATTTCTAGAAAGTATGCAAGGTTCTCTTGTAGAAATGAGAGAGCTGGAGAATGTGCATAATGAGAAAATGGTGGAGTGCACCACAAATTGCATAGACAGGCTTTCTAAGAATGAAAATGATGAAGATATTACAGAAGAGATTAAAATGGTAACTAAACATTGTGTTGTTCTTAATTAAATATGTTGGCTTGATACAGAGTTATATATATTATATAATATGTTTTAGCTATTAGTGGGAGATTAGCAATAATCAGATGTGAGGACTGAAGAGGAAGTGTATATTTCTGCATCAACATTTTTACATTCACTGAAACACAGGTGTCCCCACCTTTCAGTTTTAATTTATAATGTTCTGATTGTTTAATAATAATTGTTACTTTAGTTATGTTATAATTAACGAAGAAAAGCTGCAGAAAATAATTTTAGTGGAAAAATAATCAAAATAAGACTTGATTTAATCAATTGAAGTGATTTTATATAAATCAGAAAATGAGAGGCTGATAGAAAATTTACCATCAAAGAAAAATATCAGAGCAGAAAGCAGTACACTGTTTTTCTTAATAGATATAATACAACAAGATATAATACGACGAGAGCTACAAAAATATATAAATATCCACTGGACATACAATGATAGGATTACACTATTAAAAATGAAGGCAAAACCATTCAACATAGCAATAATACAGACATACGCACCTACTCAAGACTATACAGATGAACAAATAGAGGCATACTATGAAGATCTAAACACAGTTGTGAAGTAAGTGAAATCATCAGACATCTTGATTATAATGGGTGATATGAACACTAAAGTAGGAAAAGGTAAATATAAGACCATTATAGGTAATCATGGTCTAGGAAAAAGGAATAACAGAGGAGAAAGATTAATACAATTTTGTGAAGAAAACAGACTGATAATATGCAACACCTTCTTTGGGCAAGAGAAAAGGACATTATACACATGGAAAAAATGGAAGAAAGAAGACAAGCGAAAAACACTGCCAGATACAAGGATATAGACAATGAAATACGGAGAATGTGCAAAAAGGCAAAAGAAGACTGGCTCAACCAAAGATGTCTATAAGTCGAAACTATGGAACGTAAACAAAACTTAAGAGAGATGCACACAGAAATAAAGAGAATGACTAATAAAGACAAAAAAGCTGCAGGAAACGGATGTATTACAAACAAAGACAGAAGAATGCTAACAGACAACAAAGATATAATAGATAGATGGCAAGAATATATAACAGAATTATTTCATGACGAAAGGGACAAAAAGCCAGACATAAAATGTACATACAACTATAAAATTCTGAAATCTGAAGTAGAAAAAGCTATAAAAACAATGAAAAAGGGAAAGGCAGCAGGACCTGACAATATACAAATAGAGATGATACAGGCTCTGGAAGAGTTTGGCATCGAAGTGATCACAGACATATGCAATGACATATACCACACGATCTAAAAACATCAACTTTCATTGCATTGCCTAAAAAGAATGGTGCAGTTGAATGCAGTGATTTCAGAACAATAAGCCTAATGAGCCAGGTAACAAAAATTTTACTAAAAGTTATACAGGGAAGGATTCAGAATAAAATCAATACTGAATTAGATGAGCAACAACAATTTGGATTCAGGAAAAACAGTGGGACAAAAGAAGCCATATTCAGCATAAGGACATTGATTGAAAAGTACACAGAAGTAAACAAACCAATATGTGTCTGCTTTATAGACTACACCAAAGCTTTCGATAGAATACACTATAACCAACTTATAGACTGCCTAAAGGATATAAATCTAGACGACACAGACTTACGACTAATATGTAATTTGTACTGGGAGCAAACAGCAATAATAAGATATAACAAGGAGAACTCTACACCCATGGACATAAAAAGAGGAGTAAGACAAGGATGCATCCTATCACCAAGCTTGTTCAATCTATACACTGAGCACATCTTTAAAAACATCTCAGAGATGCCAGGCCTAAACATTAATGGAAAGATAATCAATAACATAAGATATGCTGATGATACTGTTCTACTAGCAGAAAATCCTAAAGACCTACAACAATTGCTTAATGTGATAAACATAACAAGCAAAAAATATGAACTAGAAATGAATATCAAAAAGACTAAAACTATACTCATGAACAAAAGAAAATTCTCAAGACCTACAATTAAATATCACAGTTGAGGGAATACATCTGGAGACAGTCCAGAGCTACAACTACCTGGGACATACTATAACCAATGATGGAAAATGCAAAACTGAAATAAACAAAAGAATAGGTATGGCAAAAAGTAATTTTAATGCCATGAAAAATATACTAACAACAAAACAAATATCAGCAGGGCTGAAACTAAGAATGGCAAAATGTTACATCTTCTCAATATTCCTGTATGGTGCAGAAACATGGACATTAGACAAGAAAACAGAACAGAAAATTGAAGCCTTTGAAATGTGTATTTATAGAAGAATAGGTAGAATTTGATGGAAAGTTTGAAAATTTGATGGAAGGTGCTTATGATCATGTCTCTCTATCTCACTCTTTTTCCAGTGTTTCTTATCAATTCCACTGCTGGTTCCTCTTTGTGCCATGTTGTTAAAATGTCTAGTATTTTCTCACATTGTCTTCTTCTTTATTGTTTACCCTCAATTTTGACCTTTTCTCACAATATTTTTATTTTCCACTGCATATTACATGTTCAAAGAAAGTTGACTGTCTTTTTCTGAGAGAATTTATAAGATTTCTTTGTGTTCTGGCCTCTCTCTCAAGTCTTCATCATTGCTCTTTTTAACTGACCATGGTATTCTCAATATTCTTCTGTTGAACCATATTTCTGTTGCCTCCAAATACCTTCCTGTTTGTTTACTGATTCTCCATGATTCACTTCCATATATAAGGATTGGCTATATGTAACATTGAAGAACTCGTTTTCTTACTGCTTTTGACAATGATACGTCTTACAAGATGTTTTTATTTTTATGAAAGGCTGCCTTTGCCTGGGTTACTCTGCATTTAATCTTTGAAATGCATCCCAAATGAGGTTATTATTGTGTCCAGGTTTTTTTAATAGACTGGCTTGTTTAAAAGCTTTTTATTTATTGTGGTGCACTTTAGAGAAGTCCTTTCCTTTGAGATGACCAATAGTAGAATTAATAGCTGCTAATATATAATACAATTTATAACAAAATCATCATCATCAAGTACCGGGCCTACTGGCGTAGATGATCATGTCTCTCCACAACCTTTGATCTTGACAGTTCTTTATCATTTCTGTTGTTGACCTTCTGCCAAGCCATTCTCTTAAGCTGGCTGGTATTTTCTCTCTTTGCTTCCCTCTATCTCTTCATCCTTCAATTTTTCCAGTTGTTACGATATATTCCAATTGTTCTCTTCTCATTACATGGCCAAAAAATGATAATTGTCTCTTCCTAATATTGGAAATTAGCTCTCTTTTTGCTTTGACCACTTTCAGAACATTTTCATTACTCTTCTTAGCTGTCTGTGGTATTCTCAACATTCTTCTGTAAAACCACATTTCTACAGACTCCAGTGATTTTCTTGTCTGTTGTCCTGTATAACAAAATACTGCAACTAAAAAACTTCACAATAATGCTTCAAGTTCATTATCAGTTCTAGTTACCAGAATTCACAATATACATACACATTGACAATGACTTTTTGTATTGTTGTGTTGTTATGTTATGTAATCAGCTGCAAAAACACTTCCTTATTTCCTCTACAAATAGTTACTTATTGACAAAGATGCTGGGATGAATGCAGTGACTTCCTCACACGATTATCACATGTTGAAAATTGACGACAAAGAAGATAAAATTGTAAATGGTATTAGAACATGGCTGAAAAACTTGATTGAAACCATTCATCAGAAAGAAAGCATTGATCGTAACCGAACAAGGGTCATCGAGATAAACAATGTCATAGAAAACTTGGAGTTTGAGATTGATGACCTTGAAATTTTAACAGGTAGGTGTTTATTTTAAATATGGAAACTTACAAATATACATTTCCATCGACTATAGGAACATTGTATTTTGCTGTGATATCAAAACTATGGAATTTATAACTTAGCAAATTATAATTTCTTTCAAGATACTAACTACAAATAAATTGTTTTCTAAAGCTAGAATTTATTATAATAAAATTTAATGAACAGATGTGTAAGCTTTAACACTGGGTCACAGGCATGTTAACAAAATTATTTGCATTGCATTCCCTCTTGTGTGTATTTCCTCATATGTGTATTTCCTCATGTGTGTATTTCCCATAGTCTGCCAATGAAGCCTAGTTTACATGTTGTTGTCCTGCTTGGGGCCTGGATATGCCATTTTTTTCAAAGTAATAATGTCCTTTGACATATTCATGTTGTAGAAGAATGAAATATGAGGCATGTTCAAATGAAACCTGTCCCAGTGGCTTTGTTACAAACATATGTAGTGTACATCACCAGGTATGGCAGAATTAAAAATATAAAACAATTGTTATGAAGCAAATATTCACCAGGGTTCTTTAGAAAAGGTTACCAAAGACATTTAGACACACATCCCACAGCTTGGGTAGGTTGCAGATTGTGTCTGGAGAAAAATAATTAGTTGCTCATTGGACCATTTTGTCAATGAGGCCATGATGTCTGCATTGGAGTCAAATCGTTGACAATTTAGATATTTTTGTAAGGGTCTGATCAAATGAAAGTCACGTGGTAACAAATTGGGGCTGTAGGCTGGGCGTTGCAGAACTTCTTATACCATTTCCCTGCAAACTCATATTACAAAATGTTCATAACATGGAAATGAGCATTGTCATGCAATGCAACAGAATCACACCTCACTCATGTCCAGCCAGTCCTTCACTGCAGTCTTAGACACTTTTGTCACCATACAATGCTTGCATATGGTGATGAATGTCGACTGGTTGACTTCCTTCAGCAGTTTTTAGGAATTAAATAGCTGCTCGTTGGTTGACCTTGGATGGTTTCCTTGATTACACCAGCCATTTTTCTAGTGGTCTACTGCAAAACCAATCTATCTATCTTTCATTCACCTGAAGTATTGTCTATATCTGCAATGTTGTTTCCTGTATAAATTTTACTGTCTTTTGTAATTCTTGCAGTGCTCATATAGTTTTGTCTGTAGTGTTGTATCTATGGGCCAATGGATTTTCCTCAGTCTACTATATTTTTTCAGTGCAGTCTTAAAGTATGTGTTCAGCAGTCTGGGACGCCTGTCCACTTTTACAAGTAGTTGAGGTGCCGATCTTGAATTTTGTATACATGTGACTATGGAGACGATTGTGTCCTGTTCTGAGGCGTATAATGATAACTTGTTCATATCTACTCATATTATGAAAGGCATCCTGATTTGGGGCTTGTACAAAACCAATGAAATACTACTTGTAGAATGAACACATACACAAATGCATATTAGTGTACTTATTACGTCAAGTGTGACATCATCATGCCCTGAAGAGCACTAAGCTGTGTTTGAACTCACATTCACTTTATCTCCAATTTTGTTGAAGGCAACATTTTTATCTCCAATTTTGTTGAAGGCAACATTTTTAAAATTCTTCATCAACGAATCACAGTTTGTCTACCTAAGCTGAGGAGTTAAATATTTTTATGATGATTTCTCCCCCATCTATTTTATGATGATTTCTTGCCTCATCATGGTGATGTAAGGGAGCCGCAATAGCTCAGTGGTTAGTGAACTGGACTACAAAGGACAAGAGGTAGGGTTTGATCCCAACCGACAGCTTCCGCGTTCACCCAGCCTTAAATGGGTACCTGATTTTTTTCTGGGAAAGTAAAGCGGCACGAGCGTAATACCGACCACACTACCCCAAAAATCATGTGCTGAAGGTCTGTAAAATTTATGGTCACTAGTGACACTGTGACCTTCCAGGCATGTCGTAAGAGGCGACTAAGGAGGTTGATTGATGGCTTGACAAGCTGTCATTGTAAAAAGTATTGTTATGGAAACAGCGCCATATATTTTAGAGCAGTGATCTCTGCAATATGTACTACTTTGGCACGCAAGGTTTCTGTTTTTGAGATTGTGGTTCTGCCCTATGTGCCGTCTTTGGCTCGAAAGGACAATAGATAGATAGAACACCATATTCCCTATACGTCACTTGGCGGAATGGGGCTCTTTACCTCTACTTACTATGGTGATGTAGGAAATCTGGAATCACTTCCATGATTAACAATGTTAGATTGCAATGACAAGCAATGTTTTATACTTTCTAATACATGCAAAACAAACCCTGCCAAGAATATATAGAACAACAACATGTTAAATGGTTTGGCCACCTGGTCAGAATGAATCCTTATCAATCACCATCAAGGGCATTCTTCTCGAGAATGCATGGAAAAAGACCAAGAGGAAGACCCAGAAGAAGATGGATAGATGCAGTGACAGAGACATGTAACAACAAAGGAAAGTTACTAATTCAGACAGTTCGAGCAGCTCAAGAACGACAAATGATATAAACCACGACACCTTTTAGGTATCAGTGAAAAGAAGAAAGAAGAAGAATACATGTAATATTTTATTTCTCCAAGAAATTCATGCCAAATAAAATTGTGCGTTATGTCAAGGTGATTATGTGAATTGTAAGTGGTAAGACTGTACTTGTCATCTCAAAGCTAAAGAGTATCTGTCCAGGTCAATCCAAATGTGAAGTGGTTATCTGACTAGTAGAGCTTTGGAAGATAAGTAAGGCCATTCTAACCTCTGACTGCTGAGAGGTGTCATGATATAATGGCTGAACTTAATGCTGCTATTACATTACAACATTTACTGACATAAACTTATGGGAAAGTACCAGACAAAAATGGTGGACAAAAAGACAGCACTGGATTACATGAGTCAACTTAATTACACCTCACATTCTTTTTTGAAACCCCTAGAGAAGAAGACAAAAGAGATGACTAAGATATACTCGGAGAAGACAGATGGGAGTGGAGATGAAGTAACTGGGTAAGACATGGAACTGTTGTAAGAAAATGGCACCAGGCAGACCAGTTTGGAAAGTGCTTGTTGAAAACCTATGCTCAACAGCAAGTTGAAAGGGAGAAGAAGAAGAAAGCATTACATAACCTGAGGCTATATTAACCTTTGTGTGGCCTTGGTATAGACTGTGACATTAGACAGTGGCAAAGTTGATTCATTTTAGACTGAGACATTAGGCATTAGCAAAGTTGATTCATTTTAGACTGAGACATTAGGCAGTAGCAAAGTTGATTCATTTTAGACTGAGACATTAGGCATTAGCAAAGTTGATTCATTTTAGACTGAGACATTAGGCAGTAGCAAAGTTGATTCATTTTAGACTGAAACATTAGGCAGCGGCAAAGTTGATTCATTTTAGACTGAGACATTAGGCAGTGGCAAAGTTGATTCATTTTAGACTGAGACATTAGGCAGTGGCAAAGTTGATTCATTTTAGACTGAGACATTAGGCAGTGGCAAAGTTGATTCATTTTTGTAAGAAAGATAATCACAGCCACAATAATATTTGAGATAGTATTGTATTAAATGTAGTTAACCTTTAGTAGTATATCCGGTATGAAAATGATACTACCCCCCTCATTGTGAAAAATCATTGTGCGTGGCTAGTGTGGGGATCTACTACAACCTGTGGGAAGACGTGCAGGGGTTCGTACTGCTGGATTCATAATGATAGATTGCGAAAAGGTGGTGGAACAACACCATGTATTGGCTGCGGCGTGGGCGTCTCAAACAAGCTTAGTCTCTGTGTAAGATGCGGGTACCATAACGCACACACCAGAGAAAGCAAGGCACGCACGAGAGCCTTTCACAAGGAGTTTACACGCCTAGCGCGGATCGAAATTTCCTATTAGAGACTTGAGGGCTAATGGCTATAGACATACAACATGCCTACTGTTAAGCAGTTGCGAAGAGGGGCTGTAACACGGACGTGCACTCTTTGTGGTGTTGGGGTCATAACCAACTATCGACTTTGCCGATGTTATAGAGGCCTATTGATTCCCATGGAGTCTCTTGATGCCTCTCTTCAAGATTTGGCAATATTTAGAATCATGCGCACTCGATTGTTGGGAAGGGGGTTACCATTGGATGAGCTCCCACGACTTTTGCAATATGAGATTTTGAGACGTGAACATAAACTCCGCTTCGATGATGTGGTGGAAGAATATTTTGCGATTTGCACAAATACAAATGAGTGGAGGAAGCTTTATTCTGTAGATTCATGTATTAAACCGAGCGCGATAGCTAAATATTGTAGGAGGATGTCTAGATATGATAGGGGGCTGGACACCGATTCAGAGGATGAAGATTAGATTGAGACTTCATATTATAGAGGTCCACAGCAAGCTGATGGCTCTTCTATAGTTTTCAGACGTCGCGCACCCTCAAACCGTTTACCAGAGTATAGAATTCATAAAGATTAGCCAGTAGCAGTCCTGCGGACGGCAGGCGCGATAATTAGCCTCGCGCGGCGAAAGCAAATGATCAACACATGACAGTCATACGCTCCATCACATAAAAAATAAACATAGAAAATTATGTAACGTGACAGGGGTTTAAAAGGAAAAGCGTGAGCGAAAAATCGTTTGTGACAACCGTGACAAGAGTGTCACGGTTGTTCTGTTTTGTCGCATTTTTTCGAGCTGAAAATTGTTATCACAGTTGACAAAAAATGAGCAGCCGAGGATATGCATGTGACTGTTAAGTGGCTCACTTAACGGGGGAATTCAGTTAATCTGTGGAAAAGCCGCCCGAAACATAGCACTTTTGACTTCCTTGATAATATTTTTGGAGGAGGCGCACGCTTATTTTTTTTCCTGAATCGTTATTTTGTCTATCCCGTGCTCTATGTGATAGCCGCATGCCTCTGCGTCTTTAAGAATTAGATTCATGAGCTCTGCTTCTCCCCTCCCCTGCGGTAGCCCAAACTCGATTGAATCACGACTATAGGGTTGGATATGTAATTCGAGAGACCCCGTTTTTGTGCGGCGCACGAGCTCATTCATAGCTAGAACTATAAGGTTGGCGGTATACTCAAACCTGAAATCATTGTCGTATTTTTGAAGCTGCTCTCTGATACTCAGCGGCATGCCGTAACATAGATAACCACGACGCAAGTATGTTCGCCAGCTGAGCCACCTGCCGGTGAGCCTCCATATCCCTGGTACTGCCATTAGCTCGCTAAGATAGAATAGCCACCCGGACGTATGTTTTGTGTCCGGCAATTCAGTTGCTATGTTACATGATGGATCCAAATTGGTGTATGTGGTTCCGATACGCCGATGCGTTACATACAGTATTCATATCTGTTCAAATGATAGCTCATAATTTTCTAACCATCGGAAATGTTAGCTCACACGTTATCTCGTGTCAAGTGCAGCTGTTATTTTTTTGTGGTAGTAAAAAGAGAACCGTGTGTGTAAGAGAAATATAATTAATAACTGTAGGGAGGAGGCGCTGTAGGAATCACACGCTCGTCAGAGGCGTAGCCACAGGAAATATCTCTCCAGCTGAAGAAACATTTTATGAAGACTTGAAACTGGCCATGTGCTTGGCAATTTCGGTTCGGATTTCTTGCTTTATTTTCTCCTCCGACAACTCTTCCTCGTCCAATTTTTTTCCGCCAGGGGCGCGCACTTCTTTTTTCATCTGCAGGTACTTATCAAATTCTGTAAGAACCATTTTAAATTCCACATCGGAAATATTGCCGTCTTCTAGGGCTGTGGATACGATGCCGGTGATGGTGTTTAATTTGCTTTCAGCCAGAACACGAATCTCATCGTGCTTCTTAGCCTTCAGATTCAGCTGGCGAGCTACCAGCTTACTGACTGCCCCGAAGGTGCCACAAGCTAGGGCCCCAATCTCTAGTCCTAGAGCTACAGGAGCCATGATAACGGTTGAAAGAAGCGCAATACCGCCAACGCCCATCCCAGCTGTGACTGTAAACAGTGCCGTATCAATACCGTCTAGACTATTAGCACCGCGCCGATATTTCTTGTATAGGGACGTCCGTTTATCTCTCTCGTCCTCCAAACATTTTCGCAGGCGGACAACCTCTTGAATGCGGTAGGACTGGTCGACAGGCCGATCAACTGACGCGTCTAGTGTGGGATACATAGTCAGGCAGAACAGGTATATAAAGCTTTATGCAGAACTTTTTATCTGTTTAATTAGGTGCTCAATAACGTGATCACTTACCGGGGACAGGCTAAAAAGTAGCCGTTTAAAGTAAAACGACAATCCACTGAATATAAATTCAAGGGATATTTTTTCAAACACCGTGTTTGCTTCCAAATCGCTAACATTCGTTGAGAGGTCTGCCTTCCCCTCCCCAATTTTTATAACCAAACCCGTCATTTCGGGGCGTTTCCACTTGATTGACACCCCAGGCAAAATCTCGATCGGGGCGCTGGGGAGCATACTGCCCGTCTCAATTTCTAGATATATCACAGACCCCTTTGGGGGTTTTCTTAAGATTTCTAGGTCTCTTGGAAACGTTGTTTGAGCCTGTAACTTAGCAATGTTAACGCCCTTCGGACCCAGGTAGTAAGAATTAACGTGCCCATTGAGGGTCATCGGCTCTGCGCCGGACGGGCGATAGCCGACAAACATGCTGCCAGCGTTCATTAGCCATACCACTTTTGTAATACCACCCTCGGCCGGACTTTGCAAATCTATATAGCGCATGGCTAGGTCCAGCCTGAGCTCCCAATTGGGTTCAAAACCACTTGTATGACTTTCTATGGCGGCCCGCCGATAAAGGCCTCCTTTGGCTAACTCCATCCCATAAATCACCCCCGCGCCCCCCGGATCATCGAATCCTCGAACATCTCCGAGGTTGGCGAAGCAATTCCTCGTGGCCCAGACCTTAGGTCTGTGCTCATTGCTTGAACCTTGCAAGAACTTGTCTACTGGCATAGTAGTAATACTGGCATATTCAATATTAAAAACTAATATATTTGTTGAATTGACCCGAACTACTGCAGTTTTTCAAGGAGGAGTGTTGCCTTTATATTAATGTTATCACTGGTGGATGTGTGCACTGCTGAAATCATTAGTTGTAGAGACGAGGGCTGTGCTATCCAGAACAATCCCGAGGTGTTAAAATAGGTATAGTCTGTTATTGTATGTTGTAACACTAACGCAAGGGGAGGGCTTAAATGCAGCGAGATGTCAATCGACTTGCGGCTCCCAGTGCGCAGTCCTGCCAACTGAATCTTATAGACCCCAGGTGCTGTTATGGCAAGGGTTGCCATTTTGCCACTATCATCGGTACGCAGATTCTGTGTAAGCTGAGGGATCCCAATCGGAGTGAGCGACAAGGACTGAATTAACTTCCATTGCAAGGAAATCGCATATATATCGAAACGTTGTCCCAAGGCATCTTTTATAGTGTTCTCAACATATGCCATAGTGGCCGCGTCTTGGGGTGCTTCGGGGTCGGCAAGCTCGGATATTTTGTGATGACCCCACTTAATGTCGTGGGTTGGTGCTTTTGATCCGTCGAGCTGTAAAACTCTAGCGTCTAATAAATCCGTTGTGGATATAACGAGGGCGTCAACGTATTTTTTGGTTGCTGCGTTTTGATCGGCATCTCGAGTATCCACATACTCTTTAGTAGCCGCATCGCTAGAATCTAAAGGGTTACCTACGTCTTTCAACGGAAAGCCCCCCAATGATAGCTCACCTAGCATTGTATCGCCCGCCCTGTGTACGAGGGCGTCAACGTATTTTTTGGTTGCTGCGTTTTGATCAGCATCTCGAGTATCGACATACTCTTTAGTAGCCGCATCGCTAGCCTCTAAAGGGTTCCCTACGTCTTTCAGCTGAAAGCCCCCCAATGATAGGTCCCCAAGCATAGTATCGCCAGCCCTATGTACGAGGCCGACTGGGCTGCCCCACGAGGCCGCCGCCGCTCCACAGCCGGTGCTATGTCCCATATAAAACTTATCCACAGGCATCACACTCTCTGTTTAGCTATGTGTAAGATCACATTTTTAAAAGCATTTCCAGCTGCGAGTTCACACAACACTCGAAGACATAGGTGGCCGCAGATAACCTCTTCGGGTCTCTGCAGTTGGAACGTCTGTGTCTGTATAGGAAGACCCTCGCTGCGCGAAGCTTTTACCCGTCCGGAGGACAGATATTCCACGAGTTCCTTGGGGGGATCCAACCCAAAACTATCGAAATAACAAATCGTACGGCCATCTTTGTAATACGCCACCCAGTGGGTGCCCCCACCACTGCTGGAGTCGAGATTAACTATGCCGCATTCTTTCTGAGAAATCTTGTTAGGCAGGGTGTTTCGCGAAAACACGCCACGAAAGTGGGGGATGGTACGGCCGGCCTTTTCAATATCAAAATTGCTCAGGGGTTCTACTTTTTTTGGGGCGCCAAGTAGAGCCCTGACCCCTTACATTTAGGGCACATGCCGCGCCCCGTGCTCGCCGATGGGGCCAGAAACAACCCCGCACCAGCAAGCTGTTTCTCAACCTCACGATTGTGGCGTTCGGCCTCAGCCTGGGCTCGAGCACTCGCTTTTTTATCGTCGACTGCTTTCGCGATAGCCGCACTACCTCCTGCTAGCGACCCCGCTGCAGCGAGCCCGCCTAATATTAAGGGCAAAAACGGGAGAAACCCACCCGTTTTTTGAGCCGCTAGCTGAGTTTTGGAAATATCGAGCTTGGCCCCAGCACTGGCGGCGCGTTTCTTCTCCAGGTGAGCTATTTGTCGCTTAGTGAGCCCCAGGGTATCGTCGCCATGAAGCTGCTCAACCGTCAGCCGAATAGTAACGCCTACCCCATCATGGGCGGCTTTTGCCAATAATTCTTTCTGCCCCTGCGTAAGTGTTAACCCAAAAGGAGTATACTTCATTTTCCTATACTGTATATTGATGGAGATTTTTGTTTAATACAATTTGCTAAATTTCGTGCCGTCAGACTCTAGCGTCAGCAGGCGGTCGCTAATGAGCACTGCGTAGGCCATGGTTCCTGCTGGCACGTTAGAAGCAAAAGTCGCCCTGACCTGTACGGTTTGGACGGCCGTTTTCAACCGCTCCGACTGTCTGCGGACATCGATGACGTGGATTGGGTATAATTCTACAAATTCGAGCGGAGTCGCCTGGTTTGAGGACACGCTTCCCTCAATACCATAGTATTCTGCCTTAAAGTCACATAACCTCTTGTAAGCCCTGGAAATCTTTCGCTGTACAAAGTCCATTTTTTCCTCGGAGTCAGGATACTGATCGGTATTTAACCTCACATGAATGTCAGTTAAATTTACATGGTCAAAGCAAGCCGGATTGCTGGTCTGGCTATCGCGGTTGGTTTGGAAAGCCACCAAAAGCCATCGTGGTTTTTCAGTGCCCGACGTAATGGAGAGAGTCCAGGTAAACGAACTGGCTTCCGGCACGGCAAAGCTTTCGCATTGAAGAGCTCGAAAAGATAACGGCACCTTTATTTTAGCGCCTATCTGCTCTACTAGTTTGGTCTTAGCCTCCAGAGATGGCATGACGTGCGGTATTACCCAGGCAAGCTTAGTTAGCGTGACTTTCCCTCTAGGCGCCGCAGCATCGCGAAATATACCTTTGGTATCTGATTCACGAGATAATATCAACGAATGTTTACAACCATAAACCACCTTGCGGTAGTCCTCGCAAAAACCGAACAGGTGGCTTAACGGGACGCAGAACGAAAACGTCCCGCTTGGATTCGGCTTGACCACTACTAGCTGCCGTCGGGCCTCCCACCCAGTATTAGCTGATTCAGCCGCCGCTGAGGTATCTTTTTGCCAGCACATGTTAAGACCCTCGGCCTTTGAAAAATCATCTCCATATGTCAATAGGCCCTTAATTGTTGTGGCTTGGCCAGGGTTGAGAACATTCTCAATATCTTGATCATTGAGCCGGTACCTTAGCCGCGAGAACATGTACATAACAGCGTTATTCACGAGTGACACAAGCGTTGTAGGTGTGTAGTCGACTTCTGTGCCAGATGCTAGCCTCCCTTCAACATTGAGAAAACTTTTAGACGGGTGTGTGTAAACGTCTTGGAAGTTTACTTCGATTGCTATATCCTGATTGTTGTTTATTGTGGCGGGGTTTTGTGGGTGATACTCCTTGTAGACGTACGACTCGATGCTCTCGTCAACAAGCGTCTGCTCTACAAGAGTCAACATTTCATCGGTAATTTCTTGTGTATCCGCCATAGAAAATTTACTTCAGCTATAGAAACAATTCTATTTTCTAATAAAGAATTTTTCTAAAACCCGAGCCTGCTATCCGACTGTTGATATTTTGACGTGCCGCTTCAGTCGTGGGGGCCGCAAGCCCATGCAGAATCTCTAAGGTTTTTTCAGAGATAACTCTCTCCGGCCCTGTAGCGGCTCGCGTGGACGAGCGTGCTTTGCTGCGGACTATGTCAGCGATTTGCTTAATTGAGGCTGCGGTTGTAGCGCCGGCCTTAGCAACTTTACCGGCCACGTCCGCTACATTTGCTATAGCGCCTTTGTTTGCCACAACGAATTTACTGAAACCCCCAATAGCTCGCACCACGGGTTGTATCCAGTCCGACAGGCCTTTTCCGATTACATAGCGCTGTCTTTTCATCCGCCGGTTTCCCTCTGCCACGTTCCGCGAAATTATCAACATGGTAGCTTAGAAGATTTTCTATAATGACAGTCAAAATGTTTAATGTAAGAATTTTTACTTCAAATCTGCCGAAGATGTAATCTAGCTGTAATTCGTTCCCCTCGGAGATTCAATTGAGAGCCATTCTGATCCGTTAGCCACAAGCGTATTCTCTGGATATGGCCACGCTGGCTTACAGGTAAATAGACCAAATTGTGTGGAGTCTCAATGATCTTAAATCCAGGTTGTACGCCTGGGTAGAAGCTGTACAGAACGGGGTGGTTGGTGCCATTCAGGTAAGAACCACCGACTAGATCGCAGTTTACAAGTATGCTACTAAGTGTTGAAATGTCTACTGGTTTGTCCCCTGTGTGGAATCCAGTAGTGGATAGCACACGACGCTCGAATCCGAGAGTCGACGCAATGGTAGATTTGCTCATGTCAACTCTGTAGCTAGGGTTCGTAATCTCGATGTTGGCACGTAATGTCGCCCTGTTTGCTCCTACAACTATGTTATGTGCCTGCGTCTCAGAATTCCAATCACCGCTGCCCTTCAGCTGGCATTGAATCTCATCGTTGATTTGAGCGAGTTCGTAGCTTCCTTCTGGTAATGAAATTGTCTTCCAGGTAACCCCTGCGTCTGGGCTGTAGACGAAAGTATTATTACTTTCTGTAATGTTGGGGACAGCGTTATATGTCTCCAAATTGACTAGAGCTAATTCGTACTTATTGTTGGGTTCGAGGTAAAAGGGCGGAGAGAAGGTGGTTGTCCAGTCGGTGCTGTTTGACGAAAATACGAAAGAGTTACCCTCTTTAGGGCGAAGATGGCTTTCAATCTTCTGTAACTGAAACTCCATTTGGGGTATGCAGTTATAGGAGGCTTCTGTTCAATTCGAGAATCAAATCCTTAGGAACCGCGCCACTGCGAAGGAGCTCGTCTAAAATAGCCGAAATTTCATTATCAAGGCCCGTATTACCTGCACGCTTCGAGGCATCTAATAGCTGTAGCCTTTCAACGAGCGCCTCTGGGTCCTTATAATATTGTAAAGCCCCACCTTCGCTGTGCGAGGACCTTATCAGCCGGTGTTTTTTGCTCTTTCGCCCATGGAGAGGCAAGCCGGCAAGTTCAGCCAGCCGCTGGAAAGTTTTGACAGCCTCGGGGGTATATTGCATCGTTTTTAAAAAGCGCTTTGTGAGGAGATTGTAAAGCGACTCATCTGCCGGAGCTTCGAACACAAGATTGTCTCCATTGTCGAACGCCCGCAGTTTTCCCGCCTGCAAAGCTTGCGGGTCGATTGTGAGGGATCCAAACCGGTTTCCCTTCAGTTTCAACCCACTACCTGTAGCGGTAGCTGTAGCGGTAGCTGTAGCAGTAGCCCCACTAGATCGGACGAGCCTGTAACCCTGTGTTAGTAGGCGAAGACGTTCACTATATTGTTTTAGAGCGTCCTTTTCCATCGTTAATTGCTGCTTTCTTTCTTCTGTGGTGACTTTACGCTTTTTTTCCGCCCCCAGTACATGGCAGTTGATGTAATTTACACGATTGATGGTGTTGGTAATTTCTTGTGTGTCGCTGAGGTCGAGCTCGCTGGGGGGCTTAAATCTGTGGCGCCTTATCACTTCAATATCCAACCCTTGGTCGGGACTAATATATAGCGTGGGGGCATCTTCTACCGGCAGAGGCATGTCTTGACGTGCCGTCGGTGCCGCTCCGTGGAGTGCGTAGGCTTGTCTTGACGTGCCGTCGGTGTCCTCCGGACGGGTAAAAGCCTCGCGCAGCAAAGGTGCTGGCAAGCGCTCTATTGCGGCTGTGACTTTTCCTATCTCCGCTGCTTGGTGTGAGGTGATTGGTTTGAAAAGTTTGGCTGCCTCTTCCTGCAGAGACGACTCCCCTAGTGTTTCTGTTTGAAGGCGTTGCCGAGCCTGGTCCCTGAGTGCTAGGTAGTTCCGGACGAGGGCTGTACGATCGCGCATGTCGGTTACTTTACGCCACATCCTTACTTCAAATAGATGTCATCCCTACTTTAAATAGATTTCATCCCTACTTTAAATAGATGACTTCGGTATGTAGAATCGATCAAATCCACATCGATACCGACCATCATAGGCCCGGCTGGTCAGATCGATACAACAGAACCCGTACGGCTCGCGCGTGCACGCACTAAAGAAGTTTCGAAATTCTTCGAAAGGCATGTCACCACACACATAGGTGTCATGTATGGCGCGCAAGTTTTTCGTGTCTTGATTAAATATGATAAGCATGTTACAATTATCTCGAATCGTTTGTTTGGGAATCCTGAAATAATTCTGCGTTAGATAGAATGAGTCCGCACCACCGTGACGGCCTTGGCTGAAGTATTTCTCGATGGGGGTTTGTTTTTCCAACATAACGTCATCAAATACCATAATGCTACGTTCGTTTTTGTTCAGACTCTCTACTGGGATGATATCATCTGATATGCTGTGAAACGAGGCTACCTCTTTCCCAGTGACTGCTTTAATGGCATCCGCCCAGTCCTGCAGCCACTGGTATTTCTCTTGTCTAAGGGATTTTGAGTATATATGCAGTCTATTGTATTTAAGGAAATCCTTTCTTAGGAGGAGATTGAGCATCAGGTTTGTTTTACCACATCCGGACGGGCCGCAAATTACACAACGGATGCTACTAGGAAGCAGCCAATGGTGTTTGTGCTCGTGTGGATTCGATTCATCAAGATCTAAATTTAAGATTTCCATACTTCTATATTTAGGAAGAGATGTACTGCCTTCGCTGTAAACAACACACTCCCACTTTAAATGAGGAGACTATAACTCTAAAGAACAACCGTCCAGCCAAGAGAGGTGTTTGCACGGTGTGCGGTGCTAGAAAGAGCCAAATTCTCCCTGCGTCCTCCTCGCACAGCGAAGGTGCTGGTCTTCTTAACAGTGCCATGAATGCCCTACCTCTGCCCGAGATGCATATGGGTCTCCCCAAAGGGGTCCCATCTGAAGATGTCCCGGGTGGAACTTTTCAAAACACTGGAAAATACTCATATTGCGGGCCGTTTACCAAGATTGCCAAACGCCTCTCTCAGGGCTATAGGGGTGTGAATAGTCTTGATCGTGCCTGTCTAAACCACGACGTTGCCTACGCAGCCCATAAAGATACCCCCGGACGGAATCATGCGGATGATGTACTGGCAGCTACCGCATCGCAGATTGCACTATCAGATGCTCCAGACTGGGAAAAGCGTGATGCTAAGACGGTTTCTGCGATTATGGCTGCGAAATCACGCTTCGGGATGGGCCTTAAAAAAAAGTCGCGAAGAAAATATTCCTAAACTGAAGAAGTTTTCTATGGCAGAGAAGTCGCTGCGCGAGGCTTTTACCCGTCCGGAGGACTCCGACGGCACGTCAGCAATCATGGAGAAATTCTACTACAGTCCTCAAGGCTATTGGCGTGGGCTGGCGGCCATCCCGAAGCTTGCTGCGGCAGCCCGAGTTAGCAAAAAGGATGCTCGGGACTGGCTCTCGAAACAAGGCATATGGCAGCTCTATTTACCTGCTCCTCGACGAATACCACGGCCACATTTTAACGTGACTGCGCCAAACGAAGTTCATCAAGCGGATTTATTATATCTGCCGCATGATCGTGTGAAACGACGCACGTACAAATACGCCTTGACCCTCGTCGATATAGCCTCCCGGTACAAAGAGGGAGAGCCCTTGGCTACAAAAGATTCACAAGAGGTTGCAGACGCCCTTGAGAGGATTTATAAACGGAGCCCTATGGATTTTCCAAAGCTTCTTCAGGTCGACCCGGGAAGAGAATTCATGGGCTCGGTATCATCACTTATGGCAAAACATGGGACTGCAATACGGCGTGGGCGTGTGGACCTCCATAGAGACCAAGGTATAGTAGAACGTTTTAACCGGACTCTGGCCGAGCGGCTTTTTGGTCACCAGTATGCTCAAGAGCTATTGCTTGCTGCCCGTGGGTCTTCTGAGCGGTCTGCAGAATGGGTGGCTCGACTCCCTGCGGTTATTGCGGCTTTAAACAATGAGCCGACTCGGCTGACAGGTAAGAAGCCTGTGGATGCCATTAAACTTCAGAGAGTGACTGCGCAACCCTCATCTGTCGTTCCAGGACGCCCTGTAGGGCTCGAGGAAAAGCTGATCCTGTCTGATGCAATGGTTCGGTATTTGTACCAGCCTGGCGAGCTCGAGGGTGGTCGAAAACGTGCTACTGACCCCGTGTGGTCTGTGACCCTGCATTCGATCCGAAATGTATTGCGGCAGAATGGCCAGCCTGCGGTATACTATTTGGAAGATGGTCCACAGCGTGGGTTTGTGCGTGAAGAGTTGATGATTGTTCCTGAGGGGACAGAGCTTCCTCCAGGTAAGATTCTTGCAATCAATTGAACCCAAGGAGACTCATGTAATCTAACGGCGTCATCAGAAACAATGTTCCTAATAGATGCCCAAGAAATGCATCGTCGACACCCAGGCACATTTTGGGCCCCACCCGATGAAGAGCTTCAGCGATTGAAATCAGGGGACATCGTAAAAGTTTGTAATGGGGAGGAGCGATTTTGGGTAGTGATTCAAACTGTAGAGTACCCACAGGACTGGAATGCTTCTGATATTAGATTTACTGGTGTGCTTGATAATAACTTAGTATGTTCTAGTGCTCGTCTCGGGGACGTTATAGAATTTCGAGGTATGCATGTATATGATATATACCCTTCGCTGCGCGAGGCTGTTACCCGTCCGGAGGCGCTGCGCGAGGCTGTTACCCGTCCGGAGGCGCTGCGCGAGGCTGTTACCCGTCCGGAGGACGAATACTCTCAATCATTTGAACCCATGGCGCGTCATGGTAATCCCTTCGCTGCGCGAGGCTTTTACCCGTCCGGAGGATGCCTTTAGTCCTAGTAGAAGCTCAGCATCAACAGTGCCCCGGTTCACCACCTCCGACTAACGAGGCCCTTATGGGCTTGTCGCAGGGGGACGTCGTTAAAATTGGTACCTCAAACATGCGCTTTTGGGTGGTCATTCAGAGTATAGTTCTCGCCTCTAGTCCCCAAGATTATACTTTTACGGGTATACGTGAAAGGGATCTCGAGAGAGACGGCGTGGGGGATGTTATAGTGTTCCAAGGTAAGCATATATACGCTACTGACTAGGCAGCGGTGTACTCAATGGGTTCCGTGTGGATCCCATCAGGCAAGACCCGTCGCTTGTCGTAGTATGCACTGAGCCCGAGCTTTTCTTGGTGGTAGGTGGTCATCTGCCCGTTATGCATACGAAAGCCGCGGTTCACAGCACGGTCTTTGAAACCGTAGAGAGCCAACTTGTACCGTTCCCATGTCAGGTTATTAAGCCTCGCCGACATCCCCTTACACGAGTGTTTGCTCTTTTTCTTACCATCGACGAAATAACATTTCGAGCACAGAGCAATAGCTCGATGCCCTGAGAATTCGAGCTTGAACAGGCCCGGAGTTCGGCCGCTCCAGGTATCCCAAGAAAGCCAGTCTTTTTTGCACTTAGCAAACTCTTCTTTGAGCTCTGGCCGAACTGCAGCCTCTAGTGTGGTGGTGCTCAGAGCGAAGTATAGTGAATCGGTGTCCATTTGAATGAGCTCAAAGTCTTGACGGTCGACGAACCGATCCAGGAAGTCGTAATAGAATTCAAGTATGCGAAGTTTTGCCAACTGATACACCGCGATTCCGACTTGGAATGGTCTGTATATACATATCCGAGGCTTGCGGCTTTTTATTTCGTAGGCATCACCTATTTCGGTGAGATCATCGAACCAGGCTGAACGTAGTGCACGGTCCACAGTTTCCTCGTCCTTTGTGTAGCTGACGTTGGTGTGCCGCTCCAGTGCCTCAATCAGTTTGCCGTAGCTTGAGTTTCCTATCAGTTTGTGTATTTCGGCTAGGAGTGCCTTCTCTTTGTCGACATCACCCAGTCGGCGTGCCTCAGTGACTTCCTTGACGAACCAAGCCAAGCATTTTTCTGGCTTATAGTGAATTATTGTATAAACGGCTTGGAGCTCTAGTCCATGCTGCAAGTACCACTTTAGCAGCGGTGTGTATACCAGAATGTCATCGGCCTCAAGGACACCCAGCAGTTTCTTTGTGGAAGAACGTTTTCGATCTGTCTGCTTCAAATAATCCTTCATTTCTTGAGGCACGGCAGCTTCTGGAACTTCACGGTTTATAAATATCGGTGGCATTTCCTCGAATTTCTTCCATAGTGTTCGCGGTACGGCAAGCTTGCACCTGACGAACCCAAACAATCGATCGCTTAAGACCAGATCACGTACCCTGGGCGCATCAACCTCAGGCTCTTTAAGCTCGATTACCTTCTCTTTACCAGCTGGCATGTCCTGAAGCATTGTAGAAAGATATAGGGCGTTTGCGTCATATCCAACTGCCCGCTTACAGCGTTTTGCTTTAGGATTTTGATGCGAGCGGATTCGTGTGACCCCCGCTTCGTGATAACGGGTGAAGACTATCGAGGGACCTCCAGTTACTGCAGCTTTCAAATACGCGTATGCCTTTTTACCTGGAGCATACAAGGACCCTTCTGGTGTACCCCTTAATAGATACTGTAGGGACACCCCTGGCAGTGAAACAGCGTCTTTAAATATATCAATGCCTTTTTCGCCGTAGTAGGTTCTCATTTTCTCAGCCGCTTCAATGCCAGGACCTACGTCGAGGTCGTTGTAGTAACGTAGCCAATCTGCGAAAGTTGTCATTCCTTTCTCTCTGAAGATACATTGACAGTCACCCCATTCTGTCTTAGACAGGGGGTACGCATTTTTCAACCGAGAGAACCATGCAGGGTAGTCTGGAAGGCCTGGATACGCAAGTTTATCCGGACTGTCAAACCATTCGTATGGGAACCACGACTTTGTCTGCTGACACCCATAGGCTTTGATCCAGTTGTCGTAGGAGGCACCAGGGCCTAAATAGTTGATGATATCCAAGAATTTGAACTCGGGTGTTACTAGGAACATTATTTTTGTGCCTTTACTGGCTACAAAGACTTTTTTACAGGTGTCGGCGAGCTCTTCTACAAAGTATTGCTTGATGAGGTTCAGATCGTATTTGCCCGAGTTGAAACCTAATACCGGGACCTGCGAGCACCAATCTCGTATCTTATTTTGTTGCTTCTGAGACAGTAAAGTGATGTCGTCTGGTAGAAACTGGGTCTCGACCTCAGCCCTTAAGATTGCGGCTCGTCGCTGGAGTTCTAGCCTGAATTTGTTTGTCAAAGCTTTTGGGTCGGCGTCACAAATATGTGTTGGTTGACAGTCTAGAGTATCCCCTATCGACACTGAGATCGGTGTGTGTTCGTTTTCGTATGCGAGGTCGAGGGTGGCTTTATTTCTCTTCGTTTTGTCGAGTAAAGCTTCGAAGTCATAAAAGATAAAATGAGGATATGTAACAGTTCTTTCTGCAGGCATTGAGATATTTAAACGCGGAGGCTTTCGACATTCCCACACGACCACCAAGTTGTACCCAGCGTTTACGATTTTTCGTTCTTGCTGACGGGTCTTCTTGAGTATATCTCGAACATAGACGGCCTCCTCCTTTATTCCCTGTCGTGTCTTTTTGATTATTTTTCTAGTTTCGTCCTGCTTACAGTGGACAGGGCATCCGTGGAAATAACAACCGTGGAATTGAAACACTGTCCTCGTGATTGGCTCATACCCGTCTACAGGAGCACCTGCGATCTCCCGCTCCCCACCGTGACCACAGTGAGCATGGTGAATGTGTAACCCTCGGGCTTGTGATTCGTGCTCGATCCACTGTATCGAGGCGAGACTGGCACTTGACTTAGGATCGAAGGTTTTTTCATAGGCAGATTGGGGGCGTATCACTTTCTCACCCTTACAAATGACTTCGGTTTCCCCCTTTTGACAACGAGTGACGTGTCGCTGCAGGCTAGTTGTCTGCGTGCACCGCTGATTACAGTGTCCGCAAGCATAGGTGTTGGTTAGTTTCTTGATGTCCGTGATCAGCGAAGCATGTTCGTTGTAGATAGAAAGCGTTATTGGTTCGATGCCTATTTCAGAATAGTGTGCCGGTTGTCTTATAAGATTCATCTTCAAGAGCCTATCCTCCACCGGATCTTTAATGGGCTCGTAAACTCGTATGCCCAGACGAAAATGCTCCTCGGCCAATTTAAAGTCTGCGAACGTTAGCTTTGGTGTTTTAGTAAGGTCAACATTTGCCCCAAAGAAAGATCTGGCTAGTTCGTGCGCTTTCTCAGTACAACGGTCTGATCTGGATCCTCGATGAACAGCTAGGCACCGGAAGAAACAGAAATTATCGTTGTAGCCGTCCAGCGCAACGAGCCCTTTCTTGTTTCGCAGCCAGTCTGGTAATCGTCCGTTTCCTACCAGCAGTTCATTGGTCAGAATGGCTTTGATCTCAACTTGTACCCAACGAACAAAGATCCATTTTGTATTGGGCTTCTTTTCATTCGCCAAACGCTTTTCTTCCTGTTCCTCTAACCACTGACGAGCTGCGGTGTGTGGTCAATAGGTTACTACCACGTCGACTGCCAAGTTCATTTGGGTGGAAAATTATGATTTTACCAGTCTCGATGTGACGGATCTGAATTGTGTAGCTATATCTGAGATAGAAAGCTGTCTGCAGTTCAGCTACCCTCTCCATCACACGATCGACAGGGGTGCTATCATTTTCAACGAACCTCGATAGACCTCGGAATAATTTCCAGGTGATGACCCGTCTACCTCGCGATTCCCCGTCTATCGGGATGAGCTCCCAAAGTATATTCTCACCCTCCCTTGCGATCTTGCGAGCCGGGGGCTCTCCGCTGCGATGAAGGGGCCCTAAGACCTGCCGGGCTTTCCTTTGCAAGCTCATTCTTGCGCTCAACTTTCTCAGAGCTGACAGTCGAAGTTTTGGATTTTTCTTGACAGCTTGCTCATATTTACGAGCTCGCAATGTAGCAGTTATCTCAGCTTCGAGCCTGTTAATGTCACGACGCTGTTTTTCCAGCCTCTGGGGATCATCATAGTTAGGGCTAAACATGGCAGGGTATCGTCTAGTTAAGTTTCCACTTTTTACTCCACGAGCTATGCGCTCACGTTGGACTTGTTGTCGGGCCTCTGTGATTAATTGTGTCAATTCAGGTTTCCGCATTTTTGAGTAGCCTTCTAACCCGTAACTCTTTGCTTCTATTCGCAACTGCTTAACAGTAGGCATGTTGTATGTCTATAGCCATTAGCCCTCAAGTCTCTAATAGGAAATTTCGATCCGCGCTAGGCGTGTAAACTCCTTGTGAAAGGCTCTCGTGCGTGCCTTGCTTTCTCTGGTGTGTGCGTTATGGTACCCACATCTTACACAGAGACTAAGCTTGTTTGAGACGCCCACGCCGCAGCCAATACATGGTGTTGTTCCACCACCTTTTCGCAATCTATCATTATGAATCCAGCAGTACGAATCCCTGCACGTCTTCCCACAGGTTGTAGTAGATCCCCACACTAGCCACGCACAATGATTTTTGCCTGGCGCCATATCATATATCTATATGGCTATCTATATGGCTATCTATATGGCTATCTATATATCTATCTATAGAGCTACACTCTCTAACTGTTTTTTCCTGAGTAGTATATCCGGTATGAAAATGATACTACCCCCCCTGAGCTCACCATCCCTGAAGCAAATTCTGAGGATATTTTCATACCGGATATACTACTACCTTTCAATGTAGGAAGTTCATTATAACATTTATGCTTTTCTATCCAGAACAGGAACAAAGTAAGTTTATATGTTGTTCATTTTTTTCTGTTATTTTAAATGTTATGTATATCATTTTAATAATGCGTGTCTTTCTTTTAATTTTCTTCTTTTTCATGGACTTTTCTTCATATTTTGTTGGAGAGTAGATTGTACTTGTTCATAACAATTTTTCCCCATCAAAGAATATATTTTCAGCAGCTCACAAAGGTTTGCATTAAGTCAACATTTGGAAAATTTACTTTTAAATATTGTGTCTGCAGTGAGGCAAAAATTATATAGTGCAAACAAACATTACTTATGATTCCACTGTTACTGAGTCTCTCTCTCTCTCTCTCTCTCTCTCTCTCTCTCTCTCTCTCTCTCTCTCTCTCTCTCTCTCTCTCTCTCTCTATCTCTTTCTCTCTCTCTCTATCTATCTATCTAATCTAATCTAATTCTATCTATCTATCTATATCTGTTGACCTTTTGAGCCATAGCCGGCCCATAGGGCGTAGACCAAGATACACCTTCTCTTATCTAAATTTTTATTCTAGCAGTTTTCAATTCTTTTAAAGATATTTTATCAAATCTCACCATTTGTCTCTTTTCTATGCAAGCAGCTCTATCTCATTGAGGGAGCCGATTCCTGCTGCTCTTGCCTCTCTCATCAATGCTCTTCTCAGTGTCTCTCTGGGTCTTCCTCTTTTTCTCTTACCTGTTGTTTCCCACATGAGGGCTTGCTTTGCTATTCGGTTATTATTTCTTCTCATCACATGTCCAACATATGACCATCGTCTTTTCTTTATTACTGAAGATATTAGTGGTTGACTCTCTCTCTCTCTCTGTCTCTCTCTCTCTCTGTCTCTCTCTCTCTCTCTCTCTCTCTCTCTGTCTCTCTCTCTCTCTATGTGTGTTTTATTTATTAATGCTTAACTGTAAACAGTAACAGAAAAAGGTGGAAATATCTTGGACATGTGATGAGAAGAGAAAACAAGAGTATCCCACCCAAAGCAAGCCGTCAAATGGGAACTAGAGGGTAAAAGAAAAAGAGGCAGACCTAGATAAACAATAAAAATAACACTGAGGAAAGAGGTAACAGCAGCAGACATAAGCTCCTTTGCTGAGTTTGAGAGGCTTGCGTAGAATAGGGATATGCAACATGGCTCATGTGCAAAGTTTGACACTTAAATACAAAGCATCATCTGACATGAAGAGTTTAGAATTTCTGCCCTTTGTACTGTCTGTGGCTCGAAAGGACAAATGATACATAGAACTGTAAAAGAGGTTAAGATCAGCAACAAACTAAAAATAAATAATAAAACTTAAGAAATGAAAGTACACAAAAATACTGACTTTATAAATAATTAAAAATTAAATAAAGTAAACAAATAAAAATGAATGACAAAGAAATCACAACTCGGTGTAAATATTAATAATGACATCTGATATAGCCAGTCTGATCTAACTTTAAAATGTCATCACTAGTTGATGCAGTTTATAATTATTACAATACTGAAGCATTATTATTTTTAACTGAATAGGAAACAAATGTTGATTAAACAAAGGTGTATTCATTGTAGTTTGATGATCCCAATGAGTAAATCAACAGATCAGAAATGATTTGAGATAAGTTATAGTTAGTCGAATGCCCCGGTATCACTGCAAACAAATTAAAATCCATAATTGCTCAACCGCCAATGCCAGTGGAATAATCCAAATTAACATTTCATCAAATTTCCAAACAAAGAAAGGCAGCTGCAGTCCCCATCATAGCAGTAACAGCACAAGCCAAAAGACATAAGATGTAGCTGCACCAAAAGTGAATGCAACTGAACTGTCCTTCATCCTGCGATATCATCATCATTGTAGGCAACCGGAATCTTAAAAGACAGTCCAGATGAAAAACATAGTTCAGGGTGTGCGCAAAGCACTAAACTCCGTAGCTCCGGCAGCAAGCAGTACTTGGAATAAGAGGAAACTGTAACAAAGAACACTTTTCAGTTTGAGCCTCAACAGTTTCTGCCGCCTATCCACCATATTGACCAGAAGTCTTTTGAGTTAAATAAAAATATTAAACATTGTGGGGACGCGAGTAGAGCTGCAGAGAACATATAAAGTAAACACAAATAACACATTAGTCTAGCTGTTTTTTACCATTTTGTGTTTATTTTACAGGTTATAATAAATTGAACAAACCAGAGCTGATTTTGTTTGACTAAATAAATTACACAAATACAAAGGGGTATTTCTATAATCATCAATCTTGTTCATTTGTGGATTTTTCAGTTACTATAAAAATAACTCTTTGCCTTTGTGTAATTTGTCTTTACTTGGGAGGCCTCACTAGCCTAGTTGGGAAAACCACTCAACTAGACTACCGATGTTCAGACAACCCGTGTTCAATTCCCACTGGAAGCAGTGTGAATTGTACACATGGTTGGAAAATAAATACCCCCGCGGTCGACCCAGCTCCTAGTAGTAATGGGTTACCAGGGTAGTACTCTGAGAAGGTGAGGAATGCCACCTCGCATCGCAAGTTTCTATGCTTTAAGCGACACTGTTCTGAAGTCTCCGAACACTTCTAGTTAGGCGGCCGAGCACATATGGATGAAAACTCACGTGCTAAGAGGTTGATTCAAGTCTCGTACTTACTCTACCTAATTTGTCTTTTCCTTCATAGTTTCCATTCTTATAAATGATTATGTTTGGATAAAATATTCATAGAATTTTCTATGAGCAGGTAATAATGACATTTTTTACTTTTTTTTCCCCATTGCATTCTAGCAATTGAATCTATAAAGAAGCAATAAAAATACACATTTCTTATGCATCCTTAATATTTATTTGTTGTGTTGTATTGGGTGGGCCTCCATATATTGTTTAGATTGGTAAAAGCTTGTTTGTAATCTTTTTTTTCTAGTAATCTACACTGTTTAATCTAGTGCTACTATATTCCCAGTGTTTACTGAAGCAAGCTCCTGGTTTTCTGTTTTTACCAGTGTTGAATTATTTTATTTTATTTTTAAGGTCAGGACATCTATTTTTATGGTGTTTATATTCAGTTTTAACTTGTTTTCTGTTCTCATGTAATTTTGGTCTGCTTTTTTCTTGAGTCATGATGTCCTCAATGTGATGTCATGTTCTTAAGGTCATATCATGTCCTCAATGTAATGTCATGTCCTCAGTTTACTCCTCTGGGAACATGTTTTGTTGTCCGTTTCGTTCATCATCATCAACTACCGGGCCTACTGGCGTAGGTGATCATGTCTCTCCACAACTTTCGATCTCGACAGTTCTTTATCATTTCTGTTGTTGACCTTCTGCCAAGCCATTCTCTTAAGCTGTCTAGTATTTTCTCTCTTTGCTTCCCTCTATCTCTTCGTCCCTCAATTTTTCCAGTTGTTACAATATATTCCAATTGTTCTCTTCTCATTACATAGCCAAAAAATGATGATTGTTTCTTCCTAATATTGGAAATTAGCTCTCTTTTTGCTTTGGCCTCTTTCAGAACATTTTCATTACTCTTCTTAGCTGTCTATGGTATTATCAACATTCTTCTGTAAAACCACATTTCTACAGACTCCAGTGCTTTTCTTGTCTGTTGTCCTATTGTCCATGATTCACATCCATATGTTAAGACTAGCTCTACATAACATTTAAGAACTCTTTTTCTTGTTTCTGTTGTCAAAAATGGATTACATAGTATCTTCCTCATTTTCTGGAAAGCTGCTTTTGCCTGAGCCATTCTGCATCTTACCTCTTTTGTACATCTTCTGTTTGAGGTTAACAAAGTTCCCAAATATTTAAATTCATTTACCTGTTTTAATATTGTTCCACTTGCCTTTATTTTGCACTGAGGTGATGTCTTTTTCTTTGTTGTTACCATTACTTCTGTCTTTTTGCTATTAAGGCTGAGTCCTTTATTTTTGCTTTCTTTCACTATAATGTTCAACATTTCTTGTAACTCATTTTCACTCTTAGCGATTAAGACTGTATCATCAGCATACCTTAGATTATTTATATTATGACCTCCAATTGTTATTCCAGGCATGCCCCTTATGGATCTTAAAATAATCTCACTATAAATATTAAACAAATCTGGTGACAGCACACAACCTTGTCTAACACCCTGTTTTATTTGCTGAAACATTCCCAATTGGTTTCCAGTTCTTATAGCCGCTGTTTGTTGCCAGTACATGTTCTTTATTATTCTTAGATCTTTGCTGTCTACGTTTATGCTTTCTAAAATTTTGATTATTTCTTGGTGCTTTACTTTGTCATACGCTTTGGTATAATCTATGAAACATAGGTATAGATCTGTTTTCACCTCTATGGCTCTTTCTACTAAAGATCTTATGTCATGTATGGCATTGCTGCAATCTGCACCATCAAAGCAAGAGACAGAGTGGAATGGCGCTCCATGGTAGCCAACCTTCGATGCGGAGACGGCACTCAATGATGATGATGATGATGATGGCATTGTTCGTTCCTTTACCTCCAACAAAACCACACTGTTCATTGCTAATTTCTGGACTGATTTTGTTTCACACTCTTCGCATGATGATTCTTAGTAATATCTTAGTCATGTGACTCATAAGGCTTAATGTACGATGATCATCGTATTCAATCGCACCAGATTTCTTTGGTAGGGCTATGAATATTGATTTGAGCAGATCGTCTGGTATATATCCGCAGTTGTAGATATCATTCAATACTTTTGTTATTATTATTTCTATTCCAAAATCACCCATGGCTTCAATCTCTTCTTTAGTTATATTATCCGGTCCAGGAGCTTTGCCTGCTTTCATATTGCGCAAGGCGTCTTCCACTTCTTCTCTGAGTATTTCTGGTCCTTCTCTATTATCCGTTAATATTTACTTCTGTTCGCTCATCACTATAAAGATCTTTAATGTATTCTGTCCATTTCCCTTATTCTTTCTTGTTCATTCAACAGTTCTCCTTCCTTTGATCTTAAACATCCAGTTTTTGATTCCGTTTTTCTTCCTGTTAATTCTTCAGTTTGTTTGTATATAGCTTTAGCATCTCCTTTTTGTTGCATTTCAATCTCTTTGCATATCTCTTTTAGCCATGCTTCTTTTGCTTCATTGCATTTTATTACAATTTCTTTATTTAATCTCTTATACTCATCTTTATTTTCTTTATTTCTTCTTCTTGTATCCATTAGGTGCAACATGTCATCTGTCATCCATTTCCTTCTTGAATTTGTCCTCACTGGTGGTTTGAACTCTTTTGATGTTTGTTGCATTGATTCTTTTAGCATTTCCCACTGTTCATCAATGCTTTGTATCTTCTCTATTGCATTGTACCGGTTCTGAATTGTAATTTTATATTTATTGCAGTTTCTTGTCTGATTTGAGTAAATCTAAATTTAGCTTGATGATAACTGAGGCTCATTTTGTTGTTTTTAATTTTACTCTAAGCTTTCCCACAACTGGTACATGATCACTTGCAATCTGCCCCTGGTCTAGTTTTCACACACACCAGACTGTTTCTAAATCTATTGCTTATCATTATGTAATCAATTTGATTACGTGCATAGTCTCCTGGGCTTTTCCATGTCCACAGACTTCTTGGATGTTGCTTAAACCAGGTGTTTCCTGTCATCATGTTGTGTGTTCTTGCCCAGTCAATAAGTTTCTCACCTCTTTCATTCCTCTCGCCTAAGCCATAATGACCAACTACTTCCTCAACTCTTCCTTTCCTACTTTTGCTTTAAAATCCCCTAGAACTATGGTGTTTTCATGTGGTTTGCATACATGAAGTGCCTCATTTAACTCATCGTAAAATTTATCAATTTTTTCTTCTAGACTGTCTGCTGTTGGTGCATAAACTTGTATAAGATTTATGTCTATTGGCTTTCCATTCAATTTCACTAAAAGGACTCTGTCAGATATTGGGGAAAAGCCTTTCACTGTTCTTGCTCTTTCTGCATCCAAGATGATACCTACTCCTCTTTGGTGTTCAGTACCTCCAGAATAGATTATTTTATGTTTATCAGAATACATCTCTCCTGATCCGGTGTATCTCATTTCATAAAGTCCCAGTAAATGTAAACCCATTAATTTCATTTCTTGTATGATGTTTTCCATTTTACCCTTCTGCATGAATGTTCTCACATTCCAAGAACCTATCTTTAGAGTTTGTTTTATCTTTATTTTGCTTACAGTAGCTTGATGACGATCGGGTATCACCTGTAGCACATGATGTCCCCTACCGAACAAGGGTTTTCCATTGGAATCCCCCTTAACATTGTTGTCGTTATTTATATTGTTGTGCCGATTCATGAATTTACAAAGAAGTTACGACGGTGGTTTTCTGTTGCCTTCCGTCGGTTTGTTTACAGTTGGCTCCACTAGCCTTTGACTAAAAAGTCTCACCACAAGGCAGTTGGATTGTTTTACTTCGGGGTACCCTCCCTTAGCTTTTTACTCTCCCGAGCTTACCTGCAAGGCAGCAGGGCAGCCACAGGTTGTACTGTTTACTGCATACAGTAGCAGGTAAAATTACCTGACCTGACAGATTCTGTTTCATTAATCAATTTAAAATAGTCAAAAATAGATTGAATTATGGGGACAACCTTGTTGCACTCCTGTTTTTACCTTAAATTGATATTTTATGTCATTGTTGCTGCATGTGAAAATTTGTTTATAACTTTTTAAAAATTGTTACTGTTTTGTGAGACCCACATGGTGCTGTGGTTAGTGCATTCACTTGCTGATCTGAAGGTTCAGGGTTCAAATGCTAGTTGAGGCATAAATTTGTTTTTGACCTAAAAGGCTTTCAAGGTCCACCCAGCCTCTTTAAATGGGTACCAGAAGGGGAGGTAAGGCGGTAAGAAAGGGAACTGGCCACCCCACCTCATGAGGCTTAGTACAATGAGGTCACTAACACTTCATGCCCAAAAGCAGTTGCTATGGGACTATCTCTACCTTTTTACTGTTTTGTTATGAATTTCACAAGCTCTCTCAATCTTTCACCAGCTCTGTCTCTGTATATGCTATCAATGGCCTTTGCAAAATTAGCCAAATTTCTGTAAATTTCTCTCTTCTGTTCTCTAAACCGCTGGATTTATGTTTCTGAATATGAAAATATTACATTTTAATATTTGTAGTTTCTGAACTTTCTGACGTGTTCAAGTGTTTTCCTTTGATTGTCGTGTTCATTAATGATTCTCTCAGCATATATCATCTATATAAGGCATCTTGTGATTTTTGTACACTTGGGTTACCTGCAATGTGCATCATTAATCCATGGACCAAGCAGGTATTATATAATATGCTATTTATATATTAATGGTTATGCGGTTGGCTGATTCTTGTAGAGTAGATTTCACTTATCATTAGATACCATGACAATGCAGTAGAAACCACTTGTAACAAGACCGGTTATAATGAGAATCCTGATATAAAGTCAATTTTTAAAATCCCCTAATGTTGTCTTCTTTATCCTATACTTTTAAAAATTATTTTATAACCTTATTAACCAGCCAGAAAGAACCAGCTATAACATATTTTTTTTAATATTAAAAAAAAAAAAAACATGTTAAAAGGTGTGTGCTTTTCTCAAGTCATTAAATTTGTTAATGCGATAGCTTCAGTACTAGCAAGAGATACGAGTGCATATCATTTGAAATAAAAGTGATGTTGATAAAGTGGAAAAAAAGTTAAAATCAAAAGCTGGAGATGGCAGGAACACGTTATTTCCACAAGCACATGGCATACAATCCTGAAGGACAGGAGCATTATGTTGGCATTTACAAACATTAGTTTTGGTCAGAATAAAAAAATTAGGAAGTGGATTGTGAACACATTGCATACATGGTTCCAGCAAGCTTAGAGCAAGAATACACCAGTTTCAAGACCCACCCTTATTGAAAAGGGAAAAGAGCTGGCTTAGAGTCTAGGTCATACCAACTACAACCTAAGTGTGGGCTGGCAGAACCTATTCAAAGTTTGACATGAAATTGCAATGAAAGTTGTCTGTGGTGAGATTGTGCCAGTTTCAAAAGAAACAACTGATAAGGTAACTACAACAAAATGAACTTCAAAACATTCTCAAGCAATTTGAACCAAAATATTAATATATATATCACAGATGAGAAGGGTCTTTTTTTATAAGTGTCCCAAACCACAAATATACTACAAAGGAAGAAACTAGCAGTAGGTACAAGATTCCAGAAGATAGAATTTCTATTTTTAAAGCTGCCAACATTAATGGTGACAAGCTTCCCCTGATTACAACAGGAAAATTTGAGAAGCCACATTATTTTTAAAACATAAGAACACTGTTTAGAGAGTACAAGTTGAACAAAAAATTATGGATGACAGGGTCAATATTTGAACAATGGGTGGACAGGAAATTATTGTTGCAGTAAAGAAGTATTGCATTTATTGTGGACAATTGCTCAAATCATCCACATTTAACATGTTTGAGAGCTATTTCTTAGTTTACACAGTACATTCCCCTATTTTGAGGAGTGCCTTGCTGTGCAGCAAAAATCACTGTTATGCTCCCTGAAAAGCAGGTGTACAGTGTTCAAAGCCCGCAATAGACAGCAAGAATTTTTTTCCATCAGGGGTGAAATAAAAATCCTGAGTCTCACACGTCATGACGACTGCTTTGAGCAAGCAGTCTCTGGTCCCATCGAGAGCCCACAAACATACACCATCAGATGTTTATGGTAGATGTGGTGTAGGATAGTTTTTTTTTACTCCCCTTTATTACACATAAATTAGATATATAACGAGTTGCGTTTATATCAACAATATTTCATTGGTCCATATGATCTCTTTATAACCAAATTCTCCTGTATTTTCTCCAATGTCCATTTGATACAGCCACCAGATTGTTGAATGCTGGAACTCCGCCAGTGCATTTTTGACAGAACCATCACAACTTTGCTGTATGGTGTGCACAACAGTATGTGATGTATCATCACAGGATCACCTCGCCAGGACCGTTGGCCTTGTATGCATGTTATACCTCTTCTACATCTACTATCAGGTCGTAGGATCCTTCTTACAGAACTCAAGTAACTCTTCCTTAGGATCAAAGTTGGAATGCTTGTGAGAATGTTTTCAATTGCAGAGCCTATGAGGGGATCTGTAGCAAGTTTGGTGTGTCTCTGAATACTAACTGACAAGTGGTGGGCCCAAGTCAAGGTCTAGGATAGGCGTACAATTACTGGATGGGTGATGGTTACCACCACATGCTTATTGGTACTGATGGTAGTTATAATCCAGCTCACAAGTCTTTCACATTTGAACAACAAGCGAGGTCCATCACAGAGACCATATTAGAAGGTTCAGATTAATTCAGCAACCTTATTGGTTCAACAAGTGGAGTGGATATCGTCCATCTATCCAGCCAAAGATGCAGATTTAAAAAGTGGAATTTTGGCATTGAAACATTTTTTTACATCTGTGACTTTCACCAGAAAGTCTATTCTAGTGAAGTGGGCGTGGTATTGGATGGTTATCCTGGGTTCCACCCATAAGGCACTGGAAACATAGTTGCTGAGAGACTAACCTATTCAAAATAGACATTGTCTAGGTTCCTTTAAATTAATGACTGTCCTCTTCGAGATATTGGCTGGTGTTGATATAACTCTGCCCGCAGAATAGGTGGTATCCTGCCAGTTCTAAGTCCAACTCCATGCCAGCATTTCAGCATGTGCCAACAAGGCAAGAGACAGTCACTCCATGGTGGCCAACCTTCAATGTGGATACAGCATAAGATAATGAGGTTATATCCTGTGGGGTAAAAAAAAAAACTAATCCAATATTATGATATATATATGATATTATGATATTATATATTATGATATATTCAAATCAAATGTACTATCAACCCTTACGTATGCGTGTGAAAGCTGGAAAACAACAAGAGATATAGAAACAAAGTTGAACGCATTCGAAAATAAATGTCTAAGGAAAATACTTGGTATAGAATGGAACGAATTCAAAACAAACGAGGAAATTAGAGAAATCGCCAATCAACCACTAATATCTTCAGTAATAAAGAAAAGACGATGGTCATACGTTGGACATGTGATGAGAAGAGATAATAATCGAATAGCAAAGCAAGCCCTCATATGGGAAACAACAGGTAAAAGAAAAAGAGGAAGACCCAGGGAGACACTGAGAAGAACATTGATGAGAGAGGCAAGAGCAGCAGGAGTCGGCTCCCTCAATGAGATAGAACTGCTTGCACAGAACAGAGACAGATGGCGAGATTTGATAAAATATCTTTAAAAGAAAACTGCTAGAACAAAAATTCATATAGGAGAAGGTGTATCTTGGTCTACGCCCTATGGGCCGGTTACGGCTCGAAAGGTCAATAGATAGAATATTATGATAACTCTGTATTCAGAAAATGCTTAGGAATCAATTAATTCTGAATACAAATGTTGTGCTCTTTCCACAACTTTTTAAAATATATGGCAACTTGTATGCTAAACCATGTCCATGCAAACAAGAACATTCTTACAAATATCATGGTAGAATCCTTAGAAAATTTGAAGAGAAAATCAACATAATTCAGGCTTATTTTCAGAGAGGCACAGGGACAAGTGACCATATATTTAATATGAGAAACATAATTGAAAAATGCAGAGTATATAACATAAACATGTTTACATGATTTGTTGACTACTAAAAAATAATTGGTTAAGGCATAAAAATGTGAAGCTGCAGTAAAGCTGAATGTGAGGAAAAATAAAAAATGGTATGTAAGAAGCTTTACGTGATAAGTGGACAACACAGACTAAACAACGTTTTGGCCCAATAGGCCTTCATCAGGAACATTAAAAAATAATTGGCTGCATACAACAACAGATATTGTGGAAAAGAATGATAGATGTGAAGTTTTCACCTCACCTATTGCATTTGATGAAATACTTCATGAAGACCAAAAAGCTGCTGAGTGTATTGAAAATCAGACTGGTTTAGTACAGGACAGGGAGTCAGTTAGATAAGGGTGCATCTTATAACCTTAGCTATTCAACATATATGCAGAAAATATAATGAGAATGACTGCACAACAACATATGGCAAGGAACTTTTATAACATCTAGACTTAGGTTTTTAAGAGCCTGTATTTTTCCCATAGCATCACATGGCTGTAAAACATGAAAAATCCACAGGTCTGCTGAAAAATACATCAATTTTTTTTAATGCAAGTGTTACAGAAAAACATGAATACCATGTATGGAGAAAAGGACAAACATTTTAATTTTACAAGAACTTAAAATTATAGAAAACTGGTTGATAAAGAACATAAAAACAAGGAACATAAAATATGTTGGTAAAATGACATAATTAACTCGAGAAGATAATTATGGAGGGCATTGTTCCAGGCAAACTTAGAAGATAAGTGCAAGATATGACAGATGAGCTGTGAACGACTGCTGCTGAAGCTGAACATCTCACACAGGAGAGAAAAAACTTCTGAGTGGCTGTCATGGCCATGAAGTTTCCAACAGAGACAAGCTAAGTGATGATGATGATTGTACATTTGTATTATGTTTTTAAAATATATAATTTGATTTTCTATTTTTTATCCAGCTGCAGTTGTAAGTATACAGAATCAACCAAATAATGTTCACTTATTTTAAATTGTTCATGTTTCCTGTGTTTATAACAAATTATGTGTACATTTGGTTATGGAAGGCCCTGGTATCACTGCAAACGAATTAAAATCCATAATTGCTCAACCGCCCGTGCCAGCGTAATCATCCGAATTAATATCTCATCTCCCAAACAATGAAAGGTAACTGTAGTCCCTATCGTTGCAGTCTCAGCACAAGCCAAAAGACATAAGGCGAAACTGCGCAGAAAGTGAACACAGCCAACTGTTCCCTGTCATACGATATAATCATTCATCGTAAACAATTGGAATATCGAAACATGATCAAAACGGATGAGACACACAGCTCACGGTGTGCACAGAGCACTTAACTTAGTAGCTCCTGCAACAAGCTGGATTTGGAATATGAGGAAACTGCAACAAGGAACATTTTTCATGTTCCCGCTGCCTATCCACCATATACCGGAAGCTTCATATGTACATTTATGTAACAGAAACAAGAATCTTTATTGAAAACAAATAAATCAAACAAGCAACAGCTATCAAACACTTAGGAATGATTATATCCTCCAGGTCACTAGAATCTGATGTGCTTCTCTTCCACTGACTTTATGAACTTTGATAATCATATCTTGATTAATTGCTTCTTTGTTCACCTTTTTTGGTCTTTCGCAAATAAACACCCAAAACCTGTAAAGAACTAAACTGGGGAATGAAAGAGCAGATATGTCTGCAAAGAATTAATGAATCCACAGGTTCAGATATTAAGATAGCCACTCAAGCCAATAGAAGAGAACAGAATCATCCCATTGATAATTAATGTATTCTAGGCCAACTAAGACAGACTATTATCTTCAGGCACAAAATAGTTCACAACAGCTAAATAAAAACATGCATAAACTTTGCCTGTTAGATACACTGCTGTGCTCATGTGGACTAAATGAAAAAGAAAAATGGGTATGGCTACAGCATTACATAGGTGCAGAACAAAACAAGAGCAGAACGATGTTTCAGCTCAGTAGGCCTTCAGCTGGGACAATAAACACAACACAAAAATATGTATAGATATACACAAAAATCTTACTACAAAGTGGTAATATGCTAGACTAAAAATGAAAAAAAGTTAGTCTCTTCCCTGTAGTACTAGTCTGAATCTCAATCAACTGCCAACAGAGCTAAAATCACAAAGGTGAGGTGCAGCAGACAGGTATAAAATATGTAATGTATCATACATATATATATAATCATATATAGTAAATCATATATAATAAATCGTATGTACCTGTTATGTTTATTGTCCCAGCTGAAGGCCTACTGAGCTGAAACATCTTTCTGCTTTTGTTTTGTTCCTCACCTGTGTAAAGCCATACCCCTTTTTCCTTGTTTTAAATTTTAATTCTTAACATCAGTTTTACAGCAGCGTGTGTTATTATGTGTGTATGCCTTCTTTCTCCTCCTCCTCTTCCCCCCCCCCCCCCAAATGCAAAAATGAAAAAACCTTGGTGGCTGAGTGGTTTGTGTGCTCACTTAGAGATCCAAAGGGTGCAGGTTCAATCCCCAGAAATGGAAAAAAAAAATGTTGAGACCGACAAGGCTCCAGGGTTCACCCAGCCTCTAAAAGTGGGTACCAAAGATTTCCTGGCAAGTAAAGGCGGCCTGGTGTGATATTGACCACATTGCCCAAAATGTGCCGCAATCATTAAAAAATATAGTCCACTAACAACATATTTCCCATACGCCTGGCAAGGCATGGGGGGAACCTTTACTGCAAATACCTTCATTTTTTTCTCAACCAATGTTTTGTTGAAAACCCACATCCCAGACTATGAGGAATCAGGGAAAAGTCCAAAAGAATTGAGCGGGCAAGTGAAGGCAACAACATCCTCCAGTACTAACAACTGCAAACAAATTAGTCTAGTAGTATATAACTGCCCCAGGCCATGGATTTTCCATTTGATATGTCATTTGGAATGTGGAGACATGTTAAACTTATTACAGATTGGCTTGATTTGTGTTGTATGTATTCTGATATGCTTCCCAGGTGGGGTCCAGAGGAAAGCATCAGAGAATATTTTACAACTGCATAAATGAAAACTATGTATATGTGGTTGTTGGACATGCACCATGACCTCACTATCTGCATAGTTTCTTGATTGTGTGATCCCATATAAGGCTTTGTGACAGTTGTTGTGACTTTTGATATTTTGTCACGTTTTTCTGTGCATGATATAATACCTGTTCTGAGATTTTACGAATTCAGGCCAAGATTACATCAGTTATACATTTACAGATGACATGGAATAACTTTCTACACACCTTAGATTTTATGTCTTTGAATTTCATAAAATTCTCCTTATTATGCCAAAAAATTGGTCATTTGGTTTTAAACATTCACTTCTGACAACGTCCCTAGAGACTAGGAAATGAACTTTGCATGTTAATCCGTTTTTCCTTGGCAGTCATGTGCACCGGGGTCCCTCGCCGCACAGGCAAATAACTCCGTCTTTGGATATACTCATATTTTTTCTGTAGATGAGTAATTGACATTTCAAGACGAGCCTCACTGCTGAGACCAGGGGTGGTTGCCAAAGAGAGAAAGCATAAATATAAATCTCAACTGATGTAATTGGGATTTGAACTCACAACATCTCTGACTCGAGGCCGGCATCTTGCCGAGAGAGCAACCTGTCCCTCCGATTAGAGACTTGATACATTACAATACAGTGTCCATCCTGTGACCATGTGTTCCCAAACACCCATCTCACCACTAGACTTCTACCATTACTGTTACAAGTTATTTTAATATTTATCCTTGCATAAGCATTATATGAATTTATTTTTTTAATTAATTCTTTTATTCAAATTACATCATTGCTTTTTTTCATACTATCGATCTCTGTTCCTTTTATGCATGAGATTGATATTTGTTTGATAAGAGACATTATTCAACTGTTGAATTAATTTTCTTGATCGGTTTGTAACATACCAATTGCTATAGTTATATTTGAATATGTATTGATATGCCTCCCTACCCAAAAAAATATTAGTTTTAAAAATGTTTGCCAGTTATATTTATATTTAATTTGCAGCATTTTATTGCAACTTTTTGGTGTTTTATTTCTGCTAGACTGATTGTTTTGATCTCGATAATAACAAATTAATTGCTACAGAAAATATACTGATATAAAATATGTCAATATTTTTAGATGACAAAAAAAGCTCAAAGAAAAAATTTTGAGACATTTAACATCATCTAAGAACATTTTATAATTAATTAAGGTTTATAAGATTTAGTTAATTGCTAAAATAATTAATTGAAAATAAGGGAAATAAAAAATTTAATTTCACAGCTGAATTTGATATAATTTTTCTTCTCATATTTCAGATTTCTAAAAGTAAATTTGCAAGTATGCAATGTTTGCTTAGGAAATCAGAACAGCATGTTAGTGCTTCTGTAGTTAGCGTGATTGATAAGAAAATAGTATCAACGGAAAGTCTTGTGAAAAGTAACAGCAAAGCATTTGATGTTTGAGACCATAGTGTCACTATGGTAGGTCATGTCTGACAGGATTTCAGAGGTACAGGTAGGTAACGGACTAAAATGGGAAGTGTAATACCATTAATACAAATGAAAGTAGTAGTTGTATTTATTGCACACATCATAAACTGACAGTTGTATTTATCTCACATTATATTTATTGTACTTTATAAGAAAGAAATTTGAATCAGAATAGCAAAGGCACAAAGACTTTAGGAAATCTTGAGAAAATATGGAATTTAAAATTATTAGGCATAAAAACAAATCTTAGGATTTTCAAATAAAATGTAGGCCTATTGTCCACTCATATTTATGCATGCGAGAGCAGAAAAACAACAAAAAGAAATTTTTGTTAATTACTTAAATGCATTTGAAAACAAATGCCTCAGGAAAATACTTTGCATACCTTGGAATTAATTCAAGACTAGTGCAGAAGTAAGAAATTGTAAGGTGTGCAACAATATTAGCTATAATCAAGAGAAGGTGGACATGTGATGAGAAGAGACAACCAGATAATCTGAAAGCAGGCCCTCAAATGGGAAACGGAGAAAAGAAAAAGAATCAACCTAGATAAGCACTAAAAAGAACACTGAGATGAGAAACAACAACAGCAAGCATCATTTCCCTAGCCAAGATTGAGCGGCTCACCCAGAACATGCTTGCTCCTTATGTTTGCCAATTTTATATCTCTAGGAGAGTCCCAAAGGACTGAATTTTGCTTGAATATCACTTGTTCATATTTTCAACACTGGCAGTGATGTTCTCTGGTGTCCCTTGCCATACAGGCAGATATTCTCATATTTCAAAGGTCATCATCATCATCGTGTGCCTTCTCCGCAACGAAGGTTGGCTACCATGGATCACCATTCTACTCTGTTTCTTGCTTTTATGGTGTAGGCTGTCATAGATTGACTTGACCATCTTTTGATGTTACTCGTGATGTTAGTCTTGGTCTGCCTCTGCCTCTTTTACCTTGTATTTTTCCTTCCAATATTACTTTTAGTAGGCTGTTGTGTCTTTTAACATGCCCCAAAAATGTCATTTGTCTTGTCTTAATTGTATTTAGTAGTTCTCTTTTTATTTTCAGTTGTTATAAAACTTTATCGTTTGTTATCTTTTGTTTCCATCCAATTCTACCTATTCTTCTATAAATCCACATTTCAAAGGCTTCAATTTTCTGTTCTGTTTTCTTGTCTAATGTCCATGTTTCTGCACCATACAGGAATATTGAGAAGATGTAACATTTTGCCATTCTTAGTTTCAGCCCTGCTGATATTTGTTTTGTTGTTAGTATATTTTTCATGGCATTAAAATTACTTTTTGCCATACCTATTCTTTTGTTTATTTCAGTTTTGCATTTTCCATCATTGGTTATAGTATGTCCCAGGTAGTTGTAGCTCTGGACTGTCTCCAGATGTATTCCCTCAACTGTGGTATTTAATTGTAGGTCTTGAGAATTTTCTTTGTTTATGATCATAGTTTTAGTCTTTTTGATATTCATTTCTAGTCCATATTTTTTGCTTGTTATGTTTATCACATTAAGCAATTGTTGTAGGTCTTTAGGATTTTCTGCTAGTAGAACAGTATCATCAGCATATCTCAGGTTATTAATTATCTTTCCATTAATGTTTAGGCCTGGCATCTCTGAGATGTTTTTGAAGATTTGCTCAGTGTATAGATTGAACAAGCTTGGTGATAGGATGCATCCTTGTCTTACTCCTCTTTTTATGTCCATGGGTGTAGAGTTCTCCTTGTTATATCTTATTATTGCTGTTTGCTCCCAGTACAAATTACATATTAGTCGTATGTCTGCGTCGTCTAGATTTATATCCTTTAGGCAGTCTATAAGTTGGTTATGGTGTATTCTATCGAAAGCTTTGGTGTAGTCTATAAAGCAGGCATATATTGGTTTGTTTACTTTTGTGTACTTTTCAATCAATGTTCTCATGCTGAATATGGCTTCTTTTGTCCCACTGTTTTTCCTGAATCCAAAGGTACTCTAATTTTTTTTTTTATATTTGGGAATATTGACTTTATGGGCAGATTTTTTTCCCATCAATTTTGTCTGGGCAATGGCCATTTTTGGCCTACTTTTTTCTGCTTCCAACTGCCAAGGGTTCTTTAATGTACACAGAATGCACACAGGACCTCCTGTCTTTTGCCATTTTCGAAGAGGGCTAGACATTGGATTTCACCACACAGGAACGAGAGAAAGCCATGAAGAAATCATAGAAAACCATAATTTTTTTTTAATGTTCACCACTGGTGGTAGAAATTGAACTGAGGGCCTTCTTGTCCAAAGGCCAATGTTTTACTCTAGACTATCCAGCACCACCCGGGTATGTGCAGAAAGATACGAGTCCTGTACAAAGTCGGACATTTGATAGCAAAGAAATATTATTACATATATACAAACCAGAGCCACGATAGCTCAGTGGTTAGTGAACTGCACTACAAAGAACAAGGGGTAGGGTTTGATCCTAACCGACGGCTTCTGGGTTCACCCAGCCTTAAAATGGGTACCAGATTTTTTTCTGGGAAAGTAAAGCAGCACGGGCGTAATACCAACCACATTACCCCAAAAATCATGTACTGAAGGTCTGTAAAATATAGGGTCACTAACACCATATTTCCCTATACGCCACTTGGCGTGACGGGAGTACTTTTCTTTTTTTTTTACTTATATAGAAACAGTCAGAGCAATTTCACACATTCTTGATCCTTCCCATCCCATAAGACATTGCATAGGGCTTTTAGTGTTTTTCACCACCCATCTCTATTATGAGTGAGATGTTCGATCTTATCTAATGAGTCTATGCCTGCCAACTTTGCTTCTCTTTATAAGTATTCTTTTTAGTGTACCCTAGGTCTTCCTCTTTTTCTGTATCCTGATATTTTCCATTATAAGAGCCTGTTTTGAAATTCTCATGTTGTCTCCTCTTAGTACATGTCGACATATATCCATCTTCTTTCCTTAATTGTAGATGATATCTTAGGTTGCATAGCCATTTCTCTTGTTTCAATATTAGTCTTGATTTCATTCTATTGTACACAGAGTATTTTTCTTAGGCAGTTGTCTTCAAAAGCATTTAGTTTTTTACTCAATCTCTTTTGATGTTTTCCAGCTTTCACATGCATAGGTATGTATTGATAATACATTCCACACATTAGAAAGAAGAAGTACTATAAAACAGTGTTTGCAAAGTTTTAATGACAGCGTTCTATTACTTTGTTAAAAAAAGAAAGATGTGCTAGAATTTATATTTGTAATGGTTTGCATTCAAGATTACAATTTGTGTCACTTCAAAATAATAATGCTTATATAGCCACAAAGAGAAATGAATATTTTTAGACTTCAAAAGGATTAAATGTGCATAATTGAAAATTTGTTACCACAAATTGCATAAATACCTTCACAAACCACACATCTCTCCCAACTATCACTTTATCCATCCACCATCTGACTTCTATCTATCTATCTATCTATCTATCTATCTATCTATCTATCTATCTATCTATCTATCTATCTATCTATCTATCTATCTATCTATCTATCTATCTATCTATCTATCTATCTATCTATCTATCTATCTATCTATCTATCTATCTATCTATCTATCTATCTATCTATCTATCTATCAAACCAGTTTTGTCTGTTGAGCATCCCTATATCTGTTAAAATGGTGGTCCCACCATCTCTTGAGGGAGCCGCAATAGCTCAGTGGTTAGTGAACTGGACTACAAAGGACAAGAGGTAGGGTTCGATCCCAATCGACAACTTCCAGGTTCATCCAGCCATAAATGGGTACCGGATTTTTTTCTGAGAAAGTAAAGCGGCACGGGCGTAATACCGACCACATTATCCCAAAAATCATGTGCTGAAGGTCTGTAAAATTTATGGTCACTAACACCATATTTCCCTATACGCCACTTGGCGTCATGCGGTGGTACTTTTATTTTTTAACCATCTCTTGAAGTACATGTCTTTCAAGATAAGAAAAGTGATAAGTCTTCTTATACAAAAATTCAACACAGCCATCCTACAATGCCTCCACAATGCTGTGCATGTACATCATTCTGAGAAGTGGCGTACCAGTAATTGGATCTATCACTGTGACAATGCCCCTGCCCAAATGTCTGCTAAAACATAGGGATTTTTGGTGCAACACCACATTCCTTTTCTTCCACACCCATCACATTCAGCTGACCTTGCCCTCCACATTCACCTGACCTTGCCCTCCACATTCACCTGACCTTGCCCCCACATTCACCTGACCTTCCCCTCAACATTCACTCAACCTTGCCCTTCAGATTCATCTGACCTAGCTTCCACATTCACCTGACCTTGCCCTCCACATTCACCTGACCTTGCCCCCCACGTCCACCTGATCTTGCCCTCCACATTCACCTGACCTTGATTCCTTTGACATATTCTTGCTCCCACATCTGAAGAAAATATTTTAAAGGTCACCTATTCAATCCAAGATTAACATGGACGAGTAACATCAAAAGATGGACAAATCAGCTTATGATAACCTGCACCATCAAAGCAAGAGACAGAGCAGAATGGCGCTCCATGGTAGCCAACCTTCGTTGTGGAGAAGGCACTTGATGATGATTCAATGAAGTTGATGAGATTCAAACAAATACAAAAAGATAAATGAGGCTCATTTCACAAAGTGACTTCTAGAGGTGCTTTCAGAAATGGCATTCAATAATAAGGAGACTACTTTAAAGGAAACAAAACCCAAAAAAGCCAGTAGGCCTACTAATTTTGTCAACAACAACAAAATTCACCCCTAGAACTATATGAATAACCACCACACCTTTCCCCATATATAAAAACGTTATAATTAACAACAGCATGAGAAGTTCACAGGTCAGAACAAATAATTCAGCGTTGACTTTATTTTTTTTTTTTAAACATATAAAAACAGAACATATGTGTATGGTTTTATCTTGATTTTTTCCGTGCAGTTAGATGTTGCATAGAACTTGTAGTGTTTTTCGCCATCCATCTCTGTTCTGGGTGAGATGTTTGATCTTATCCAATGAGTCTATGACTGCCAACTTTGCTTCTCTTATATAAGTATTCTTTTCTGTGCCTCTTTAGGTTTTCCTCTTTTTCTGTATCCTGATGTTCCCATAGAAGAGCCTGTTTTGAAACTCTCTTATGTTATATTATTATGTTATATTAATATGTTATGTTAAATTAGGATCATCATCACAGCACTTTGGATACACCCATAGGTGCTACGATCTTCTTCTCAAAATGTTCATCAGCACACAGCAACTAAATGTGCCAGTCCAGTGTTGGTTGACAAATCAGAACATATATATATACAGCACAATTATACCAGAAGGCAAGGCAATATAATACACACTAACCAAAGAGTATTCATCTGCAGAGTCATAATGTTCTTACTACCAAAAATTTCACACAGTTTTACGCAATTAATATTTCTATTATCTCCTTACAGACTGTTAATATGGGCCTGCAGGAATACTGCCATTTTTTAAATTTAGAAATGTTTATTCAAGATTTTATTTTAATTATCCCATATGAGAATATAAACGGAACAATTATGACAAGTATTAAATAAAAGATCAAGACTAACATGGACGAGTAACATCAAAAGATGGAAAAGTCAGCCTATGACAACCTGCACTATCAAAGCAAGAGACAGGGTGGAATGGTTCTTCATGGTAGCCAACCTTCTATGCTGAGACGACACTCAATGATGATGATTAAATAACTACTTAGAACTATATTAATGAGATCAATTATCAATTTTGTCTTATTCTCAATCGATATTTTGAATGGCTCAAATTGATGAAATGAACTCTATGCAGAGCAGTTCTAAGATAAATTGATGAAATCATATAAAATTCTATACAGATCAGTCCTGATATAAATTGATGAAAGGTATGAAACTCTATGCAGAATGCAATTCCTATATCTGTCTGTCCTTTCGAGCCGAAGACGGCACATAAGGCAGTAATTCTAGATCCTCTTTCAACTGCCAAACCTTGCACATTGCATTGTGTCTTGTAAACGTCTCTTTTCTGGGCAAGTTTGCTAATCTCAGTGAGGGAGCTGACGCATCGACTTGTTGCGTCTCATTTTAATGTAATTCTGATACAGACTGATAAAATTCTACATAGAGTAGAAAGACTTTTAACAGGATGGACTGGAAATATGTTTTTAGTTTTGACTTTACAGGCGCTATAAGAATTCAGATTTAATTCATTTTGCGATCTCTTGAAAAACTCTAGACCATAAAATTTGGATTTCATTGATTTTGCGATCTCTTGAAAAACTCTAGACCATAAAATTCAGATTTCATTCATTTTGCGATCTCTTGAAAAACTCTAGACCATAAAATTAGGATTTCATTCATTTTGCGATCTCTTGAAAAACTCTAGACCATAAAATTCAGATTTCATGCGATCTCTTGAGAAACTCCATCATTGCGATCTCTTGAAAACTCATAAAATTCAGATTTCATTCATTTTGCGATCTCTTGAAAAACTCTAGACCATAAAATTCAGATTTCATTCATTGCGATCTCTTGAAAAACTCTAGACCATAAAATTCAGATTTCATTCATTTTGCGATCTCTTGAAAAACTCTAGACCATAAAATTCAGATTTCATTCATTTTGCGATCTCTTGAAAAACTCTAGACCATAAAATTCAGATTTCATTCATTTTGCGATCTCTTGAAAAACTCTAGACCATAAAATTCAGATTTCATTCATTTTGCGATCTCTTGAGAAACTCTAGACCATAAAATTAGGATTTCATTCATTTTGCGATCTCTTGAAAAACTCTAAGCCATAAAATTCAGATTTCATTCATTTTGCGATCTCTTGAAAAACTCTAGACCATAAAATTCAGATTTCATTCATTTTGCGATCTCTTGAAAAACTCTAGACCATAAAATTCAGATTTCATTCATTTTGCGATCTCTTGAAAAACTCTAGACCATAAAATTCAGATTTCATTCATTTTGCGATCTCTTGAAAAACTCTAGACCATAAAATTCAGATTTCATTCATTTTGCGATCTCTTGAAAACTCTAGACCATAAAATTCAGATTTAATTCATTTTGTGATCTCTTGAAAAACTCTAAGCCATGAATGAGCCATAAAATTCAGATTTCATTCATTTTGCAATCTCTTGAAAAACTCTGGGACATAGCCTATAGACATTCTAAAAGTGCAGTGATGTCAATGTTTTGTAACACATAATTAAAGAGTGTATATATGTACATTTATTTCAGTGTATGTATTTTGCATAGAACAATTAACAGAGAGAAAGTTGATCAATGGTTTAAGAACTCCAACAAATTTAAGCACTAAACCATCTTTCATGGAGAGTTAAGATTTCTACCCCGTATGACATCTTCATCCCAAAAAAAGCAACTAATTATCTAGAGTATCGTCATTTGTGTTTCTATTTTACATGTGCACAAGAATATGTGCATCTAATGAACTCCTGTGACTATTCCCTTTGCTGTACTTAGACAAGGTGCTTGAAGATGTCACTATCCCTGAGCTGACCTATGCTTTCTTTGAACTTTTAAGATTGACCTCTAAACATGTGTGCAACAGATGAATATCTTTGTGATTGATGAAACTTGGACATTAGACAAGAAAACAGAACAGAAAATTGAAGCCTTTGAAATGTGGATTTATAGAATAGGAAGAATTGGATGGAAGGAAAAGAAAACAAACGATGAATTCTTAACAAAAATGAAAAGAGAACTACTAAACACAATTCAAACAAGACAAATGAAATTTTTGGGGCATGTTAAAAGACACAGCCTACAAAAAGTCATCTTGGAAGGGAAAATACAAGGTAAAAGAGCCAGAGACCGACCAAGACTAACATGGACGAGTAACATCAAGAGATGGACAAGTCAGCCTATGACAACCTGCACCATCAAAGCAAGAGACATAGCGGAATGACACTCCATGATAGGCAACCTTCGATGTGGAGACAGCTCTCAATGAATGATGTGATTGGTAAGTGTATATTTATATGTTTATATGATGAGTGTACAATTCTCTATCTGGTTGATATGTACAAGTAAAGGCATCAAGATGCATGGAAATGTGAAGCTGCTGTAAAGGTTATTGATCTGTTAAGTTTGATGTGTACAATATTTGTTTCATAAAATTAAGCAGTAGCAATGTCTTTTATCTTTTTTACTTTATGTATTTTGGAAGTCACATTGATCGAGAAGGGGATACAAGCAAAGAAATTAGAATCAGAATAGCTAAAGCAGCAATGTCTTTCAGAATCCTTGAAAAGTTGGGGAAATCAAAACTCATTAGCACAAACACAAAACTAAGACTATTCAAATCAAACGTACTATCAACCCTTACGTGTGCGTGTGAAAGCTGGAAAACAAAAAAGATATAGAAACAAAGTTGCACGCATTCGAAAATAAATGTCTAAGGAAAATACTTGGTATAACGTGGAACAAATTCAAAACAAACGTGGAAATTAGATAAATCGCCAATCAACCACTAATATCTTCAGTAATAAAGAAAAGACAATGGTTATATGTTGGATATGTGATGAGAAGAGATAATAACCGAATAGCAAAGCAAGCCCTCATGTGGGAAACAACGGGTAAGAGGAAAAGAGGAAGACCCAGAGAGACACTGAGAAGAACATTGATGAGAGAGGCAAGAGCAGCAGGAATCGGCTCCCGCAATGAGATAGAGCTGCTTGCACAGAACAGTGACAAATGGTGAGATTTAATAAAACATCTTCAAAAGAATTGAAAACTGCTAGAACAAAAATTTAGATAAGAGAAGGAGTATCTTGGTCTACGCCCTATGGGCCGGCTACGGCTCGAAAGGCCAATGGATAGATAGATGTACATTACTTGTTTCTCTTCAATATGTGCACAGCTAAAAATATCTGACTTTTATTCCATTTGTTCATTTGAAGAGTATATTTCTCTGTCTGTTTGAATTGTGCAGTTTCTGTGATTGATATTACTTCATTGTGTGCTATATCTGTACAAGATATCTACACACATTTGTTGGCCATGTAATGAGAAGAGAACAGCTGGTATATATTGTAACAACTGGGAAAATTGAGGGACGAAGATAGAGGGAAGCAAAGAGAAAAGATACCAGACAGTTTAAGAGAATGGCTTGGCAGAAGGTCAACAACTTCTTCTTCTTCTATCCTTCCTCATCTACCTTTCAGCGTCGAGGGGAGATATCATTTGCGGTCTTTTGCTCTTCTGTTCGCCTATGCTGCTGTTATGTTTCCTAGTGCTACTAATATTCCATCGATCCATCTTTTTCGTGGTCGACCTTTGGGTCTGGTGTTCTCACAACGTTTGTTGAAGGCTCATTGTGTTGTGTTTTGTTCTTTCTGCCTTGTCACGTGGCCAAACCATTTTATCTGTTGTTTCCTTATATATTCTATGGCAGGGGCTATTCCTAGCTTTTTTCTCAGTTCTTCATTTCTGATCTTATCTCTTAGACTGTTTCATGTCATTCGTCTAACACATTTCATCTCTGTAGAGGTTATTTGTCTTATTGTTCTTGCATCTAGGGTTCAGGTCTGGCATTGGTAGCACAACGTTGGAATGAAGATTGTATTGTATAGTGCTCGTTTTGCCTCCAGAGTTATTTCCTTGTTGGACAATAGTGGTGATAACTGTCCGATGATTTGACAAGCTTTGCTGCATCTTGATTCTATCTCTGCTGTTTGAGAATTATCGTTTGTCATTAGACTTCCTAGGTATTTGAATTCATCTATGTGTTTTAGTTGTCTGCCTTCTATAGTTATGTTTATTTTCTGTTTATTTTTTGCGACATTCATGACTTCTGTTTTGTTGATGTTGATTTTCATGTTGTATTTTGTGCCAGAGATGTTGAGTTTGTTTAAGTGTTCTTGTAGGTCTTCTATTGTTTCATGTATTAGTGCCTGATCGTCTGCAAATAAAAGCTTGTTGATCTTCTCTGTCTCTGATGGGTTGGCTAGCTTGCATATATGGTCCATGTATGTAATAAAAAGTAGGTTGGGGGGGGGGGGGGGGGGGGTAGTACGTACTCCTGTCTTACACCTGATCTAACTTCGAAGTGGTCTGTGTAGCCTGCTGCTGTTCTGACCCTGCAGCTGCTGTTAACGTAGAGACTTTTAGTAAGGTTGGTTAGATGTTGGCTTACTCCGTATGTTGTTAGTATCTCCCACAGTTGTTCTCTGTTTACTTTGTCAAATGCTTTTCCTGGTCAAAGAAGGCTATGTATAAGTTTTGATTGTGTTCTGTCGTTTTTTTCTGTCAACAACAGAAATGATAAACAACTGTCGTGATCGAAAGTTGTGGAGATACATGATCACCTATGTCACAGGGTCTAGTACTTGATGATGATGATCTCTACACAACAGTGTACTTGTTTTATCTGTACATGATATCTGCCAACAGTGTACTTGTTTTATCTGTACATGATATCTGTCCAACAGTGTACTTGTTTTATCTGTACATGATATCTGCCAACAGTGTACTTGTTTTATCTGTACATGATATCTACCCAACAGTGTACTTGTTTTATCTGTACATGATATCTGCCAACAGTGTACTTGTTTTATCTGTACATGATATCTGCCAACAGTGTACTTGTTTTATCTGTACATGATATCTGTCCAACAGTGTACTTGTTTTATCTGTACATGATATCTGCCAACAGTGTACTTGTTTTATCTGTACATGATATCTGCCAACAGTGTACTTGTTTTATCTGTACATGATATCTGTCCAACAGTGTACTTGTTTTATCTGTACATGATATATGTCCAACAGTGTACTTGTTTCATCTGTACATGATATCTGTCCAACAGTGTACTTGTTCTATATGTACATGATATCTACCCAACAGTGTACTTGTTCTATATGTGCACATTTATAAGTTGATAAATAGAAAGTCACAGTTCATTCATTTTTTTAAAATTATCAATTTAAATTTACCCGCTGCAATATTGATCTGCAAATGTCTTTATTAAAAATACACATTTTACATGACAAGCGCAGATCGATGACAATCTAAATCAATGACAATGTGCATAGTTTTTATGCTTTTTAATTATCTGTGACATACTTGAAAGTTGTCAGAAATAACCTATTACAAAATGTGTACCAAAAACATGTACTGCTGCAAAATTGTATGCATGTTCATAACATCCGCATATTATGAGGAGCTGCTGTTGGTGAAGTGGTTCTTTGAAACAGACAAGACTGACAAAAAGATTGACTTTATGAACATTTCATGTTCTTATTAACTGTGAGTTACATTATAATTGTGATCATTTAATTAGAGAAAGCTTGGCAAACAGAAATGATGTTATGAAATTAGTTGATTTCAGCCAGAAAAACCAAGTTCTGATTTGTACTTGTGCTGCATATTATACTGTTTAATCTTGCATTATTAAAACGGTTGCATTATATGTCATTGTTCTTATTGCTACTATAGATGTGCATTTCAATTCATGACTAAAACATTAAACCATAACTTGTACTGTCTCTCTCTCTCTCTCTCTCTCTCTCTCTCTCTCTCTCTCTCTCTCTCTCTCTCTCTCTCTCTCTCTCTCTCTCTCTCTCTCCTCTCCTCATACACTTATCTTAATTGTTGGGCACAGTTGTCTACAAGAAATAATTGTTTATATGTCTCTCTACCTGACTCAGTATGTGTGGGGGGTTAAGGCAAAGAAATACAAATGAATGCATAAAAATGCGAAGCTGCAGTAAAGCTGAATGTGAGGGAAAATTGAAAAAAAAAATAGAACGGTAAAATAGATTCAGTGTGTGTGCAGCTATCTGTCTACTTGAGAGCCCTCAAAACTATTCATTCTTTGATGCTCCCTTCCTATTTCTTTGCTTGCCTTTTCTCTGGTATTATCCCACAGTACTGCTCTAGCCAGCCCTGGTTACCAGCTTACGTTTTCTCCCATAGCTAGACGATCACTGTTGGCTGGGTTATGCTAAGTTGGTGACATTGTCTACATATAGCGTACAGGTATTTTCATCTTCTCTCTCTGTGCCTCACCTAATCATAAATGTTACGTGTAAGGAGAACTCATGAAAACACCTTTTATGTTCATGGGATAAAAGTATAAAAATGTGGATCTAATGAAAAGCTGATCATATAAATGAAAAGAAAAAAAAAGTGGTATATTAACAGCTTTACACAAATGTTGTCCCTCACCTTAGTAAAGCTATAATGTTTATGGCCTAATTCTGTGGTTTACTAGTAAATGTGCACAATAATTAGTGGAAAGCGTCCCTTAGGTTCTTGATATATAGAAATAGACAAATTAATATGGTGGTCCTACTTATTGCAGAACACGAACAATATTGTTTTCATTATACAAGAGCAGTTTACTCCTGCTTCACTAAAAGCAGAAAAAAACGCTCAATCCACATATAACCATGAATACAATCTCTTTATTTCTCATTGGCAACATCAAACAAACAGAAGAAAATCGTCTACATTTAGGGACATATATATTAATAATATTTAGGGTGAGGTAAAGCTGATGTGCAGGGAACGGTACAACTCGTTTCCTCTTAGATTCATTCACTGAGTGCCATCTCCTCATCGAAGGTGGTATGGTAAAGGTCTCCTCGTGAATCTAATGAAGAGAAGGTCTCCTTGTGAATCTAATGAAGAGAAGGTCTCTCCTCGTGAATCTAATGAAGAGAAGGTCTCCTCGTGAATCTAATGAAGAGAAGGTCTCCTCGTGAATCTAATGAAGAGAAGGTCTCCTCGTGAATCTAATGAAGAGAAGGTCTCCTCGTGAATCTAATGAAGAGAAGGTCTCCTAGTGAATCTAATGAAAGAGAAGGTCTCCTCATGAATCTAATGAAGAGAAGGTCTCCTCATGAATCTAATGAAGAGAAGGTCTCCTCATGAATCTAATGAAGAGAAGGTCTCCTCATGAATCTAATGAAGAGAAGGTCTCCTCATTAATCTAATGAAGAGAAGGTCTCCTCATTAATCTAATGAAGAGAAGGTCTCTTCCTGTCTAGTGAAAAGAAGGTCTCCTCCCGAATCTAGTGAAGAGAAGGTATCCTGCTGAACCTAGAGAAGAGAAGGTCTCCTGCTGAATCTAGTGGAGAAAAGGTCTCCTGAATCAAGCGAAAAAAAAGAGCAGAGGGAAAGATGATCTGGTGGATTTAAGACATTATTAATTTCCGAACAGCAAGAGCCAGAGTCCACATCAGTTAGGTTGTTCCTCAAGGCAGTGTCGTCTCCCCCTACTCTCTTTCTGATACATCAATGGCATAACAGTCCGATCATTCCTCTAGTTCCTACTTCAGATGATAGATGAATGCCACTGCAAACTTGTGCCACATTTAAAATAAAGAGACCCATCACGCCATGTGGCGAATAGGGAATATGGTGTTAGTGACCATAATTTTTACTGACCTTGGCACATGATTGTTTGGGTTATGTGGTCGGTATTACGCCCGTGCCGCTTTACTTTCCCAGAAAAAAAATTGGTACCAATTTAAGGCTGGGTGAACCCGGAAGCCGTCGATAAGGATCGAGCCTGATTTCTTGTCCTTTGTAGTCTAGTTCACTAACTACTGAGCTATCGCGGCTCCTGTGGCTACATTTACCGATTAGAAATATGCCACATCGATGAATGCCACTGGAAGAGGGGCTCGTAACAACACTTTCAGTTGTACAACAAGCATGTTGAATTTCAGTGTCAAACCTGGCCCAGTGACAAGGATATAGAGCAAACATTGTGTGGACGAAGACTTGAAGAGGCGTCGTGTAAGCTTCATCCTGGCAACAGGGAAAAAGACATAGCATGACCAGAGGCTTCTCGAACTCAGATATATATATATATATATATATATATATATATATATATATATATATATATATATATATATATAAATTGATTCAAGTATATATAGCAAAGAGTTTCTAACAAAGAAAGAACTTTAAAATGTTATTCCACTGCCATAAATCTGTGTTACGTGCATTAGGTAAATAAAACACTGAAATATCAACATCGGAGCCGTTAGCAAATTCTGTTAGTTTATGTATCCACGCCCATGCTGTCGTTATGACACTAAAGTGGATATTTGGATATACTGATATCAAAGACACTTTGACAAAAACATGACCATCAGCTCATTATATAATATAATCGACTAGCAAAGCTACAAACAACAAAGCCTATAACGCGGAGTGGCTGGATCAATGAACAAGCGTGAAGAGACATTGTTACCTACATGACTATTCCGAACCCTGAAGACGCGATAAACCCTTTTCATAGACAGGAGCAGGTCACTCTTCGTATTACGACGATAACATATCCATCTACATCAAATGAAATCGAGCATCGTCCGACGTGCCAGTTGTATGAGGAAAACATTCACACGTCATCTCTTTGGTAACTCTCCAAGGAAAACATTCACACATCATCTGGTTTGGTAACACCAAAGGATAACATCCACACATCACCTCTTTGCTAACTTCAATGATAACATCCACAGATCACCTCTCTGGTAACTCTACTGATAACATCCACACATCACCTCTCTGATAACTCTACTGATAACATCAACACATCACCTCTCTGGTAACTCTACTGATAACATCAACACATCACCTCTCTGGTGACTCTACTGATAACATCCACACCTCACCTCTCTGATAACTCTACTGATAACATCAACACATCACCTCTCTGGTAACTCTACTGATAACATTCACACATCACCTCTCTGATAACTCTACTGATAACATCCACACATCACCTCTCTGCTAACTCTACTGATAACATCCACACATCACCTCTCTGATAACTCTACTGATAACATCCACACATCACCTCTCTGGTAACTCTACTGATAACATCCACACATCACCTCTCTGATAACTCTACTGATAACATCAACACATCACCTTTCTGGTAACTCTACTGATAACATCAACACATCACCTCTCTGGTGACTCTACTGATAACATCCACACATCACCTCTCTGGTAACTCTACTGATAACATCCACACATCACCTCTCTGATAACTCTACTGATAACATCAACACATCACCTTTCTGGTAACTCTACTGATAACATCAACACATCACCTCTCTGGTGACTCTACTGATAACATCCACACATCACCTCTCTGGTAACTCTACTGATAACATCAACACATCACCTCTCTGGTAACTCTACTGATAACATCAACACATCACCTCTCTGGTGACTCTACTGATAACATCCACACATCACCTCTCTGGTAACTCTACTGATAACATCCACACATCACCTCTCTGATAACTCTACTGATAACATACACACATCACCTCTCTGGTAACTCTACTGATAACATCCACACATCACCTCTCTGGTAACTCTACTGATAACATCCACACATCACCTCTCTGGTAACTCTACTGATAACATCCACACATCACCTCTCTGGTAACTCTACTGATAACATCCACACATCACCTCTCTGGTAACTCTACTGATAACATCAATACATCACCTCTCTGGTAACTCTACTGATAACATCCACACATCACCTCTCTGGTAATTCTACTGATAACATCCACACATCACCTCTCTGGTAACTCTACTGATAACATCCACACATCACCTCTCTGGTAACTCTACTGATAACATCCACACATCACCTCTCTGGTAACTCTACTGATAACATCCACACATCACCTCTCTGGTAACTCTACTGATAACATCCACACATCACCTCTCTGGTAACTCTACTGATAACATCCACACATCACCTCTCTGGTAACTCTACTGATAACATCCACACATCACATCTTTACTAACTCTGCACAGAAAACACCCATACATCATCTCTTTACTAACTCTGCACAGAAAACACCCATACATCATCTCTTTACTAACTCTGCACAGAAAACACCCATACATCATCTCTTTACTAACTCTGCACAGAAAACATCCATACATCATCTCCGTGAGTTCCAATCTTTTCTTGGATTCGCCAGAAATATCTTAGACAGCTGAGTTGTCCGTGTGCTCTAGTGTTTGCTTTCTCGTGGAAAGTCGCTGTGTCAAGGAGTATGACTTCGATCCTGCTTCAGACCATCTATCCTTCTTTGCTTTGTATTTTTTTCTGTTGTTGATTATTTATGATTGTTTTCCGAGTGCTGTAAACATACCTCTTTCCTAGAAATGATTTGCTGATCTATGGCCTCGGACGTTTCCCTCCATAATAATATTCATTTATTTTCGTTTGTCTCAAGAAAAACCGTCCATCATACTCGAACACTCTTGACACAGAAATACCACAACTCAAACGACATGTGTATTATATTTTTTCATGCGTTCTATTGTCATGATTCAGGCATGAGAGGAGCTGCTCAGTAAAAGGGATGTGGGCTAAAATAGTTATATTACTTCCTTGTTATTTGTTTTTTTTCTAAGTCTATAAGAATCGTTTACATATATGAAGTAACGGCAAATAGAGCGTGACCACGTAGGAGTGAATGGAGTAGTGTCGCCACATGACATGGTAGGTGAATCAAGCTCCATATAGTATTCAGGTCGTCGGCATCTCGTACATAAACAGAAAAGAGCGTTCGTATAACATCATTACCGTGGCATACGTCCACAAGCAGAGCATCCAACATATGTGCATCATTATCTGGCTTGTCCTTGTTGAACTTGACCTCCATAACAGCAACTTTGAAATTGTTTTGTTTCTCTGCTCTGGGAGAGTTGTCCAGCGTCTGGCATTGTCATGCTTGCTCATCTGTGATATACTACACCCACCGCTTTTTGGCCTTCCTCTGTTTCGTCGTCCTGATGTTATGTAATTCATAATGATCGCCCACATCAGTAAAGAAAAATGAATTACTATGACATTGGCAAACATACAAGGTTTAGTGACCTGAGGTGATCTTCTAAGGAGAAATGGAAAAAATAAAGAGAGAAAAAATATATAGGAAAAAGAAACGGTATTGTTAAAGCTGTAGGTTATATGCGGACGATACAAATTAGAACAACGTCTCGGCTCAATGGGCATTAATCATAAACAAACATACAACACACACACAGAGAGAGAGAGAGAGAGAGAGAGAGAGAGAGAGAGAGAGAGAGAGCGAGAGAGAGAGATGTATTTAAAACCAAAAAAAAATAAATGATAAAAAAAAATAATAATTTCGAACTAGGATGATAAATAAAAATAAGAATAAAAATGTCTTCCCTGCAAACTGTGCTGTGGTCAAAAGGGAAATGAACGCCACGGTGCATGCACGGGGTGTTGTATGTTGTGTATGGGTGTTGCATGTTTGTTCCTGAAGGAAGCCTATGAGCCGAAGCGTTGTTCTAATTTGCGTTGTCCACTTATTACGTGAGGGAGCCGCGATAGCTCAGTGGTTAGTGAACTAGAGTACAAAGGACAAGAGGTAGAGTTCGATCCCAACCGACGGCATCCGGGTTCACCCAAACTTAAATGGGTACCGGATTTTTTTCTGGGAAGGTAAAGCGGCACGGGCGTAATACCAGCCACATTACCCAAAAAATCATGTGCTGAAGGTCTGTAAAATTTATGGTCACTAACACCATATTCCGTATACGTCACTTGGCGTGACGGGGGTACTTTACTTTTTTACTTATTACGTAAAGCCTTTGGTTATTTGATTATGGAAGGCTCCTGTATCACTGCAAACGAATTAAAATCCATAATTGCTCAACCGCTCTTGCCAGTGTAATCATCCGAATTAATATCTCATCTCCAAAACAAAGAAAGGTAACTGTAGTCCCCATCGTAGCAGTCTCAGCACACGCCAAAAGACATAAGACGAAACCGCGCAGAAAGTGAACACAGCCAACTGTTCCCTGTCATACGATATAATCATTCATCGTAAACAATTGTAATATCGAAACATGATCAAATCGGATGAGACACGCAGCTCACGGTGTGCACAGAGCACTTAACTCAGTAGCTCCTGCAACATGCCGGACTTGGAATATGAGGAAACTGCAACAAGGAACACTTTTCATGCATAGCCTTCAATTGTTCCCGCCGCCTATCCACCATATACCGGAAGTTCACGTCCTCTTGAAAATGATGATCGTCATATTTTTCTTAAAATGTATAGCGCTTGATGATGTTAGACCATCGTTGTTGACTCCAATTCCGAACATATAAACACACAGTTAGTCGTCAGATTATCCGCGTCGCACATCAAACAGCAGACCGTAAGATTAGCGTACGGCCAGTCTATGGATATACGATGAACCATTACGATGACGTAGCACACAACAATGTCGCACACACAACAATTTCGCTCCCTTTAGATTCCTGATTACTCTAGTGAAAGCAGCATACGACTAACAAAACATGATGCAAATTCCCCAAAGAGATAAAAACTGCGATTTCTGACGAAGCAGTTTACATTAATGAGTAACATGTAAATAACTTGCGTCAAGGAATTCCAACAACGGTCATGAACAGCACCAATGTGACGTATAGCGCAGATCAAGTCTAGGCGGTGGAAGTGGCTTGATTTGTCAAAAAGGGACTGTTGCCGGCGTACGACTTCGCTTTAGCGGCGCAAATGTAATAAGTAGATCATCATTTTGATTTTAACGCAGAAAAGTGCAATGGAGATCCGAAACTAATCAGACCCTGAATGCATTTCTGCAGCGATCGAGAGAACGTGACCTAGATCCACCATCTTGGGAAACTGAAGTTCTAGCCGTATCGCTTTTTTTTTTTTTTTTTCTATTCTAGATATGTTTTTAATTTCTCCATACAATTAGTTTTACTGCAGCTTCGCATTTTTATGCATTTAAATGCATTCCTTTGCGATCTTATAGGGAACAATGAAAGATTGAGAGGGAAACAAAGTAGACAACGGATAGATGATATCAAGAAGTTAGAAAACTTGTTTGTGCATCCAGAACGCTGATAAGAAAACTGTTGAGCCAGACAGGCAGTTATACAATTCCATTTGTACATGTTCTTTACCGTAGATCCGCGATAACTGGAAGAACTATTTACAGTTTTTTTTTTTTTACTCTTACGAAAGAAATAAAAAAATAAAATGAAAAGCATATTCACGGCATAAGATTAAATGAGCAATATACATGTAATTATAATCTGTGCGCTGCCACACTGAAGTTCTGCTGCATTCTTGGTTTCCTTCCGCTGTGACAAAATTAAGGTGGCAAAACTAATGTGGCATGAGGCATGTTTGAAGAATGAATAAGAATCGCTTCCCCGAGCAAATATTGTTTGGGGAACTTATTGTTGGGAAGTCACCTGTATGGTAGACCAAAAGTGAGATACAAAACCCCCGTGTGGATACCAGGGCCCCCAAGGTGAGGGTAGATAATAATCCCGTCCCGAGGCACTCACTCCTTCCAACCGCCACCCCCCCCCCCCACTTTCTGAGAGAACTATACTCACCCTCACAACTTAGCTGCTGTGAGGATACTCAACCGCTACCGTTCCATTCTCCTCTCTGATCCCACTACCCGTCCACTTTTAGTGATCCCCCGATGATCGCTTTTAAGCGCGACAGGAATCTGAGAGATATTTTGGTTAGGAGTTATCTCCCTTGCTCCCACCCTCAACACTTCGGTACGGTCCCTTGTGGTCGTAACTGTATCACCTGTGCCTATGTGCTCCCTACTGACTCGGTCTTGTTCCCTAATGGACGGTTCGAGATCAAGCATAGCTTCACATGTGTGTCCCGCAACATCATGTATGCCATCATATGCCAACGATGCCACATGACCTATATTGGTGAGTCTGGGAGAAGATTAGCGGAAAGATTTTGTGAACATCTACGTGATGTCCAACAGAATACTGGTACTCCGGTGTCTTCCCACTTCAACTCCCCTGATCACAAGGGCAAAAACGACATCCGTGTCACTGGTATTGTCCTTTGTCACTCTGGCGACCGCAGCCGCTATACTTTGGAAAATCGCCTCATAGTCAAGTATGGTTCGCTGACCCCAAGAGGTATGAATGTATCACACTCATACACATAGTTTCCTTTTGGTTGCTCCTTCCCTTTTGCACAGCCTTCTCTACTGCACATATTTGGGTTCTTTGGTCTACTTACTATGCCATGCTATTTATAGTTCTCCTCCTCGAGTTCCTAATGAGACACTTCGGTGTTCTCCTCTATACCTTTTTTCTGCGCTCCTTACCCCTTATTTGTTTTTATTGTACCCCACTCTCGGACATCTCACTCTCACCGCCTTTTGAGCACCTGTTAGCCTACTGTTCTATTCTTTCTCCTTTGTGTTTGCACACTGACCCCTGTGTGAACTCCTCTGGTTATGTGTACATTTGCGCACATTTCTACACGTTTCTGTACGTTCACGACAGCCGCACTTGTTTGCTATTTCCTTTTCGTTTTGACCTCTGTTTACACACAGGATAGTCACATTTGTGTTTTCTTTAACACATTTCGAATGTTTTTGTTTTGGTTGTTTCGTTATTAGTTTTGTGTGTGTTTTTTTTTTTTGTTTGTTCCTGCTGAAGGCCTATTGGGCCGAAACGTCGTTTAGTCTGTGTCGTCCACTTATCACGTAAAGCTTCTTACATACCATTTTTTATTTTTTTATTTTTCCTTCTGTTAGCCAGTCTGTTTTGACGTAGACTGTTACCAGGGAAGACCACGAGGAGGTAGAACTGCTAGGTCGTGGTCAGCTGATGGTGCGCCGACCCTGCTATTGCCACCGCAGGTCGCAAGCGCTTCTGCTCCACCGTCGGTGGCTGATTTTTGGGGTAATGGTGTAGGTATTACGCCCGTGCCGCTTTACTTTCCCAGAAAAAAATCCGGTACCCATTAAAGGCTGGGTGAACCCGGAAGCCGTCGGTTGGGATCGAACCCTACCTCTTATCCTTTGTAGTCCAGTTCACTAACCACTGAGCTATCGCGGCTCACATTCTCAAAGAAGTCAGCACAAAAAGAGAGCACCTAAAAACATCAGAAAGAAACAATCGACATTTTTTTGGGCCCATCATGAGAAGAGAAAAAGTTAGAATACTTGATTATTAAAAAAATATAACTGGCAAAATACAGGAAAGGACCGACGTTCGGACAACCCGTGTTCAATTCCCGCTGGGAGCAGTGTGAATTGTACTCGTGGTTGGAATAAAAAAAAATACCCCCACGGTCGACCCAGCCGTTGGCAGAAATGGGTACCAGGGTATATTATCCTGGGAAGGTGAGGAATGTCGCTTCGCATCTGAGTTTCGATGCTTGAGGCTACACTATACAGAAATATCCGAACATTTCTGGATAGGCGGCCGAGCACATATGGGTGGAAACTCGCGTGCTAAGACGCCGGTTCAAGTCTCGTACTTTACCTTTACACAGGAAAGGAGATGTCACGGCGAAAAAACGAAGATACTAGATAGTTTGGTATTGTGGCACGGAAAACAGTCAAAACAACAGGATTGATACAATAACAATGCATGCTGGGCAGAAAATTGTGGAAGGACATGATCGCCTACGCCAACCGGTATGGAACATAATGATAGTAGTATACTTAAATAATGGACAAATGCCCAATCAAAAGGAAGAAAATCGATTCTTTAGCGAAACAAAATGCTAAATTCCTCTTAAGATACCTTGGATACTGAAAAATAACAATGAAGACATAGATTTAAACATAAACAAGAACAGGCCCACAAGCAACATTCTACAGAGGATATTAAAATACTGTGGCCTCGTCAAAAGACAAAGCTGGGGAAAACAATAACAGAAAGCACGGTTCCTGGGGACAGGGACATACCAAGAAGATGATGGTTTAAAGACATCAAAGAATCGAACAAGACAACAGAAGTGGATCTGCTTAGACGACACAGACTCTTTCAGGCGAGCTGTAGCAGTGGTGAACGCAACGTTCTGAGAAGAACATGCGACGCGGTGATGATGGTACAGTTTGTAATTTATCTTTCTTTCTTTTTTTTTTTTGACATCCATCCGACCATTACTCTACGTCCTCGTAGAGGACGCATTAAAAGGGACGTTAAATAGATATAGATGGGAAGTGTTCTATGTGTGGACTAAAATGGCAAACCTGTGATATTTGCGACTTCCGACCCATCACATCTAGCATGTCATTCTTGAGTAACAGGTCAACTTTCCTCTTCGATCCCTACTCGCTTGGCCAGACTAGTTAGCCTGTTTCTAGGAGCACCACTGGGAGGTGGATTAGGGTTTATATCAGCTTTGTTGTTAACTGATTTTCACACAAGTAATTAGCTTTGGGTCGCTCAGCCAAGTTGCTAGTGGGCATTGTGCCTTCTCCATCTTGTAACGACCTTTCCTGGATTACTGGATTGATGTTTTTATTCTACGTGCGTTATTGCCAACTTCTTATAATTTTTTGTTTTCTTCTGCGGCCTCGTAAGACATCACTTTCGACGGAAACGGTCAGAGATTCATAACTGACTATATGATCAGGATCAAACTGCAAATCGGAATCCTACACCTCCATGCGATGGCTTCGAACCAATCTGACCCAACGAGTAAGCATCTATTCGCAGTCGTTCCGATGCACAAAAGCGGATGCTCTTTGTGTGTGTGACTTCCATCAATTAAAAAATATAAAAATCTTAAAAAAAAAAAACATTCTCGAGAGGGTTGAAAATAATATATATATATATCCAAATACTCAATAACACATTAATTAAACAATTAAAACATTCCGTTATCAACAATATATTCATTCACTTTTTAAAAAAAACCCATAGAATTATTTTTATTTTAGAATATAATTGTAAATAGGCAGCGGCCAAAGTATAATATTTGTATACTATACATATATTTTTTTAATTGAGAGAACTGAACAAATGTAATCGGAAATAAACTTAAAATCAATGGAGCCTTTTTGCGTGAAGATCTAATTCTCACTTAATGACATTATACATGAAGCATGAAGACAATTATGGCAATTCGATGACAAACAACGGGAAAACCAAGGACGAACATATTTTCATAGTTAACCTATACTATTTGTGTTTTAAAAACGTCATATGTGAGAAGTAGACGGAAGAGGTATAAATGAACTCTCCAATTGGTAAGTTATGAAAGTTGTACGTGACGAAGGGGGACGTTACACGGTTTCTTGTGTGTAACTTCAACTTTAAACACGTTCTTCTTGTAAAGTTGCAAGAATGCAGCATGAATATCATCAAATCGATATTTCAGAACTGGACCCCCCACCGCCAGCGTATTCAAATCGCTTAGGTATTCCAACGTCTTTACTTTACAACGGATCTCGTTTCCAAGGCCACCAGAAAAGCAAGGGAAACCGTTACGATGTTGAAGTTGTTCTGCAGGTGAGTCCAGGAGTCTCAGTCTGGTCTAAGAGTCTGGAATGGTAGTTGTTAATTTACTAAGGCTTATGGTATACTGTACTTACTGTTGTACAGTACATGATCATCATTATCAAGTTCAAGTGCCATGTCTGCAGGCGTAGGTGATCATGTCTCTCCACTTTCGATCTCGACAGATATTTATTTAATATTATTTATCATTTCTTTTTTCTGTTGTTGATCTGCCAAGCCATTCTTTTAAGCTGTCTCAGCAGACTCAACTCAAAACTGTCTTGTATTTTTTCTCTTTGCTTCTCTCTATCTCTTCGTCCCGCGACTTTCCCGATTGTCACAATATATTCCAGTTCTCTTCTCATTACATGGCCAAAAAATGATGATTGTTTCTTCCTAATATTGGAAATTAGTTCTCTTTTTGCTTTGGCCTCTTTAACTTTAAGAATGTTTTCTAGTTTTCATTATTCTTCTTATCTGTTGATGGTATTCTCAACATTCTTCTGTAAAACCATATTTCTAGTCTCCAGTGATTTTCTTGTCTGTTGTCATATTTTCCATGATTCACATTCAGAGGTTAAGACTGGCTCTACGTAACATTTAAGAACTCTTTTTCTTGTTTCTATTTGCAAAAATGGATTGCAGAGTGTCTTTCTCAGTTTTTGGAAGTTTCTTTTGCCTGGCCCATTCTGCATCTTACCTCTGTTGTACATCTACCATATGAGGTTAACATTGTTCCCAGATATTTAAATTCTTTTACCTGTTTTAATATTGTACCACTTGTCTTTATTGTGCACTGCAGTGATGTCTTTTTCTTTATTGCTACCATTACTTCTGTCTTTTTGCTATTAAGGCTGAGTCCTTTATTTTTGCTTTTCTTTACTATAATTAACATTTCTTGTAACTCATTTTCACTCTTAGTGATTAAGACTGCATCCATCATCAGCATAGTAAGTAAAAAGTAAAGAGCCCCGACACACCAAGTGGTGCATAGAGAATTTGGCGTTAGTCACTATAATTTTTATAGACCTTCAGAACATGACTATTTGGGTAATGTGGTTAGTATTACGTCCATGCCGCTTTACTTTCCCAGAAAAAATTCAGTATCCATTTAAGGCTGGGCGTGACGGGGGTACTTTGCTTTTTTTTTTTATTTAAGGCTGTGTGAACCTGGAAGCCGTCAATCAGGATTGAACACAACCTCTTGTCCTTTGTAGACCAGCTCACAAATCACTGAGCTATCACGGCACCACATCATCAGCATACCTTAGATTATTTATATTATGACCTCCAATTGTTATTCCAGGCATTCCTTTATGGATCTTAAAATAATTTTACTATACATATTAAATAACTCTTGTGACAGCACGCAATCTTACCTAACACCCTGTTTTATTTGTTGAAATTGACCCAATTGATTTCCAGCTCTTATGGCCACAATTTGTTGCCAGTACATTGTACAGTGCAAAACAATTATAATATAATACAATCACAATGATGCGATAATGATCATGATAATTACTAATGACACATTGTGTGTATCTCAAGTTTAATTAGTATCTGATTCTGAGTAGTATCAATGAAGTCATGTCATCAATCACACTCATCAATCAAGTGTATTGTTAAATTAAATATATTACACTTAACTAACAACATTGTATTTACTTTATTTAACTTGACACTCGCTGACCAAAAAAAATAAATAAAAAAATTTTTTCTGCAAGGTTTAAAGCTAAGGTTAGTTGTAGGCTATTCCAAACTCTAAACATAACTCAGGGGTCTTCTAATGACAGATTCGAGAGCAACCAAATAAAGTACAAGGGGATGCTACTCCGAGCAGAAATAATTTGGTATACTAAACTTGTAAATTAGTAGTGTACTCCATTACCGTTGTATAAAAAAGTACAGTTAATACAGTATGAAGTGTGTATGTATTAACAATGTTATGTTCTTATGTTTGTTTTTTTTTGTAATTATAATTTCTTTTTATAGATACATTTAAAATATAATGGTTGAAAAGTTAAAAACACTTTTGATATTTTTCTCTGGAAAATACTTGTGCATATAGCAGAATAAATCAAAGACTAGTGTTGAAATAATGGCAACTATGCTACATGCAACTGACAGCTCAGTAGTTAGTGAACTGGATTACAAAGGAGAAGAGGTTGGGTTCGATCCTGATCTGCTGCTTCTGGGTTCACCCAGCCTTAAATAGGTACCTGATTTTTTTCTGGGAAAGTAAAGTGGCACAGATGTAATACCGACCACGTTACCCCAAAAATCATGCGCTGAAGGTCTATATAAATAAAGGTCACTAACACCATATTGCCTATAGACCACTTGGCGTGATGGGGTTCTTTACTTTATTTACTATGCCGCATGCAATTAACAAATACAATAAATTGAATGTCATCATAACAAGAAAAGATGGCAGACATAATATAATAATAATAATGATGAAAAGAGAGAAAAAAGGGAAAAAGTGGTATGGTTGCAGCTTTATATAGGTGAGAGACGACATAAAATCTAAATGATATGGCTCAGTAGGTCTTCAGCTAGAACAATGAACAGCACACACAAATATGTAAGTGAATAAACTAAAACTACAAGTACATAGCAAATTGATTTTGAAAGATCTGAAAATAAAATATCAAAATGAATGAAAAGAAATATTCAATGCTTACCAGGTCAGAAATCATTTTGCAAATGGGCCTCACTGTCAGGTGGTGTAGGTGAAGGGGACTGATGGGAGCATAGTTTATATTTCTGGAAGGGTTCTAAAAGATATACGAGGAGATGAGTAGTCACCAGAGTATGGAGAATGTTGGTTCCCTCAGCTATATCTCTGCTAGTTCTGTATATGCATATGTATGGACACTAGTGTATGTGTGTATATGTGTGTGTATGTGTATTTGTGTGTATTTATGCATATTTATGTATGCATATGTGTACAGGCATTGCTAGTAGAGACATAGTTGTCTCCATGACTCAAGTAATTTTAAAGGAAGGTCTCATGTATGGTACATAATTTGTCTGTCCACTAACCTATCTCTCGTTGGTTTGGATTTCACTTATTAGGTCTCTGCACAGTTTACATACTCTAGGGTCTATAGATTGACTCGACATATGCACTGCAGTGTTGTAGTCATTTGCAGTCTGTAGAAGTGGATGTGCAGTCTTTAATGTTCTGTTTTGAATCAGGAGATTGTAGCCACTTGTTCTCTTTTAAGGTTCAAGTTAAACTAATTTGATTAGAGCTTTTGCTTCTTTCTCTAATTCTCTGAGATGAAGTTGGCCTTTATGGGTGCCTGCTTTGGCTTATTTGTCAGCCTCCTCATTTCCAGCTGTGCCACAATAGACAGCTATTCATTACAGTCATCATACTTTGTTGATACTAATTAACTGGTTCAGCTATTCATTATCAGTTCTATCTATACCTTTCGTTGATACGTAGACCAAGATACACTGGTTCTAGCAGTTTTTTTCTTTTATCTGTTAAGATTGCATGGTTTAAAACTGATGGCTCATTACTATGAGGGATAGAGTATATAAACACTTAAGATTGTGGTTTATGATGGCTCATATGAGTGGATAGAGTATATAAACACTTTTGTGTATTTATAGTAGCAATAATCTATTGCAGGACTGCAGAAAATGTTCTTTATTTAGAATTTTGTGATTTTACTATACTGGATATGTAGGAGCTCAAATCAGTGAAAGAGCTTATGTGGTAACCTTAAAGACATTTGTAGTTGGATGTTTAACAGGGATCATAAAATGATCACTCAGTTAACTGCAGTAATGTATCATCAAATATTGGCTAAATTAAAATGACTGGATTGTTGTAAAGGCAACTTCACGTTTTAATGCCCCTCTCTGCTGGTAGGGACTTGGCACCTTTGTATTTGTCAGGATGCAGTTTGCTGCTTTTTGCTAGGCAGTACTGAGTAATATTTTTGGGTTGTCAGGACAAGTGTAAATGTAGAACAAATAATATAATACACATTCAGTACTTGGCTTTTGTTGTAATTCTAATTATTGTCTGGTTTTACAGCATGTTGATGAAGAAAAGGCTTTTCTGTGTGGCTACTTAAAGATTAAAGGCCTTACAGAGGAGTACCCTACTTTGACTACATACTTTGATGGTGAAATCATCAGCAGTCGTCATCCCTTCTTGACACGGAAATGGGATGCTGATGAGGATGTTGACAGAAAACATTGGGTACATTTAACATTAATGTCTCGGTTCATTTGTTTATAGAGATCTGTAATATACACTCTTTCTTCTAGGTAATCAATTGTGTTTCACTTTCTTTTACATTAAATGAAGCAAGTGCTTGATCTGATGAGTTTTTATTGATTGATATAATGCTATGGGGCAACAAACTCTTTTAGCTCTTGACCATAGTTAGGGATGCTGAGCTGCAGTAGCTTTCATGGTTTCCCAGGTTAATTGAGAACAGATTGAGCTTGTCCATCCAAGAAATACTGCCAATCCTATTTGTGGAATTTCATTGCAGTAGGGACATCCCCATACCTGCCTCACCGACTGCCCCAGCATTTATCGAAGCATGTCCAGACTGATTGTTCCTGTAAGATGTTGATTGTAGATACTTCTGTTTTTTCCCCCTAAGCACTCCAGATTGACCAGACCCTTTTGCCACCTTTAGACTCATCATTTTCTCAATATAGATTATATACATATTCTCCAGGGAGCCGCGATAGCTCACTGGTTATTCTTATTCCTCATAGATGTAATTACACTAAGTGGAAGGATACCACAACACAGTGTCAAAATATAAATGAACTACATTAGCTGGTGACCAGGCCTAAATAGCTTTCAAAAATACAGAACTTCAACTGCATCTGTTGTCCTTGAATAAAGAATGTAACTTGAATAACATGAAAATAAGCACTAAAAAAAATAAAGGTCATATTAATAGGAAAACAAAATAAAACATGAACCCTACCAGACTGCTGTCCCTAGTTTTCGGTAGTTTCCGAATCTGCCACTATGCTGCTGTCCCATTTGTCAGTACTTTGCCTAGTAATTGGAAAAATGCATCACAAACTAAAAATAACTAACCAATCATGGAAAACCTTATGGTTAGCCATTGCAAATGTCTGTCCCCCGTATGTATGACTTGACTTTTTGTGGTTTGACATGAAAAAATAATAAAAATTGACAATGAAACGAGCGGCTGATGAACCAAGCACTTCAACAGTAAAGCGAAGTTGGTCTAGGGTTTTCACATTCCAACAGAAAATCTATACTTTGAGGAGTCAGATTTTCATAAAAAATACATTTCCAGTTCAAGTGACACACACAGTGAGATTTCGAGTGGTTGGAGAATCTTGAACTTTATAGATCTAAAGCTAGATCAATAGTAAGATGTTGGGCGTGTCCCTCAAATAGCTGATGGGGGTACCTCAGTGTGAAACAAGGCTCATCCTGCTGGGTGGATTGACACACAAAGGTGGAATATTGGTGCTAGATGAAAGGTAGACCTATTTTCTACAAAGTCTCCAAGTTCTATCTTATTCTAACCACTTGTTTGCATGTAACTAACATTTTTCTTTATCATGTTGGTTTTTTCTCTTTAATGCTCAGGAGCCTAGTTATAAGGGACAGTTAGGTTCAGGGCTTCAGGTCTGGTAAGGTTAAATATAGCTAAAGAACATCAAGTTATGAAACAAGTAACGCACTTTATATATCTGGGAACAACATTTTCTGAATGAAATCAATTTCAATAAATAAATAGACATCTGATGTAACAAGGGAAACCAAATATTGGGTCAGCTAACCACTATACTTAACACAAAGCATTACCTATTACCACCAAGACAAATCTTATAAAGAGTATATTCATTTCCACATTGGTACTACCAATGCCAAACATGGTCACTTACACCTAAGTATAAAAGAAAGCTTGTCACCACTGAGATGAGATGTCTGAGAAAAAAGCCAGAAAATCTAGATAAGAAATTCTATTATAAGAGAAAGAGTGGGTATTGAACCAATCCTGAGTTATATACAGAAACAAGTAAATTGGTTTGCCTATATAGAAAGAATGCATGTGATTACTAACCACACAAAGCATAAATTAAAAGAAGCGAAAGGAGAGGAGCAAGAGGCAGACCCAGAGTAAGATGGACAGACAACATCAAAGAAACACTACATCAATTGGCAATGATTGAAGCCGCCAAAATAGTGAGAACCAGAATTTTGTATCACCCACGACACCCAAATGGGGTACAAGAGGAAGTAAAGATAGAGAGGAAGAGATTCATTTTAAAAAATCCTCTTAATCTTTTCTGGTGTTGATAGGATACACAAGAACTGGCATGACAGTTTCAACGATTGTCATTTTATATCACTCACTCTTACTTGGAGACTGCGTCTTCACCTCTTTTTGTATATGCCTGGTATGGTATGAAATCCTGAGGTAATCTTTCCACTGGTACAGAGACAAATCATTTTATTTGTTGTTTGAGTCTGTAGTTGATGATTAGTTGTATTTTTGTTTCACTTCAGTCACTTTCGTCAAACAATCCTGCATTTGAGTGTGTTTCAGTTTTTTTCATACAAATATATTATCATGTACATGTATAACAGTTATTTACTTGATGTTATTTTTCAGGGAAAGTTTGCATCCTTCCTTACTTGTGCAAAAAATTTCAATGCAGATAACTTCGATTATGAGGCTCTGAAGGCATCAGATTTTGTTTACATGAGGTGGAAGGTATGTTTCATGTTTGTGACCAGTCAGAATAACTGACTTAGATTTCTGTGCAATGTAGGCTATCTGAAAAATGTTGCATGTTCACCATGTTTATAGAAGGTACTGTTTCTGCTTTATGCTTGTTTTGACAGCTTTCACCATGTTTTTCTATTGACTCAAGTGCAGTGTCATTGAGTAAGGCAGCAACTGTAATACTTTCTTTTCACTAAAGTCAGTTGGAACCACTGGTGATGGCCGTATGAGCTTTCGTTGTTCATCATGAAATCCTAGTCGCTCCCCATAGCAGATTTTGAACTATAATTTTATTGTTGTTATCGCTAAAATACCATAGATTCTAGGGCATAGTGTTTTTATAGTGCTTTTATCTGTTTTTCCCATTCTCCTGTCATTAATTTATAGTTTATGGTAAAAGTCTTGTTTTTTTACCATTTTGAATTATGGAGAACATTGCAATCTTAGTTAATTAACCATTCTAACTGATCAATCAGAAACAACTGCTGTGATTGTTTACTTCTCACTACTGATGCAACTAGTACAGGCTTTTTAGACTTGTTTCATTACAGATGGAGACATTGTATTAGGTATTGCTTTGTGTTGAAGTATAGTGGATAGCTGACCCAATATTTGGTTTCCCTTGTTACATCAGATGTTTATTTCTTTATTGAAATTGATTTCATTCAGAAATTACATTTCATCCTTTTCCCATAACACTGATAATTTTAAAAAATGTATTATATATAGTACAAAGAACAAGCTTTATTTTCCTTTTTACCACTTTTAAATCAAAGTATTTATTAATTTTTTAATGAATTTTTAAACTTTGATTAGTTTTTATTAAAATTTCAATCTGTGAACTAGTGGAGACATTGCTTCATTGATGATAGAATTTCTGGTAATTTATACTTTTCCCAATAAATTAAATGTACTAATACAATAGTACTTGCAATAAACAGCAGCTATACAAATTAGCTACCAAACAGGACAATTCCAATATATAAAACACAAGCCTGTGTTCTGTCGCCAGATTTGTTTTCACTTTACAGCGAACATATTATGAGATCAATAGTAGACAAAAAAGGAATTGAAGTCAATGGTCACAAGATAAATAATTTGCAATATGCGGATGACACAGTCTTAATAGCAGAGACAGAAAATGAACTACAAGAAATGATAGACATAATAGTAAAAGAAAGCTACAAAAAAGGTCTCATTCTGAATAGTAAGAAAACAGAAGTAATGGTCATATCAAAGAAACAATCATCACCATCATGCAACATAAAAATAAACTGGACAAATCTGAAACAAGTGCAACGTATCAAATACTTGGACACAATAATAACATCAGATGGGAGATGCACCACAGAAATAAAAAGCTGAATAGCTGAGACCAAAATAGCATTTCAGAAATTTGGAATATTTGGTTACAACTGGCAAAATAAAAGAAAAGAGAGATCACAGACGACAAAGAGAGAAAATACTAGATAGCTTGGTGTCATGGCATGGAAAACAGTCAACAACAGAACTGATATGATGCACTGTAGATAGAAGATTGTGGAAGGACAAGATTGCCTACACCATCCGGTATGACACATGATGATGGTGATGACAATAATACAGTAGAAAGGAATGAGACAAATAATTGCAGTGCTGTGGTAAAGCTGGTAACAGGAGCAGGTAGTGGGTTGTAATGCACACTCCTACAAGGTATGATGGCATCTTTACAAAAAAAAAAGGAACACAAAATACTGACGTTTCAGCCTACATGCTGCCTTCTTCAGAAAATGAGACCAACACAAAGAGACAACGAAAGAAAGATAAACTCTTCTACATCTAGAATGAGTGGAATAGGTAAAAAAGGAGAAATTAAAACAGGGATAAGAGATGAAATGATAAAACGAAAGGGAGATATGCTACATATGGTAGGATAAAAAACTGATAATATGTAAACATTAGTAAACTAAAATATATAAAATGAAATGAAGACTTAACTGAAGCAAGATCCTAAAAGCTTCCAAAAAGCAGATGAGTGTGAGTCAAAAGGGATGAGTTGCATCACGGGGAGGGGGGCAAAATCAGTCACATGATTAGATGAGAAATTGGATGAGATTTGAAGGTGATAGAATGAAATATGAGAGGCAATCAAGAGTGACACGGATCATAGCAAAAGGTAAGGAAGTGTGTACTTTAAAGTGAAAATGAGTAAACAAAGCCAGATGTGATTCAGGAAATGAGATAAATAGGGGGATTATGGAGTGTTGGCATACAGGATGGTAGTGTCAGACAGGAGTTGTATAAAAGCAGCTATTTGGAAGTGGAATAACAAGAAAAAAAGGGAAGAATAAGGTAGAACTGGAATATAAAGTGGCAGAATATGTATTGATAAGGATAATAAATGTATGTGGAGAACAGGCAAACAAAAGAAGTGTTGCTATAATTATAATTATAAAAGTTGATTAAAAGGGATCATGATTCCTGTGGAAGGGTGCCGATGTACCACCAGATATGTAATATAGACCCTGAATATCACCTGGGGAGATCACATATAGGTGTAAGGAGGCAAAACAGGTGCAGGGGAGAGAAGAAATGAGAGGAGGGAAAGGAAATCAGAAGGGAGATGGGAATGAAAGAAGAAAGAGAGAGAGAGGGATAAAAGATTACTTGTGAGAAAGGGATACATTGATGCCCCATGGGGTGAGGCGATCGGATGATTCTCTAAGGTGAGTACAGTATAGGAACTTTTTCTTGTATTTAGCGAGTTTAAATCAAAGTAATTGTTGATTTTTTAACAATTTATACATTTGATGAATATTTGCAACAAATTTTCAGCCGCTGTTTTCATCTATTTGTACTTTATTGTTTTGATTGTCATCCAATAAATTAAAAGATACTGCACCAGTAGTGTATATATTAGCTAAATTTAGGTGTATTTGTCATGTGGAGTTATGATAGATTGTTGATTTGTTAGAAGTTGTCAATTATTTATTGTTAATAAATTTTCAAATTGGATATTATCTGTTTATTCTTTGTTGCCACTGGCAAAAAAGTATTCATTAATTCATCTTATTTAGTGGGTGCTGGAAGTGTGACATTGATATTTAATGTGGATATTATGACCGGATGTGATTAATTAAGTAAGAGGATGATATTAATAGTTATACTGCTGATGTTACTTCAGTGTGGGTTCATATATGGCCCTTTTCGTCTTGTCAGACGGTCTAGTGGAGGCTATTGCGTATTTTTTTGAGGTATTGTTTTTGCCAAACAGCTTCTCTCGTGGCTAATTCTACCAATGTTTGACAAACACACGCGGTCACATAATGAACAGGTCAGGCTCGCTGGTCCACAGGGTTTACCATCCTTTTTCATGAGTCTCTTCTCTTCTAAGTCCTGTCTTAGAACAGTCTCAAATGTTGTTATACCGTTCCTTATACGTGCTCTCCATGATGTGCGATCACTTGCCAGATGTTGCCAGTCGTTTTCACAGATGGAGAAGTCTTTCAGAGATGATTTGCAGATATCTCTATATCGTAGTTTAGGTCTGCCGATTTGTCGTTTTCCGTGTTTTAGCTCGCCATATAGTATTTGCCTAGGAATGCGTTTTTCTTCCATCCGTTGGACATGCCCCAGCCATCTTAGCCTTCGACTTCTGAGCATCGACATGATTGTTAGGGTCTTAGCACGTTGCAGGACAGTTAAGTTGGTTATTTTGTCCTGCCATTTGATGTGCATTATTTTGCGGAGACATCGCATGTGGAAGACATTTAGTCTTTTTTCCTGGTTTGAGTGTGGGTTCATGAACATAATAAATTTGTGTGTTTTTTTTTCAAGTGTTTTTTTCCACAGTTAACAATAGATTGTGAATTCCTGAGCTGGTTAAATATGAATAAAAATAGCCTGGAGTTCATTGCCGCAGAAGGTCATGACTCCCAGGCTGGCCCACTCCCTCTAGAGTATAGAAAACTTAAATGGACAAAACACTTGCTCGACAGATCCCTTGTGTGTCTCTTCTCTGATGATGATCAGCTTACTTCCTGCTACGAAGCTCTGTATAAAAATTACCTATTTCTTTAATTTAAAAAAAAAGTTGTATTAAAAAATGCAGCATATTCCTGCAGGCCCAGGTTAAATCCTGTAATGTGATAAATAAAAATAAATGTATGTTTATTTGGCAAAGTTGGCGCTGAGTTTTCTGCCCTGACCAATGAATCTAACACACTATCATGGTTGTATGTGAGTCTTAGCACCTCTCTTGTCTTGGAAGAGATTTATGTGTGTGTCATTGAAGATTTGTGAAAGAGCTTGTATGATTTGTGAGGAAATATTTGTAATCTCTGAAGATTCTGAGCAAAAAAGGCAAAGAGAAGCCCAATTAAAACAAAAGTTAATGTAGGAGGAGTATGTAAGTCCTGGAGGACATAAAAGAGAAGGGGCACTGTATACAAACTTGAGTAGAAAGGGCTTGTTAATCTGGTCAGATGACTTACCTAGAACTGAAAGCTGTCGCTTAAAAAAAAAGACTAATAAAAGAAAATCAAATATTGGTGGAGCAGTTCTGAATGCATGTGCTGAACACTGGTGTACTGAACTGCATGGTGCAGAACACAGAGCAACACAAGCTGCACCTACATTAAAGAAGACTATTCAAATCAGTGGTGAAAGAGTTTCTTGTTTATTAAGTATTTGTAGATGGTATTTGTTTTATGGTTTGTATGTGATATTATTATTATATGATAAGAACTGGAAACCAATTGGGAACGTTTCAACAAATAAAACAGGGTGTTAGACAAGGTTGTGTGCTGTCACCAGATTTGTTTAATATTTATAGTGAGATTATTTTAAGATCCATAAGGAGCATGCCTGGAATAAAAATTGGACGTCAGAACATAAATAGTCTAAGGTATGCTGATTATACAGTCTTAATCGCTAAGAGTGAAAATGAGTTACAAGAAATGTTGGACATTATAGTGAAAGAAAGCAAAAATAAAGGACTCAGCCTTAATAGCAAACAGACAGAGGTAATGGTAACAACAAAGAATAAGACATCACCTCAGTGCAAAATAAAGACAAGTGGAACAATATTAAAACAGGTAAATGAATTGAAATATTTGGGAACTTTGTTAACCTCAGACGGAAGATGTACAAAAGAGGTGAGATGCAGAATGGCTCAGGCAAAAGCAGCTTTCCAAAAAATGAGGAAGATACGATGCAATCCATTTTTGACAATAGAAACAAGAAAAAGAGTTCTCAAATGTTATGTAGAGCCAGCCTTAACATATGGATGCGAACCATGGACAATAGGACAACAGACAAGAAAATCACTGGAATCTGTAGAAATGTGGATTTACAGAAGAATGTTGAGAGTACCATGGACAGCTAAGAAGAGTAATGAAGATGTTCTGAGAGTGGTCAAAGCAAAAAGAGAGCTCATTTCCAATATTAGGAAGAAACAATCATCATTTTTTGGCTATGTAATGAGAAGAGAACAACTGGAGTATATTGTAACAACTGGTAAAATTGAGGGATGAAGATATAGAGGGAAGCAAAGAGAAAAAATAACAGACAGCTTAAGAGAATGGCTTGGCAGAAGGTCAACAACAGAAATGATAAATAGCTGCCGAGATCGAAAGTTGTGGAGAGACATGATCACCTATGCCAGTAGGCCCGGTACTTGATGATGATATGATATTTGTTGGAATTGAAAGGGTGGTGCAATCAGCATATAAACAGTTTCTAAAATTGTTTGTAGCACAAATAATGAAACTCATTAACATTTTTTGCAGGAGCACTTTCTTGTCCCTGATCACACAATTAAAGACATAAGTGGGGCTTCATTTGCAGGCTTCTACTATATCTGCTTTCAGAAGTCTTCAGCTACAATAGAAGGATATTACTACCACAGAAGCTCAGAGTGGTTAGTGACCATGTTCATAATTTCTTTAGATATTAAACTGTGCTGTGAAGTTGAAGCTTGCACATAGTGTATATAATGACCAAATGTTTTGTTAGATATTTGCAACGACTGTTTTAACTTTTATCTATCTATCTATCTATTGACCTTTCGAGCCGTAGCCGGCCCATAGGGCGTAGGCCAAGATACTCCTTCTCTTCTCTGAATTTTTGTTCTAGCAGTTTTCAATTCTTTTGAAGATATTTTATCAAATCTCGCCATTTTTCTCTGTTTTGTGCAAGCAGCTCTATCTCATTGAGGGAGCCGGTTCCTGCTGCTTTTGCCTCTCTCAGCAATGTTCTTCTCAGTGTCTCTCTGGGTCTTCCTCTTTTTCTCTTACCTCTTGTTTCCCACATGAGGGCTTGCTTTGCTATTCGGTTATTATCTCTTCTCATCACATGTCCAGCATATGACCATCGTCTTTTCTTTATTACTGAAGATATTAGTGGTTGATTGGCGAATTTTAACTTTTATGACTGTTGGAAATTAATTTACACCACTGCTCGTTCTAGCTACCTAAGACTGCAACCTTACAAATAGTTTAAATATGGATTTGTAATCTCAATTGATGCTCTTCATACAGTTTAAATATGCTACATGGGAAAAAACATGATAGCAGTATCTATCTATCTATCTACCTACCTACCTACCTACCTTACCTATCTATCTACCTTACCTATCTATCTATCTACCTTGCCTACCTATCTATCTATTGACCTTTTGAGCCGTAGCCGGCCCATTGTGCGTAGACCAAGATACTCCTTCTCTTATCTAAATTTTTGTTCTAGCAGTTTTCAATTCTTTTGAAGATATTTTATCAAATCTCACCATTTGTTTCTGTTCTGTGCAAGCAGCTCTATCTCATTGAGGTAGCCGATTCCTGCTGCTCTTGCCTCGCTCATCAGTGCTCTTCTGAGTGTCTCTCTGGGTCTTCCTCTTACCTGTTGTTTCCCACATGAGGGCTTGCTGATAGCAGTATAGGGCCTGTAAAATATATTTTTAAAGAATGCTTGTTATTACCATTTGTTACCAGATCAGAAAATAATGAGATTGGGATAAAGTTCCAGTTCTCTTATTCTCTGTATTGTCATAGTTTATTTGAAACCTTAGCTCCATATGGATTATTTTAATATCTACAACAGCCATGAAAAGTAAATATACTCAATTTTCATAAGAAATAGTATATATACATTATTATATTTTGTTGTATTGTGATTGAACAGTTTTGAGTAACATGAAACAATGTTCAACTTTCATTTTCCTCTTTCTTCACATTCTAAATACTTACCCAGAAACTTTGGTAAGTTGGTCTCGAGACTGAGAGGTTGTGAGTTCAAATCCTGGGTGCACCAGTTGGGATTTTTATTGGTGATTTCTCTCTGTGGCAACCACCCCTGGTCTCAGCAGTGAGGTCCGGCTTGAAATGTCAATTACTAATCGATGGAAAAATATGAGTACCTCAGAAGACGGAGTTATGGCGAGGGACCTCTGTGCACACAGCTGCCAGGGAAAAGTGGATTGGTATGATGCTAAAATCACACAAAATTCAGTTCCTAGTATCTAGGGACTTCAGCAGATGTGAAAACTGGCGAACGGGAAAAAAACAACTTACCCCAATGTTTTTATGTCTTATAAATATTATTTTCATGTTGTTCAATATTCAAACTTTAATTTGATATATGCATTGATCTGCTTTATTTGAAAACAAGATATTTACATAATTTTTACATTGGTAACATTGAGTAGTTCACAAATCACAAAGTAGTTCAGTTCAAATCATCAAAATTATCAGGTAGGGAAAGAGTTCAGCTGTTTCATTTGAATTTCTATTTCAGTCCAACCTGGCAGGAAAAATGTAGCTACTTTTAGATGTGTTGACCTCAACCCCATTGAAAATTTTTGTTAAAACTATGTAATTGAAAATATACAGAAAATGTGTGCAGTGTGTTTGCTATGGCCACGGCAGTTGGCACGAGGCACACTCAAATTGTGACCACCATGTTTGTTTTGTATTTAGTTTTGTGTATAGAATATTGTTTTTCTGCCATGGCTAGAAAGTGAATTCATATTGATGAATAGTGATAATGAAGACAAACTTTAAATCTATACAGGGTAACTCACACGCCACTGAACCAATATTTCCTCAATAATTCTATAGCTGGTGAAGATATTGCAATGAGATTTTAGCAGGAGTACATTCATTATGTGAGAAATAAAAAGAAATATGTCTATGTGTGTATGTGGTGACAAGGAGAAATGAAAAGAAATATGTCTATGTGTGTATGTGGTGACTAGGCGAAATGAAAAGAAATATGTCTATGTGTGTATGTGGTGACTAGGAGAAATGAAAAGAAATATGTCTATGTGTGTATGTGGTGACTAGGAGAAATGAAAAGAAATATGTCTATGTGTGTATGTGGTGACTAGGAGAAATGAAAAGAAAAAAATGGTATGGTTAAAACTTTACGTAATAAATGGACGACACAAAGCTGAATGGCGTTTCGGCCCAATAGGGCCTTCATCAGGAATAAACAAACAACAAACACATACAGATATGTAAGTAAATAAAATTAGATCAACATAGTTAATTAATAATGGAGTATTATTAACTCCATAGTTGAGATTTGGTTATTGACTAAAATGACTGCCTTCACAAGACTCAAATTATAAATGGTTAAATTGGATTCCATCTAGAGTGGTGCACTATTTTCAAAATTATAACTATTACTGCAAATTGAAGACCAATAATTTCACTGACAAATTTCTAATCATTCAATTTTGCAGGTTCCAGTCCTTAAATTTGCAGCATGTTCCTGAAAGAAACACAGGAGTTTTCCAGTTTAGATGAAAAATAGTGACGTGTTTATGTAAAATAAAAACTGTTACTGAATGCTGCAGCATAAAGAGAACTCTCCAGGATAGTACCCTTCAATGCTAGTGTAAATGAAGAACAGAGATATAAAACCTGGCAGTTATCATGGCTCATGACATTTGGACTTATATTCATAGAAGATGGTTCAACTACATCATGGTTAACAGAATATAATTATATTTTGTGTGGACAGAAACCAGATGCATCTCCACCATTGCTTTTTATCCTTTTTTTGAAAGCCACAGACTTATGTGTGTTGTGTAGATAAATTGAAGTTTATTCTGAAACTTCTTATGGTATAGTGAGGAGTATCAAGAAAGAAGAAATATATTGTTCATAGAGCCTGCCAGCACTGGTTTTGCCAATTTTATTTTTGTAGATCAATTCTTGGGTTCTTGTCAGAGCTTGTGTGCAATTATTTATTAATACAATTTGTGGACTTATTGGACAAACTTAAACTATTTTTGCCATCCACATGTCCATGAACTCTTTATCTCTGAAAAAATTGCTACAAGGTTACCAAACTTCAAAACCTATTTCAATGACTTGGACACTGAACCTCTGTCCAGTGTTACTTAACCACTTCAAGTGACTTGGAAACTGGACCTCTTCATCATGCCAAAAAGCCACTTCCAGAGATTTGTCCACTGAACCTCTCTTCTATGTTACTTGATTACTTAACACATTTATCATGTCTTGTAACCACTTCAGATAACTTGGAAACTGAACCTGTATTTCAATAATAGACTTCCTATTTTAAGATATAGGGTCATAGGAGGGTCACTAAAGAGCAAATACAGCAAAGAGATTGCTTTTCCATAACACAAGCAAAGTGTGTGGAGATTTTGTTTTGTTTGGTTTAGTCAGTCCCAATTGGTTTATCCCAAAGGCGCTCAATTGTGCTATTTTTTGTACCAATCTAGCTGTAGAAGATTCCAGAAAGGATCTCTAACAGATCACTAACTGCCTTAGAGTCTCCACTTTAGATTTTTTGTTTGACGTTGACTCCACAAACCGTTGCCTCTCCTGGGACAGCAGCAGAGAGAGGCTACAGGTTGAGTCACTAAACCTGTCTACAACAGTAGTAAGTTTGACAAAATGAACCTTTATACCATGCCAACTAACCACAATTCAGTGGTGAAATCACTAAATCTCTAGGATATAGATATTGACTGGCCACTTTAGTGACCATTCCAGTGAGTCACTCGCAGAGACTTTTCATAATAAACACAATAGAATCACTTTCAAGTTTTGAAATGTAAATAAAAAAAGTACAGTGTAGATGCTGTTTAAATTTAGAAAGAGCAGTTCACCTTTTTGTTTTGTTACAACCACATCATTTTGTATGAGTGGAACATGAGATATGTATGTACCATTCTTTTCATACTCTGATAAAATATTCTAGTACTGATAACATGTTAAATAACTGAGCATTGTAAAATTGTACCCACTTATCTTGCTACATTGATATTCTTTAGTATTAACTTACTGCAGGCTCTACAGATTCATTTCTTTCTAAAACCAAACTGGTTTTTCTGAAACTATTAACCCATACCAATATGGTTTAACTGGTTGGAAACCTTGTATTTGAGCAAAAATTGGTTATTCTGTAAATAATTCTCAGTCATCACTAGACACCAGAATACCATCCATGAATGTGTTAAATAATGTGCTAGCTAGCACATAAGCTGCATAGAGAATCAGTTATGACAGTTTTTTTTTGTTCATAGACATGTTACCATCTACAGCCTTCCTAGGAAAGGTCCAACTGTTTAGTCCAGTCTGAGATGTGGATACATTAGGCTTGTGTATTTTTCAAACATTCAGACTTAGAAATAGGGGCAAACCCTGTGTGGTCAAACTCTGTAGATCACTTTCTTTAGTCTTGTTGCAGCTTGTACGTTTCACTCTGAGACCAGTTCTGGACTTTTGAGATGGATCTAAATAACAAGGTCTTTGATGAAGCCGTCTTCAACAATGAATTATGTTGCTGAAATCAGCATTGGTGCCTAAAATCCCAAAAAAGAAAAATGAAGTGAAGACGGTTGGTCTTCTACCAGCCTGTGGGCTCTTACAGTTAATCCAGCGTGCCCGTACAACTAGTATTTAATGTCAAGTGATAACCAAAGCAGGCATCTGCTAAACAAATTTAACTACTGTGTCAGGTATACTGACCACAAGAATGGCACTTTTAAAAATAGCTAAAAGTATGTGTGTTTATGAAAATGCATGTTCATTTATGCCATAATAAAGCTGAATAGATAGACACCTGTGTACATGCTTTGTTGATAAGAGCAGAAAGATGTACATAAATTTAATATCTAACTTCTATAAATATGTAATAATTGTCTTAAACTATAATGGCGTGTGCCTGTTGTTGCAATTTTAAAAAAAATAAGATATGTGTATTTCTTTGTTATTGTTTCCCGTGATCAAATGTACAATATTTATATATGTGTTCCCCATACTCAAAACACCGGTTTTATTTTTTTTTTTCTTTCAGGAACTGTCAAATAATCCCATTCAATCTAACATAGTAAATATGTCCATTTATGTCTCATTAAATATAAAATGCATATGAGTTTAGGTACCTAGCAATTAAACAAAAATATATTATTTTTATTATCAAACTCTGACTTGGACTAAATATGTTTTATATGGGCTAAAACAAGACAAATGAGAAAAGCAGTTGTCAATAGGAGGTTATAAAAGGATGGACCAAAAAATAACAATGTTAATTATTGTTTGTATTGGCTTTTCTACCTATTACTGACTGCAGTGTCATATGTAGACTAATTTATTACCACCAGCATTCATTGTGATGCTTGGAGTAGACCACAATTTTGGATCACAAAGAAGAAGTCCATAAATAATGCATGGACAGACAAATTAGCATTGTGTTCAATTAGAAATGACCATTCATTTAATCCTATAGTGCTGTTGTGTGTGTGGTGGCAGATGTTAAGAAAAGTATTCCATTGTTGCCATTGTAAAATGTTTTGCTATAATAGCCAGTTTTACTGTAGCTGTTTTTGCTGATGTCTATTTATTTAACCCAGATATATAAGCTCTCTACAGCATAATCCAAATACTGATACTGTATTACAGTGTGTTGTGCCTAATTTGGTGGACTCAAAATATATATTTAGGGCCTAGGGGTAAAGCAGACCCTGCTCTTGGTTCCATCTCAGTAAAATATTCACAAAGAGTTTTTTTTATAATTGTATACTAGCAGCAGTACTAATGTAAGTTTAAGGTGACCACTAGAAAATTAATTGATCAATGACAGCATTGATATTTCCTGCTGATACTTTAGTAGTAATTTAGTTCTGCTACTCTACTTATTTAAGAAATAACAAATATGCTTTTATTTATAATTCATTGTAATTTGACAGAGGTTAGTTTTAATTATATATATGTTTGTGAAAAATACAATGAAAACAGAGAATAAATGTCTTCTTTTTTCCCTTGTAAACATGAAATTTAAATAAACAGGAGCATGTAGAGTCTAATGTGCCAGAAATTGAAATAACTATAAGGGGGGGTGTAACAAATTCAAAATATATCACACAGATATTATCATTTTTGTGTACTTGTACATAAAATATTAGGGAGCGTCTGTACAGGCAAGTGTGGATACAGCAACATTTTTTTTCTTGTCATATTTTATCCTTCCAATTATGAATTGTTTTCAATATTTGTTATTTGCTAACAAAATAAAGTCCATGCTTTGCTCTGTTCGATCGACTGTGGCCTCACAGTTTATTTTAAAATTTAGACAAGCAGTAACTTGTTCTATATCATAATGAAAAGTAGGGTTTAACAAAATTATGTTTTTAGTTTATTTTAAAATAACAGTGAGTGATTTTAGAAATGGCGATTAGAGATAGGAAACATATTTAGAGCTTTTCAAGCAGGGGGACAATTTGATCATCAAAAGCTCTTTATAAGGTCTCCCAGTCTGACAAGTGTTTTAACTCTTTAGACCATGACTCCCATGTGTTGACTTCCTATTGAATTGCATGAAAACATCCTGTCAGAATATTATTTGTTTTCCCATCTGACAGCTCATCTTGAATATTTTAGGTTCAGTAGTGACCCTATTTAGTAATATGGACTCCTACTACACCCTTGTTTCTGGCCTTGTCTTTCTTTCCAGAAGCCTGTCTGTCTTTGTCCTGACTAACCATGTATCTTGTCTTAAATCTGATATGTTATTTTCAAGAAAAATAAATATACTTCTACAACAGTATGAAATAATTATACATTTCAATTTCTTGTTAGTGAAAGTAACAGTTCAATGTTTTGACATAACAGCCTATACTATTCCCAATTTGTTTTTGCAGATAGAGATCATATTGCTTGGCTGCTAATAGGTTTTCTATCTTGGGAGATAAATCGATGTCACGGTTGGTCACTCACGAGTGAATGCAGCGTGTTATGACTAAATTGTATCATCAAATAGAAGCAGATTGAGTTGAATGTTGGTATTTTTGCTGCCCACCTCTTCTCTCATTTCTTTGTGCCTTTTCTGTTGTCTGGACATTGGGATGACCTCTCCACGACACAAGCTGTAGCAAGGGTGCATGGAGACTCTCTCTTATCCAGGTCTCAGGACCCGCCCCTCCTTCCAGTCATCTTCATTTCAAACACAACACATAGCCACTAGTATTTTATTTTTGACACTTTCTCTATTTTTTTAACCCTTCATTGGGGCATAGTAAGAGATCTTGCAGAAGCACTCCAATCTTGATTTCAGCGCTGGATGTTTCTTAATAATTTGAGAAGAGTCATTTTTTTAGAAATTGCCTCGTGCTATATGTGGCTTTATTTTAAATACAAATTTATTATTTGTAGATGGCTTCAACTTTGCAGACATGAAATTTTGCTGCATTTTTGCACAATTTTAAATAACCACCATCTTGTGTTTTATTTGATTGTGTAGAGTGTTTTTATGTTTTCATATATTAATGCTTTTGTACTGACATTGTGTACTCTTAGTGGGAATAGCATAGTGGTAGCATACTGGTTTTGCATTTTACAGATTGCTGGTTCATTTCATCTAGAAATGTAATAATAAACATAGCTGTAAACAAAAATTGGTGCTTGGTTAACAGAGTTAGAGAAGATGATAGCCAGCAAGAAGTATGAGGTAATAAAGCAGTTGGCCAAGTACTGTTGGTCAAACCATGAGAAATGCTGTAACCTTGTACTGTCGGTCAAAACGACAAATCTGTAGCCTAGTACTATCAGTCAAAATATGAGAAATGCTGCAGTCTAGGACTGTTGGTCAAAACATGAGAAATGTCGTATCCTTGTACAGTTGGAGTGGGCTCCTCAGCAGGAATCGGCTCCCTCAATGAGATAGAGCTGCTTGCACAGAACAGAGACAAATGGCGAGATTTGATAAAATATCTTTAAAAGAATTGAAAACTGTTAGAACAAAAATTCAGATAAGAGAAGGAGTTTCTTGGGCTATGCCCTATGGGCCGGCTATGGCTCGAAAGGTCAATAGATAGATAGTACTGTGAGGTCAAAACATGAGAAATGTCATAGCCTAGTACTGTGAGGTCTGAACTCTTTTGAGCCCTGCCTAGGGATATAAATATTCTATTGGACTGTGTTACTCTTTCTGGTACTAAGATAAAGCTTTCTGCATAAGCTTGAATAAATCTTGATCTTATGTATTTGTTAATTTACTTATTTGATTGTAATTACATAGCTAGTAAGTTAGCTTTAAGTTTGGACAATTTATTGAATTAATTTCAGTCCTGAACAAATACATTGGATTGTAAGGTGTAAAAACGATGCAGCACAATCTGCTAGTACACATACAGTGAATGACATTTCTGTTGGAATTTCTTTTTTAGTTCACACACACCTGGATTTGATAGACTGTACATCCTCAGATTTATCTCATATTATCTTCCGTCTTTGTCACAGTGCAAGAATTTAATTAAATCTGAGCAAATCTGATGTCACATCACAGATATATTCTCAACAATTCTATGAAGAGCACTTATCAGAGGAAGTAAACAAATATATGAACAACTTTTGCACAATACAAATGGAATTGTGCAGAATGGAGAATCATAACATAACATAACAACAAAATCAAGTGAATGGTAATGTATGAAAAGAATATAAATAATAATAATTCATGCAGAGTGACATTGGATGTTCTTCCGTTGTTCACTGTGTAACAGTTTCACCATTGAATTTTATCCTGTGCCACACCATCAGATGATCCAGCATCTTTTTCCTTCTTCTTTCCTTCCTCATTTGCCTTTCAGCGTTGAGGGGAGATATAATTTGTGGTCTTTTGCTCTTCTGTTCGCCTCTGATGTTGTTTTTCCTAGTGCTTCTAATATTCCATCGATCCATCTTTTTCGTGGCCGACCCTTGGGTCTGGTGTTCTCACAACGTTTGCTAAAGGCTCATTATGTTGTGTTTTGATCTTTCTGCCTTGTCACGTGGCCAAACCATTTTATCTGTTGTTTCCTTATATATTCTATGGCGGGGGTTATTCCTAGCTTTTTTCTCAGTTCTTCATTTCTGATCTTATCTGACTGTTTCCTGTCATTCGTCTAACACATTTCATCTCAGTAGAGGTCTTTTTCCTTTGTCTACCTATATCTCTTTGGTCTTCTATTTTTCGTGTTGTTACTAAGTATTCCAATTCACCTCTTCTCGGCATATGCCCCACAAATCACCTTTTCTTAATATGTTTTATAATCTTCTACTCTTTCTATGCTTTTTTAGTGCCTTCTAAATGTATTTTTATATTGTTCGTGGTGCCTTATGCATCTTTTTAAAAAACCACATTTCAACTTCTTTGAAATAAAAACTCAGACCCAAACATTTTGTGGTGACTGCATTGGACAAGCAGCTTTTACCCCCTGGTCCTACAATTCTCCTCGACAGACCCCAGTAACAGGAAAATACTGTAATTATAGTTTTTTAATATATTCTTTAGTATCTCTTTGTCTACTGTCCATGATTCGTAACCATAGAGCAGCACTGGTTCAAGGTAAAGTTGTAAAACTCTCTTTCTATTCTTCAATGATAATGACTTGTACCCAACAAATACATCTGATCTTACTAAGAATATTCTTAGCCCATGCGATTCTACTTTTTACCTCAGTAAGAATATTCTTGGCCTGTGTGATTCTACTTTTTACCTCAGTAACAATATTCTTGGCCTGTGTGATTCTACTTTTTACCTTAGTATCTTCCATCAGATGTTAACACTGTGAGAAATAATTTGAGGCTTTCCATGTCAGATGATCTCAGCTATTAAGCGTCAGAGTTTACAAAGGACCAAAATTATATCTAGCAATTTGCTATAAGCCCATACCAAAATAAACGTCTTTTTTTTCTGTATATCACTGTAGATAAGGTGGGAGCTGCGATCGCTCAGTGGTTAGTGAACTGGACTACAAAGGACAAGAGGTAGGGTTCGATCCCAACCAACGGCTTCCGGTTCACCCAGCCTTTAATGGGTACCAGATTTTTTTTTCTTGGAAAGTAAAATGGCACGGGCATGATACCGACCACATTACCCCAAAAATCATGTGCCAAAGGTCTGTAAAATTTATGGTCACTAACACCATATTCCCTATACGCCACTTGGCATGATGGGGTACTCTACTTTTTTTTTAACTGTAGATAGGGTGAAACACAGAATGTGCAGGCAGGCAAAAGAAGAATGGTGAAATAACAAATGTTTGAAAATATGGAAAGTGAAGAAAGAAATTTAAAAGCTACCTGTTAAAGCAACAAAAGTAACTGGGAGTAGCCTGTAACGTAAACAATATGTGAAATTCTAAGAGAACAAAAATATTAACAATAGATGGAAGAAATGTAACAGAATTAATGATGGCAAAATGAAAAATATACCAGCCATAGAAGGTAGAACAGGACTTAACATACTGAAAGCAAAAAAGCTATAAAAGCATATAAGCTTGAAAATGCTGCAGGTCTGATAGAAATAGTGGACTTTGGCATTTGAAAGGCTTTAGAATTAGAAGAAATAACTTAAAAGGGGCATGCTATAGACTAATATGAAATTTGTGTACTGAGATTAAACAAGAGTGGTAAGATGTAACACAGGGAACCCAGCCTCTGGAATAAAGAGAAGTCAGACAGAGATGTGGTTTCTCATAAAAAAAGACAGCAATTAAATATCAGTTAAACTATACTTAACATCATAAGATATGCAGAAAGTCAAGGAAAAAACATGAAATATATTTTTACTCAAAACAAATGCGACCAGATAACTTTGAATGATGATGACGCACAGTATGAGTAGATGTGTTAACTTCAGTTATGCTATGTTTATTATAATTTGTAATAGTTCTGTATTAATGTCAACTCAGCACTGGTTTCACATTTCACTTGCTCTTTCTAATTTCATAGCACATCATTGTCAGTTTGTCTTCCAGTATTTGCTACAGTTGTTGAGTCTTTATAGCTGTGGCCAAAGCTAACATTTAATTTTTTTCTCTCATTTTGTTTTATCTATAAAACACAGAGCATGAATTCTAGAAAGAACACAACCTCATTACCTGTTATTTTTTTCACCTGTTACCAGTCGTTGTTCCCTTGTTACTAGTTTATTAGTCTCGTTGCCTCTTTCAATTTTTTTCTAGATATAGAGATGTGTAAAAATGTATACTTAAGGCTGTTTTATGAGGAATAATTCAAAGTGAGAAAGAAGCAGGCAAACACTAAAGAGAGATAGATAAAAGAGTGCAGGGGAATATGGTATTAGTGCCCAAATTTTTAAATAACCAATGACACATTTTTTGGCCTTGTGGTCAGTATCACTCGATTTTCCTGAAAAAATCTAATATCCATTTAAGGCTGGGTTTATGATGCAGAAATACAAGCAATAAAGTTGGCAATAGAAAAACTGCTGAACAGTAATCTTAGTCCACAGCCTGTAGTGTTTTTGACAGATGCAAGATCAGTACTCCAGGCACTACAATCCAGAAAATTGCCACATCTGCAGACCTTATTGACTGAACTCTGCAAGCACCACAGGGTTGCCCTGCAGTGGATCCCATCTCACTGTGGAATACCAGGAAATGAGAAAGCAGATCAGTTGGCAAAGGAAGGTTCAACAGGCACACAACTAGATACACCGGCTACATACCATCATAAGAAACAGATAATCAAATCAATCAGAGGACCACAAGCCCCAAATCAGGATGCCTTATTATAATATGAATAGATATGAACAAGTTATCATTATACGCCTAAGAACAGGACACAATCGACTCCATAGTCACATGTATACAAAATTCAAGATCGGCACATCAACTACTTGTACATGTGGACAGGCACCCCAGACTGCTGAACACATACTTCAAGACTGCACTGAATATAGTAGACTGAGGAAAATCCATTGGCCCATAGATACAACACTACAGACAAAACTATATGGGTCATTGCAAGAATTACAAAAGACAGTAAAATTTATACAGGAAATGACATTGCTGATATAGACAATACTTTGGGTGAATGAAAGATAGATAGAAAGGCTGAGTGAACCTAGGAGTCTTCTATCAGTATCATACCCAACCTCTTGTCCTTAATAGTCCAGGTCACTAACCTCTGAGCTACCATGGTTCCCAGGCAAAGACTAAAGTGGACTGGAGATTCAATTTGGAACATACCACCAGGAACCAGAGTAAAATAGCACTCAGTTCCTTCTGTGCACAGACTGCACACTATGGGAATGACTCCAAAACTGGAACAAATTATGAAGAGGACTTGTATATGGCTAACATAGATTTTTAAAAATAATTTCAAATCATAAACAGACATAGAAACATCCAAACAGTCTCAAAATGACAAACTATTAGTTAAATATTCTTGTTGGGATCACTGTAAAACATAGATGTGCTGTCTATGATGCAGGAAAAGAAAATTAAAATGAGATGCTTGAGATAAAACAATGTTACAAATAGAGACAGCGACAAATGATGACAGAAATATTGATGGAACATAAGATGACAGAAATATTGACAGAACCACACCTTACATAAAATGATAGAAAGTAAAGTTTTTCACTTATACTTTTAGACAAGCTAGTTTACGAGTTTATAGCCATACAACATCTTCAGAGCTATTAGAATATCAATAATCAGAATTATGGACAATACTACATCAATCCTGCAGTCACATGGGCTAACAACAGCTAACTAGTTCATGTGTGAATGAAGTTCTAGCTTCAGAACTGGAGGAAAGCCATGGGTCAGAATGATAAGACACATAATATCACATCAATTCTGCACTGGTATGGGTTAACAACAAACAACCAGCTGAACATACATGATCCAGAATAGAAAACTGTAGCTCATGGCTGTATATGATAATAAGACTTGACAAGAAACATGACAATAACCTTCAGTTAACCATGTTTATAGGGCCATTCATCATTGTACTCAGACAGAGACCGTTAATAATTCAATACCTTGTCTGGTTACACAGAACATCATAGCACTGTACATGAAACCTCAGTACAAGCTTGGGTTCTTTATAAATTAATTTAATTTATATAAGTTTAGGACTTTCCACCATCATCTTATTTTTGTCATTACGGCACTGTATGAAATTTGAAGTAGTAAGTTAGTCAATAAACAACAAAAACATGAGCATTTATAAAAATACAGTTTATATTTATACAAATGGGTGATACATGTAACATAAATTTACATTATTTTATGAAAATGCAGGACATGACTAAATGCTACATGTAAATTCATAATTTATGTCATTTTTTTTTAGTGCAGAGAGAAGGAAAAGAAAGTATTTTTAAATAGGCATGAATGAGTCTGTGAAGACATAAATTTACTGTATTAGTACATATTGTATGTGTTCATATGTTCTGCACATCCATGTTTTATCTCATGACATTTGTATTCTTATTTATTACATTTTTGTGTGATGCAAAATCTCTTATTATAATCTCAATAAAATTCATTGTGCATCTTGCTACTATCTTTATTGTCTCTGTTATGTTTCCCTATCTTTGCAAATAAAAATCCACTGGTTTATTTTAATGACAAGTGAGGAGCTTAGGCCAAAATGACTTGAAAACTGCAGACATCAAGAAGACCACTTCACAATGTGGTAACTTTTCTTTCCTGAAACAAATAAACCAATGATTTCTTTTATGATCACATATCATTTTACGTTAATATATTTATTAGAAACCATTTTGTGTATGCACACATGAAAGCACAGAAACAGATTTTTAAAAAATTAAATACTCAAAAGGATAACAATATGCAGACAGTCATGTCACAATATAAAACTGCTCACCATCATGTGCCATGCCGATTAACGCAGGTGATGTCTTTCCACAATTTTCTATCCACAGTGCATTGTATCATTTTTATTGTTGGCTGTTTTCCATGTCATGACACCATACTATCTAGTGTCTTCTCTCTTTGCCAGTTGTGATCTCTCTTTCCCTGTATTTTTCCAGTTGTAACCAAGTATTCCAACTTTCCTCTTATCATGATGTACCCAAAAAATGTTGATTGTTTCTTTCTGATGCTGCTTAGGAGCTCATTGGTCTCTTTAAAAATGTCTTGTTGGTCTTTTTAGCTGTCCAGGGAACTTTCAACATTTTTCTGAGAATTAGAGCCACCTCTGTGGCCTCTAATCATCTTTTCATATGTTTGTCTACTGTCCAAGATTTGCTTCCATATGTCAGAGTTGGCTCTATATAGCACCGATGAACTCTTTTCTCACTTCTATTGACATAGACTTGTTGCACAAGACGTTGTTCATTTTCTGACATGCTATTTTGGCCTGAGCTATTCTGCTTTTTATTTCTGTAGTGCATCTTCCATGTGATGTTATTATTGAGCCCAAGTATTTAATGCTTTCCACTTGTTTCAGATTTGTCCTGTCTTCTTTTATGTTGCATGGAGGTGATGCTAGTTTCTTCAATATGACCATTACTTCTGTTTTCTTACTATTCAGACTGAGACCTTTCTTGTTGCTTTCTTTTACTATTATGTCTATCATTTCTTGTAGTTCATTCTTCATCTCTGTTATTAAATAATTGCTACAAAATAGAAAATTCAAGAAAAAAAAAAGAGGAATGGAAAATGTAATTAACAACTATGCATACATTTTCAATCTGATGGATGCCTAGACAGAAAAACTTGACCAAGGAAATATTTTGTACACTTCCTCTAACTAACCAGATGATGATAATATACATATTCTAAATAATCCAACTAAAACAATCTATAACAAAGTACAGTAGAATCTAGTTATAACGAGATCCTCAGGACCATCAAAATGTTGTCTCATTTTATCCATTTTATGCATAATAACAGGTGAAGGGAGGTGCGTGTGGCTATAACCACTGTTCCGCTGGCTGAAAAGCTGACATACGGTGTTCAAAGCCCACGGTAGACAGAAAGGGTTTTTTCTATCGGGGGTGAAATAAAAATCCTGAGTCGCACACGTCGTGGCGACTGCTTGACCAAGCGGCCTGGTTCTATCTGATTATATCAGATAGAACCCCTCTGGTTTTATCGTTGCCCCCTCGACATACACCAGCAATGGTACTATGTGTCATAAAGATAGTTTTTTTTTTTAAAACAGGTGAATGTACTGTGTTAAAAGAGATATAGTTATTCAACATGTTAAATGTAGATGAGCTGAGTAATTATCCACAATAAGTGTGATATCTCTTCCCTGCACTAATAATATCCTGTCCAGTTTGCACTGTTCAAATAAATATTGACACTGTCATCCATGATTTTTTCTTAAACTTGTATTCTGTCATCAGTGTTCTTATATTTTAAAAACAATGTGGCTCCTCAAATTTTCCTATTATGATCAGGAGCTGCTTGTCACCAGTCATGTTGGCAGCGATCAGAATAGAAATTCTGTCTTTTGGGATCTGTAACCGCTGCATGCTTCTCCTTTATCAGCATGTGTGTGGTTGGGACAGTTATAAAAGAGACCCCAATCATCTGCGTTTCATATATATTTTGGTTAAAATTGCCTGAGAATTTCCTGTACTTAATTCTGCTTCCACTTATCAGTTGTTTCTCTTGAAACTGACCCAGCGTTATTGCTGACTACTTTCATAGCAATTCCATGTCACACTTTGAAACAATTCAGTCAACTCATACTTTGAAGTTGGTATGACCTAGACTCTCAGCCAGCTCTTTTCCACTTCCAATAAGAATGGGTCCAGAAATCGGGTAATCTTGCTCCTAGCTTTCTGGAACCATGTATAAAAAGCACAGTCAATGTCTTCATAATCTGCTTCCTAATTCTCTTTCTATTCTGCCCAAAACCATCACTTGTAAATGCTGACATAATATTTCTGTTCTTGAGGATTGTATCTAGTGTTTAGACCACAAATAGACAACAAATTATATCTTCCTTTTAAATTGAAAGGCAAATGAGGAAAGAAAGAAATAGATGTCACAAAGGGCTAGCCCTGTTTTAACATACCTATGAGGTATTTTAAGAAATCAATTTTTAAATTGTCTTTTATTCTTTTCTTTTATCCTATTCTGCTTTTTGCCTGTAAGCGTCGCAGGTTTTAAGTCAATGGTGTGTCAAGGGCACATTCTGTGACTTGGTACATAGTGATATTATATTGTAAATTTCCTCAATCAATCTTCTTCTTGGTCTACCTATCTTTTATTAATGCCACATTTTCCTGGTTTAACAACCAAACAGGACAATTTCAACTTATAAAACAAGGAGTCAGACAAGGCTGTGTTCTGTCGCCGGATTTGTTTTCACTTTACAGTGATTATGAGATCAATAGTAGACAAAAAAGGAATTGAAGTCAATGGTCACAACATAAATAATTTGCGATATGCGGATGACACTGTCTTAATAGCAGAGACAGAGAATGAACTACAAGAAATGATAGACATAATAGTAAAAGAAAGCAACAAGAAAGGTCTCATTCTGAATAGTAAGAAAACAGAAGTAATGGTCATATCAAAGAAACAATCATCACCATCATGCCGCATAAAAATAAACTTGACAAATCTGAAACAAGTACAACATATCAAATACTTGGGCACAATAATAACATCAGATGGATGATGCACCACGGAAATAAAAAGCAGAATAGCTCAGGCCAAAATAGCATTTCAGAAAATGAAAAATATCTCATGCAATAAATCTATGTCAATAGAAATGAGAAAGAGAGTTCATTGGTGCTATATAGAACCAATTCTGACCTATGGAAGCAAATCATGGACAGTAGACAAACAAATGAAAAGATGATTAGAGGCTACAGAGATGGGATTTCTCAGAAGAATATTGAAAGTTTCCTGGAGAGCTAAAAAGACCAAAGAGGAAGTTCTCAAAGAGGCCAACTCAAAAAGGGAGCTCCTAAAAAACATCAGAAAGAAACAATCAACATTTTTCGGGCACATCATGAGAAGAGGAAAGTTGGAATACTTGGTTCTATTGACCTTTCCAGCCGTAGCCGGCCCATAGGGCGTAGAACAAGATACTATCTGAATTTTTTGTTCCAGCAGTTTTCAATTCTTTTAAAGATATTTTATCAAATCTCACCATTTGTCTCTGTTCTGTGCAAGCAGCTCTATCTCATTGAGGGAGCCGAATCCTGTAGCTCTTGCCTCTCTCATCAATGTTCTTCTCAGTGTCTCTCTGGGTCTTCCTCTTTTCCTCTTACCTGTTGTTTCCCATATGAGGGCTTGCTTTGCTATTCGGTTATTATCTCTTCTCATCACATGTCTAACATGTTTGGTTACAACTGGCAAAATAAAAGGAAAGAGAGATCGCGGACGACAAAGAGAGAAAATACTGGATAGCTTGGTTTCATGGCATAGAAAACAGTCAACAACAGAACTGATATGACGCACTGTAGATAGACGTTTGTGGAAGGACATGATCGCCTACGCCAACCGGTATGGCACATGATGATGATGACATTTTACTGCTATCTCAATAGTTTCCTCCAATTGACAAGGACATTGAATGGCATGACAAAATTAAACATCTCTATTACTTGTAACTACAACTGCTCATACAAATACTAAAGGAGGCATGCCATCTGCAAAGGACTTCTCCCTCTTGTGAAAACATTTCACAAATATGATCTGAGAAAGAGAACACAGGCAGCCGCGATAGCTCAGTGGTTAGTGAACTGCACTACAAAGGACAAAAGGTAGGGTTCAATCCCAACCGACGGCTTCCGGGTTCACCCAGCCTTAAATGGGTACCGGATTTTTTCTGGAGAAGTAAAGTGGCACTGGCGTAATACCGACCACATTACCCCAAAAATCATGTGCTGAAGGTCTGTAAAATTTATGGTCACTAACACTATATTCCCTATAAGCCACTTGGCATGATGGGGCTCTTTACTTTTAAAGAGAACACAGTAACTCACCCACTCTGACCAGTGTTATGTTGTTGGACAAGATGCACTGTCCATCTCTCATCACAAGGTCTGGTTGTGTCACTCTTTGTTGATTTATATACAGCCCACCAGCTCTGATAATGCGTTCGGGATTGACTGAATGAAATACACAAAAGAAGAATTGTAGAAACTAAGCAAAGCGGATTCATGGTTCTAGTTACACTGAGAATTTCTTCCACAAGATAATGTGCTACAGATGATTCTCTAAGCAGATCATGTAGGTTTGTTCTACACGATTGATATCAAATTGTTCAAGAACTTTTATTATTGTGTTTTTTGGATGTTCTCCCAATGCTTCTAACCACCAGAAATGTGAAATTTGTTACATCATTCTCCTACCATGAAGAAACAGTAAATGTAAGATGTAGGAACTTTGTAGCATCACTATAACCAGTGATGGAAAATGTACAACTGAAATAAACAAAAGAAAGGTATGGCAAAAAGTAATTTTAATGCCATGAAAAATATACTGACATCAAAACAAATAACACCAGGGCTAAAACTAAAAATAGCAAAATGTTACATCTTCTCAATATTCCTGTATGGTGCAGAAACATGGACAGAAACAAGAAAACAGAACAGAGAATTGATGCCTTTGAAATGTGGATTTATAGAAGAATAGGTAGAAGTGGATGGAAAGAAAAGAAAACAAACGATGAAGTTTTAAAACAACTAAAAATGAAAAGAGAACTACTAAGCACAATTAGAACAAGACAAATTAAATTTTTGGAGCATGTTAAAAGACACAACAGCCTAAGAACAGTAATATTGGAAGGGAAAATACAAGGTGGCAGAGGCAGACCAAGACTAACATGGACGAGTAACATCAAAAGATGGACAAGTCAACCTATGACAATCTGCACCATCAAAGCAAGAGACAGAGTGGAATGGCGCTCCATGGTAGCCAACCTTTGATGCGGAGACAGCACTCAATGATGATGAGCATTCAGAGTTTTCCTCTATGTGTCAGAATTTTCTCTTAACTTCTGTCATCCAAAGATCTTATCTTTGTGTTTCTCTAGGGTCTGGATTGGGGTGGGTTTTATAATAATATATATGTTTTGAGTTTTCACTAAACTGTTTTGCTCTTTGAGGCAGTGACCCTTGCTGTCATTCTATATTTTTGAGTCTGTATTTACATTTGTGAGAATCCTGCTGTTTGAACAGCCAGCTTCTTCATGACTGACAGCTTCTGGATTGTTTTTCCCTCTACTTCATTTAGGTGTGGTTTCTAGGTGAGTTGTTGGTCTAGCATGATGCCTAGATATTTGGGGTTGTCACCTTGTGGGAGTTCTCTTCCATGTAATTGTAGGCTGACTGATTTTGGGGTGTGCGAAATGGGAGAAACAGGTCATGACCTTTTTTTTGTTTTATTTATTTCTATGCCCCTATTTTGTTGAGTGTATCTTGCATCTAAGTACTTTCTGTGGGCAGGTGTTCTGGTGGGAGAGGGTGCAATACTCATTGTAAAAACTCATGTGGAAATGAATAAGCCCCCCACTCCATTTCATGCTTTGAGCACACACTAGTAATCTCCATCATTATTATGCTAATATTTTCATCGACATGTTCTATCTTCTCCATCGTTAGTATGCTATTGGTCGTTTCAAATCTAAATGTTCACGATTAACATGAAATATCTCCTCTTTCCCTGCACTTACAAACTTGATTTTTTGCATCTGGCCTTGTTTTTCCAAGGTCCCACCGATTTCACAAAATTTAATGATGTAGGAAGTATGCTTCATCATGAAGCAGCACTTTCCTTTGATCTCAGTGAATTTACGGATCTTTTTGCTCCTGGAGAAAATAATTTACCGTACATTAATGGAAATCAGCTTCTCGACATAGGCGTCTCTACACAACTTGAAAGTTGAAGGCGTTTATCAACTGTTTACTTTCTATTGTTTACTTTCTTTAAAATACTATGAGAATGTCAATGTTATAGCCTTTACAGACGGTCTAAAACAAATCAGCGTATAAACAGTTCCATTAATGAAAACTATTTAAACAATATACAACAAAGAATACATTTTAAAAAATTAATTATCCGTTGCGAGCGATAACGAGCATGACATATCAAGCAAAGTTATTGTTTATGGGTACGCATGTGACTAAAGAGGTGTCCGGTTAGCGCAATCGATAGGCGGTTGGCTTACCACGGCAACAGCCGGGGTTCGTTCCCTGGCGAGGACACCTGGGTTTTACTAATTCCCTAAAAATTAGTAGGAGCCGCGATAGCTCAGTGGTTAGTGAACTGGACTACTACGGACAAGGGGTAGGGTTCGATCCCAACCGACGGCTCCGGGTTCACCCAGCCTTAAATGGGTACCGGATTTTTTCTGGGAAAGTAAAAGCAGCACGGGCGTAATACCGACCACATTACCCCAAAAATCATGTGCTGAAGGTCTGTAAAATATAGGGTCACTAACACCATATTTCCCTATACGCCACTTGGCGTGACGGGGGGTACTTTACTTTTTTACTTTTATGTGACTAAAGAGTCCGATGTAAGCACGGGATCCTCTTCACTGTAAAGAGCTACATTGTTCGTTTTATGTCTTTCCATGTGACTTTCATTATTTTACGTAAACAAGACATATGAAAGTGATTTAGTTTCTTTGCATGCCTGCAGTACACATATCAAGAATCTTTACATTTTCAAAACGTTATCAACTTTAGCTAAAGATTGATCATGCGGACATATAAAAACGTCCATTATTATTTCATTTATTCTGAATCAGAGGAGTCTAACATATTGATTACTAATCTGGGCTGAACGAACGATAGTCCATCTTTTTTCCAATAGTCATTTTCTTCTTTTAAGACATGATCTTCACATTTGCACCAAAAATCTTTGTCAATCTGTGATAGAGCAGCATATGTCAGTCCTTTTATATCGCATAGTTTAAAACTTGTATTCTCAGCTGCCACCTGCCCTTTAATTTTTGCCCAAACGAGTTCAATGGGGTTTAATTGTGGATGATAAGGGGGCAGTCTCAAGCACGTATGACCATGCTGTTGAATGATTTTGTCTATTTGGAATACTTTGGTCTTTTGCGATTTCTTAACAAGTGACAGTAATTCATGTTTCAAAAATCCCTCGTTAAATGGAATTCCTTCCTTTCTTAGCCAAATCTTTATAACATCTTTTGTACTGGTAGATGTAGGAATTTTGTCTTCTTCTGCCACAGCGTTGTGGTACGACGCGTTGTCCATTACCAGACAGGATGGTCTGTCTAGAATTGGAAGAAGAGTATTTTCAATCCACTCTCTAAATATATGGCCATTCATCTCGGTGTGATAGTCCCTGTTGTCAGTATAATTAGAGGTGAATATAAGTTCTGCATTTTTCACCAACCCTTCTTTTCGGCTGCCTGCATGTGCCATTATAATACGCTGTCCTTTTCCAGTGGGTACACATCTTTTAATACTTCCATCTGATAACTGCCATTCCTTTGCACTTGTGTGGTGAGAATTTATCCAAGATTCATCTAGAAATACAATATCATAACCTTGGTTACGCATTTCCCGTACTTCACGTAAATATTTACTCCTCATAGAAACTAAGTGCGGCTTCTCGCAGATGACATTTCTACCACTATCGTACTTTCTAAACGTAAAACTGATGCTTCTAACAGTTCTCCATAATGTTGTTTTCGACACAACAATGTCATTTTCTGCTCTCAGTCGAATTTTCAGTTTTCTTAAAGTCACAGTTTCTTTGGAATCGAACATTTTACAAATTGCTCTTCTAATCACTTCCTTGTCAAAACTATCTACTACTTTCTTTCTTCCTAGCGTCCTAGTCTTGATTGAACTGGACACTCCGTTAGCTTTAAGCACTTGTTTGAAAAAGCGTTTGCTTATACCCAATGCGTGAATAGTTCTCTTTTCTGGCTTTGAGATGCTTCGATACAGTTTTCCACGCTTAGCTTCTATGCAAAAATATTTATACACCTTTATTGCCACTGATTGCAATGTAAGGAACTTTACTTTTATACCCATTGACTAACAGATCACAAATTTAACGAAATTACCCAATAATTAGGATACGCCGTTGCACATAAATCACAACAAAATGACAGGAAATGGGATGCACCGGATATAAAATTATAACTATGACGCGTTTTATGTGTTTTTTAGTGCTTAAAACAGGGAAATTGGCGCGCATTACGTTCAAGATGACAAGTCCGTGGGTGCTCACTCATATGAAGCGGTAATTCCTCCAAATAAGTTTGACCAAAATGCCTTAAATTTGTATACTTCAAATAAAGAATATTTAAAACTATACGTTTGTTGGTGAGGAAATGAATGTACTTCTTGGGACCAAAAAATCAAAAGACCATATGCAAAATTTCAGCATTATCAATCAATTGGTTGCAGAGATATGGAATTTTAAACACCTTCAAAATATTTTGAAACGACCAATAATATCTTCATCGGTGTATTCATCTCACAACCCCTTTAAGTGGTGATGTGAAAGTACTACAAAATCCCTTCTATTTATTTTTGTTTTAAAGAGGGTTCAATCTGCTTTTTCTAAATTCCAGTTGGGAAGCATATCTGAAGCCTTGGCTAGATTGGATGTGCTGGTGTAAGCTTGTGGATGATATCTGAAGCCATGGCTAGATTGGATGTGCTGGTGTAAGCTTGTGGATGATATCTGAAGCCATGGCTAGATTGGATGTGCTGGTGTAAGCTTGTGGATGATATATGAAGCCATGGCTAGATTGGATGTGCTGGTGTAAGCTTGTGGATGATATCTGAAGCCTTGGCTAGATTGGATGTGCTGGTGTGAGCTTGTGGATGATATCTGAAGCCATGGCTATATTGGATGTGCTGGTGTGAGCTTGTGGATGATATCTGAAGCCATGGCTATATTGGATGTGCTGGTGTAAGCTTGTGGATGATATCTGAAGCCATGGCTAGATTGGATGTGCTGGTGTAAGCTTGTGGATGATATCTGAAGCCATGGCTAGATTGGATGTGCTGGTGTGAGCTTGTGAATGATATCTGAAGCCATGGCTCGATTGGATGTGCTGGTGTGAGTTTGTGGATGATACATGAAGCCATGGCTCGATTGGATGTGCTGGTGTAAGCTTGTGGATGATATCTGAAGCCATGGCTAGATTGGATGTGCTGGTGTGAGCTTGTGGATGATATCTGAAGCCATGGCTAGATTGGATGTGCTGGTGTGAGCTTGTGGATGATATCTGAAGCCATGGCTCGATTAGATGTGCTGGTGTGAGCTTGTGGATGATATCTGAAGCCATGGCTATATTGGATGTGCTGGTGTGAGCTTGTGGATGATATCTGAAGCCATGGCTCGATTGGATGTGCTGGTGTGAGTTTGTGGATGATACCTGAAGCCATGGCTCGATTGGATGTGCTGGTGTAAGCTTGTTGATGATATCTGAAGCCATGGCTAGATTGGATGTGCTGGTGTGAGCTTGTGGATGATATCTGAAGCCATGGCTAGATTGGATGTGCTGGTGTGAGCTTGTGGATGATATCTGAAGCCATGGCTCGATTGGATGTGCTGGTGTGAGCTTGTGGATGATATCTGAAGCCATGGCTAGATTGGATGTGCTTGGTGTAAGCTTGTGGATGATATCTGAAGCCATGGCTAGATTGGATGTGCTGGTGTAAGCTTGTGGATGATATCTGAAGCCATGGCTAGATTGGATGTGCTGGTGTAAGCTTGTGGATGATATCTGAAGCCATGGCTAGATTGGATGTGCTGGTGGTTTTCCATGCTCTTGAGGTGATATGGCCCTTGCAGTTTTATTCTGTGCAATCTCAAGGCTTTGGTTGGAGGGCTGTAGTAATTTGTAATCATCAGGTCTCCCCCTTCTAGCAGTCTTTTTAGGAATTAATTTTCAATGTCTCCATCTCCAGATTTGTTTTGTTTCTGCTGCAGCAACTGTGATTTTGATAAGTGTCGGTATTCTGCCCTTGTGTCTGTTTGGTCTGCCCTGACAAAATACTATCCTCATGCACACCTACATATATATATATATTTTTTCATGTAGATATACTTATTAGTATTCACACTCGTACATGTGTTTTCAGCATTAGTACAGTTTGGGAACCTACGTCCTCTTAACGTCCTTTTAAGGGCAGATGACGAAGAGGAATTCTACAGTCTACGAATACTCTAGAATACTTTAGTCATCGGGCGAACGTAAGCAAGCAAGCATATTATTAGACCCCTTCCCATATTTTATACTTGCATCCACTGTCAGCCTTTGTGATTTTAGCCCAGTTGACCAAGCTTTGGATTAGGACTACTAGGAAGTGACTTACTTAATCTCTTTTTAGATAGTTTAGCATATTTCCAGCTGTGTAGTTATGATTTTTGTGTGTATCCTTATATATTTTTGTTTTGTGTTTACTGTTCCAGCTGAAGGCCTACTGAGCAGAAATGTCATTCTGCTTTGTTTTGTTCCTCACCTATGTAAAGCTACCCCATTTTTTCTTTTAATTTTCATTCAGATGAAATACTTCATGCCCACATATGAAGAATCGCTGTAGCTCTTTGAAGTGTGTTTCCCAAATGCACATACAATCAATATTGTTCTTTGGAGGAAGCTCTGTAGTTTAGGCTTTTATCCTGACTCCTGCATTTGAGTGGGCCACTGTGAGGGGTGGGTTCTGTGTGTCAGATGTCTCATTCTGCTTTCCCTTAAACTTCAGGCTAGTAGAGGCATCTGTTGCTGCAGTATGCCCTGGCAGGCCAAAGATTCTAGTTTAATCTTTTGCTGATTGTGACTGATGAGGGCAACACCATGATGTTAAGAGAGTCTGTTTCAATTCCTGACCTCTGGTGGAGTTTTGAGGACTAATTTATTCCAGAAGGCTGTGATACAGCCATCTCTGCCCAATGTAGCCAAACCCACTTTACCTGCATTTCTGTGTTAGGATTAGTTAATGTAGATTTGTTCTGATTGAGGTTCTGTCTGGAAGGAACACATTAATACAAAAGTAGTGAAGTAGTTTCAATTTGTTCGCAATTAGTCAAGACTAAATCATACCTTCCATATATTTTTTAGTTGAACCAGTACACCAGACCAAATAAACCCGTATAAATGAAAAAAAGTACATATTAATTTTAAGTGTTAATTTACATTAACAATATTAAATATAATTATTAATTTAAATATGATTATTAATATTAAATATAATTATTAATATTAAATATAATTATTAACATTAAATATAATTATTAATATTAAATATAATTATTAATGTTAAATATTAATGATATTAAATAATAGTAATAATAATACTTACTACTTTCATCACCACCAAGATCGTCGTCATTAGATTTCTAATCAGTTAACCATTCAATAGTGTTGAAGACCTCAATTTTAACAAAGGTTAAACAATTCAATTCAGATAAAACTTTGCGATCATGGAAAGGAAATACCATGATGTCATGTTCTATATTTGACCATATTTGTTTCATCAAAAATGGTCAGAAATTAAACAAAATGTACATGGGTTCTTTAAATAATTTATAAAATGCCTGGCCTAATTTTTAAAACATGACTAGTTTTCCTGGCAACAGCACAATCCAACAGTGTCCCTAGTTTCTTCAAAGTCGCTATGTAAAGAGAATGGGTTTCAATGAGGTTGAGATTTAGAAAGTGACCCAAGACAGACAACAGTGTGTGGTCTCTGCAAATGGTCTTATATGTGGAGAGAATTAACTGACCAATGACAAAATGCTCATATTTTGAAGAAATTTTCTCTTATTTTGAAATTCTAAGTTGAAAGATCGCAATCAAATGCAGTTTGGTGCTCTCCAGTTGACCTAGTAGCTGGTAATAGTTACCTGGTTCACTAAGTTTGGGAAAAGTAATTAAAGCAATTACAGCCCCCCCCCCTCCCCAATACTGTGGCCAAGTACAATAAAATATCATTTAACCCCATGAAGACATATATGTTATGGGGTATTACTTTTATTATCAGATGACAGTAAAAAAGAATATTGTTCTGAATCAGTTTGGACATACTCAAAAAAGTGTGCTTGAAACAAACTAGAACAGTACAAACTTGAATGTATAACTGCTTACTCTCCAAGTCAAACTTACTTTCATGTTGAAGACACTTTATCTTGTTGCACAGACCAATCACTGTCAGTTCTGGGTCATATTCAACTTCTACAGTCGGTGCATCTCTGAACAGTTGAAGAAGTTCTGGCAGCTTCATGGCAGTCAATGCTGACACTGAGTCCCCAAAAAGAACCTCTGAACTCCTTAAAGCTGATGCTAAGCCAATTTCTGCAGCGAGGAACAATTCTTCTGAGCATACTCTCAAAACATGTAAAGAGAACTCTTAAAGGATCTTTAAAGTTTATTTATTATTTTTCAATTTTGAATGAAACAAATCTAAATTCCAAAATGTCATCATGAAAGTTAGATTTAAAATTCTGCCATAAATGTGAATAACTGAAACACAAATAATAGTAGCTTGGCACACAAATAAAAGACTGACCTCCGTGAACCAAAAGTGTGACTTGCTCCGCAATTTTCTTCTGTCCATGTCTTTGCTCTGGTGATTTCTGATTGCCAACAAGACATAACATTTACTATGAAATATCATTGCACTGAGCAATTTAAACACTAACTCAGTTCTAAAATATGAATAGCAATAATCACCACACCCCAATACATAAAGAAAAATCTGAAATATAATATGATTACAGCAAACACGAAGACAAGTTTCAATAGGAAAAAAAACAATGAAGGTTAAAAGAATGTAATGTGAGTTGCTGCAACATTGAAGTATGATGCTGGCCTCTCACTCAAAACTATATGGTTATAATCCGATACTGAACAATGAGGTCACGCCCAACTTCAAAGACAGATCCCTGATCTCCAGTGAGACTGAGTGTAGAGTTTTTATTTTTTAATGTAACTGTGTGCAGCACATAAATGGATATTGTGGCAGTCATTGCTGAGTACAAGAAAGCATTGATTGGGTCAGACTCTTCAGAATGCATAAGTCTATCATGAGAGTACATGACATTCAAGCACCTCGGACCCGATGGGAAACCTGTGGTATGGATTCACTGTCCAAGTGACTCAACACATCGGAGCAATGAAAGAGTTGACAGGTTTGTCTTGAAATGGTGAAGAGGTTCTGTTCATGTAATTAGTTTCACTGTAGTTGGGAATTCTCCATATCTGCTCCACTCATATCACAGCTCCCTCCAAAGCACACTGGCAAATTCTGTTGACAAGGTCGGCTACTATGCAGCCCTAATCAATGGCATATGCGACAACTCCAAACAACGTCCATCAAACAAAGAGTGCACAATCACTTTCTCACTCCAGTTTTTTCAAAAACACACATTTACAACAAACAAAGCAACTGAAATGGTTTAAGCGACCATATTAGTCCGTGCAAAAACAAAGTGACATGCCACCATTTTGCGTTGTCAGTTGTGGCGTTAGTGAGTCAGCGTGAGCCAAGTCGGTTGCATGGGTGACAATTTCAAACAACATTACCAAAAAGAAAGTGCCCACAGTCACTTACAACTACAACTCACTTGAATAAATTGAAAAGAACACATTAAAAATTGTCAATATACAAGATACTGTTTTACAAACAACAAAGTACTGTTTTAGAGATCACACTCTCCAAAAGGGCCTGCGAGCATGGTCACCATCTTCTTGGAAGTTTACGATGAAGAGGATGAATCTTTACTAGAGAGTCTCACATAAACTCAGAGAATTAAGAATCAGATATACTAACAGGATGGGACAATGTCCCTGAATTATACATTTATAAAGCAATAACTCTTGAGAACTTACATTTTGTAAATCCATAACAGACTCAATTTCCTCCAAAGAAAGAAACGTAAACAGCTTCAGATATCTCTCCACAACAGAGTCTGGCATATTGTAGAAGTACTAGAAAGCAGAACAAGAAAGGTATCATGTAAATAACATGGGGTGTACATAAATTATGTAGATCTGTAATAAAGATGGTTATCTAGTGTGAACTGAGTGAGGGCAAATAGATAATTTTTTTAAAAGTGTAAAGTTCTTTTGATGATGAAAGATGCCATGACCATAAAGTTGTAACCAAACACCTTTTTAAATTGTGTAACACATATTACTATTAAACTGTTACCGTACATCTTTTTAATTACATGTTAACAACCAATTTATTTTCCACTTAATGCACATAAACAGTCAAATCTGAGCACTGAAAGTTTACATTTAATCTGTTCATTTAATATCGGAAGAATTTTAGTTTTAGCAGAAAAAAACTCCATAATTTTGTAAAATTTGAGAATTTACTTTCATGAAGGCAAACAAACAAGTTTAGAAAATATGCTCAAATTAACTGATTTCAGTAAACATTTACTAGCATTTTCTTTGAAGAAAAGTGTTACTGGACTAAAGGGCTGAAACACTTGTTTGATGAGAGGACCCCTTCAGACGATCAGAATGTCTTCTGCTGCAGGCTCTATATATTATTAAGTAAAACTTTAAAACATTATAAGATAAAATATAATAGAGGAGCAAGGTCAAGTGACCAAAAGCTAAAATAACAGAAAAGAAAGTGGGACATAAATGTACACACATTTAAATAGAAAATAAAAATATCTGGGGTGTGAAGCTATAGCCACATGATTCCATTCATTTGATAGTAGTCAATTCTAAAATGCTATTAGCTTGCAGATATAAACTAATGAACCCACCTGATACAGTTCATATGGTGATGTTTGTATTGGGCTGAGCCATATGGAATTGCCTACAGATTTACCCAGTTTCTCACCAGCAGGAGATAAAATCAGTGGAACTAGTAACCCTGTGTGGACAAATAGGGGGACAAGTATGAATCCAAGACAAGATTTCATGTGGTTATATATACTGGCAATGTGCAAAGATTCTATAGCACTCACTTGTGCAGTTTTATAAGACTTAAATTAAGAAACTTGCTCTCATTATTTAATTTAATAAGCAAAAGTACAACTAGCAAGCAATAAGTAATTACCCACCAAAGACACACCTTTTGGTGACTTTGTGTATGAGATCAAACCCTGATGATATATTGCCCATCTGATCATTGCCTCCAACCTGTTAATAAACATACAGAGTTAAATGTAAATAATCAGCAATTGAGCAAATACAGTAGAAGTGATGGTCACTCTCCCAGAAAGTAAAAGAATAATGGGTCCCTTTTATATCTATTGATGACCTATAACTGAACTAATTTAAATATACCACACAAATTATTTCTCTATTTATATTATATTTTATTTATATATAAAGACGATGAGTGATAAGAAATTACATCATCGACCATGGGTGAGCCATACCCAACATTTGCAAGACCGGCAGTTCAAAGGAATGAAGTTCAGAGGTCAACCTATCTTTATCACCTATTACCAGTTACCGATCCACTTCTTAGTGCTGAATTACGATATCACAAGAAGCAGCATGTTCGCAAGTGTATATAAAAGGACATTCTGAATACAAGACATTTTAGACAGTTGCCACCACAAAGAAGACATAAATGTTCTGGGTAAAAGCTAAGACAAGTAGCATACAACGGGGTATAGACTGTAGATTTAACCAGAAGTGTTGCGTAGAATAGGTGCAGATATTTTATGTTGAATATATTGTAATCTTTAGAGTTCAATGCAACGGGAGGTTAACGCCTGGGAGTCATGACCCAGGCAGACCCACCTCCCTTAGAGTGTCAAGAAGCTAAAACACTTGCTCGACGGGTCTACTTCTGTTGATCAGAATGCTTCCTGCTGTGAAGCTCTATATAAAAATTTTCCTATTACTAAAGCTCAACTTAAGAGCAAATGAAACCATTGAAAAATGGTTAGTGTGCTTGCCTACGGATAAGACTGGCTCTAGTTTAATTTCCAAAATTTTTTTTATTTTTGTTGAGACTGATACTGTTTCAAAGTTCACTTGACCTTCCAAATGTTGGTTTCATCATCATCATCATTGAGTGCTGTCTCCGCAACGAAGGTTGGCTACCATGGATTTCCATTCCACTCTGTTTCTTGCTCTGATGGTGCAAGTTGTCACAGACTTGTCCATCTTTTGATGTTACTCGTCAATGTTAGTCTTGGTCTGCCTCTGCCTCATTTACCTTGTATTTTCCCTTCCAATATTACTTTTAGTAGGCTGTTGTGTATTTTAACATGCTCCAAAAATGTCATTTGTCTTGTCTTAATTGTATTTAGTAGTTCTCTTTTTATTTTCAGTTGTTTTAAAACTTCATCGTTTGTTTTCTTTTCTTTCCATTCAATTCTAGCTATTCTTCTATAAATCCACATTTCAAAGGCTTCAATTTTCTATTCTGTTTTCTTGTCTAATGTCCATGTTTCTGCACCATACAGGAATATTGAGAAGATGTAACATCTTGCTATTCTTAGTTTCAGCCTTACTGTTATTTGTTTTGTTGTTAGTATATTTTTCATGGCATTAAAATTACTTTTTGCCATACCTATTCTTTTGTTTCATATATTTTTTTTCCTGGGAATGTAGGCAGCTTGGCATTATATAGACCGTACCACCTATACATCTACTCATGGTCATGTAGAACATGCAGCAATATTCCAATAACCTACATGTCATAACACATGATTTTTAAAAATGCTATTACTGGAATAAAGCAAAGAAAACAGATTGCAGCAATGAACCAAAAATATTCAAACATAAAGCATGTAACTAATGTACTTTTACAACACTTCAAAGAGAAGGAAGAGTATGAAAAACAATGAAGATGTCATCCATTCAAGAATGAAGAATCCTTCAAGAAGTCACATCCCTGAAACCCCACAACAGATATAAAAATGAATAAATATGAATTTTGACTAAATAAACTTAGTTGAGTTGACATTACTTTTTATTCAATATTTCGTTTTAGTCAATCTTTTTCAAACGTTTGGGTCATAATAAAAGTATTATTTCTAATCATACTTATATATCTCCTGAGGTCTTAGCTCTCTGCCTCTCAGATACAGTTCCTACATTTGCAACTAGTGGTTACCTTTGGCAAGATCAGCCTGGGATACACAATGATTTATCAACAAAAATATAGCCACACATGAAGAGTCTCATATATTGCTTAGAATAACAAAAAATATTGGAACAGCAATTTGACAACAAAGACTGGATAGGGAAAACTTGAACAGAGACACATCAACTAACACTTAAATGGGAAGAATGGAGAAAGACCATGAACAATGTATAATGGTGTCCAATGGTTTCCATAAAAGCTAAAAGAAATGGTAGGTAGGTAGATTGTTAACTACAGAAACCCTCAATCTGATGCGTTTTGAACTGTCGCCAATGAAATAAAGACTAAATCTGGCTAGTCAAAACATCCACCAGCAATAAAAGTCATCATCATCATGTGCCAAGCCTGCTAGCATAGGTGATCATGTCTCTCCACAACTTTCAATCTCGACAGTTATTTATCATTTCTGTTGTTGACCTTCTGTCAAGCCATTCTCTTAAGCTGTCTGGTACCTTTTCTCTTTGCTTTCCTCAATCTCTTTGTCCCTCAATTTTCTAAGTTGTTACAATATATTCCAGCTGTTCTCTTCTCATTACATGGCCAAAAAATGATGATTGTTTCTTTAATAGGATCACACTTTATTAACTAACTTATTGCATCTATTATAACTAAAAGTGATTCTCACTTCCATTTTTGGAAGACAATTGTAGTCTAATATAAACATTGAAAACTTAGTCTGAGGTTTAAAGGATGAGGTCTCACCAAAAAGTAGGCTAAAACCTCAAGACATCACTAGCAGGGACACAAATCAAGGAGGTCAGGCAGCATGAAAATGTGAGAGGTGATAACATTTGAGATTATATATATGGAGAAGAGGAATCTCTGATGAGGAAATGTTGAATGGCCTTAATGACATCACTGTATGTGAATTAACCAGGTCATATCCTCATCATCATCATCGAGTGCCATCTCCGCAATAAGGTTGGCTACCATGGAGCGCCATTCTGCTCTGTCTCTTGCTTTGATGGTGCAGGTTGTCATAGGCTAGTTTGTCCATCTTTTGATGATACTCATCCATGTTAGTCTTGGTCTGCCTCTTTTACCTTGTACTTTCCCATCCAGGATAACTTTTAGTAGGTTGTTGTGTCTTTTAACAAGGCCCAAAAATCACATTTCTAACCTAATCAGATCCTACATGTTGATAATGTGTAGATGTGTTTGTGCAGCATTGAGAGAAATCAGGATGATGTTTCTTGGTCAAAGTGAGAGGTAAAACCAATGATAAGCTTCGTGAAACTGATAACATTTATTATGTAAACAGTCAAATGAGGAAACTGCTGTAGCCCTAAGTGGATTTATGGAATATTCTTAAATTAATTAATGAAGTTATTGAATCAAGACACTTATCCCTTAATTACTATACCTAACTGTAATTCTCCCATTTACGATTCAGTGGTAAAAATTACCACCACATAAATGTAACATTAGGTGCTCTAAAAATAATATTTTCTCAAAACTTTTGACACACAGCCGTGTGTTCACACTAGGCAAAACACAGAGACTCTGAATTCCTAGTTCAAGTTGATTTATGACCTGAGTTTCACCTCACGGACCAGACGTGATACAATGTCTATCAGTACGGTCGTCATATGTCTGTCAGTATGCTCGGCTATCTCATAGAATTATTTGCTGTGTTTCCCAAGTCACAAAGGGTTGTTCGATTTCTGCCTACAACCGAGGAAATTTCCCCCCTCCCCAAAAAAAAAACACTACCAATATCAAACTGGCAAACTCCCCATCAGGGGTCACCAGAAGTAGTAATTAGGAAGGTATACAGAGGGGTGGGGGGGGGGGGGTGGTTTGACCACAGCAAAATGTCAAATTTTGAAGAATTTGTATTTTGATGCTGTAAATTTTACAACAGTATCTAATCTAGGGTTAATCCATGCTTCACGAGACAAAGCTATCTTACACCTCTAAAGAAAGAGCAAACAACAATTATTTTAACTAAGAACAGAAAACTATATGTTCAGACAAAATAGGCACAGAAAGCTAAAAAAAATTGCAGAAACTGACTTCAACCCAGTAAACAATTTCCAGAAACTTACTTTTACCCTGTGAACAATTTCCAGAAACTGACTTCTACCCTGTGAACAATTTCCAGAAACTGACTTCTACCCTGTGAACAATCTCCAGATATGCAAACAAAACTTAAAACTCTCAACTTTACAAATCAGAAAGGAGGAAATCCTGGCCAACACAGACTTCACTAATATGAAAACTCTTCAGATTGTTTATAGAGCTGGAATCCATTTAGTTCATAAACAAAGTCTGCAAAAATGTTTAACTTATCCAACAGGAGAATGTAAAAAAAAAAAAATAATAATAATAAAAACAGCTTTTATTTCACTCTCTGATATTATGAATGCTGATATCACCACCTTTGATAGTAAACAATAATTGTTAGGATGTTTAATGTGAGGATATTGGATGAAGAAATCACCTGCAAGGTACAATTGTGCTTCTCAAACAGATGAAGCCAGTCATAGGCTTGAAACACTTGGTACAAAAACTCTGTGCAGCTAAGACCCTCTTTACTGTTCAGTCGACTTTTAACACTGAAAGGTAGAAATAGAGCTTTGCATTACAACATAACAGAGGAGATAAATTGTTACATGAAGATGATATGAACATTTATGGGTGCACTTAAGGCACTTTCACAGATGATCAAGCACCACACCTGGCTGCCCTACTTTTCCACAGAAAACTCACAGTACCAGTTTTTAAAGACTAGAGAATTCTAGATCTGGCTAATAACATTACAAGACTACTAGAAACAATTGGTTCACTTCTGAGATGTACAATATGAAGGTAGATATCATAATGTAGAGGTAGGCACAAATATACAATATTGTGTGGGCAGGCACAAATATATAATATTGTGTGGGGAGGCACAAATATACAATATTGTATGGGGCTGCTGTAAAGCTGCATGTCCAAGATATCTTAAGTAGTTTTTGCTATAACAAACTTATGTTCCTTTGTACAAATGTGCACTCAAGCATGCATGCATGATTTATTCATGAGAGAATGGGGGTATGAATCACAGATGAGAGTGAATGGATCATGTTTCATAAAGAAGTGGGCAAAACTCAACAAATGAAAAGTCAACTGTATTTAGCTATCACACTCGCTACTAATTGATGATCAGCAGAAGCAGCTTCAAAAATAAAGACACTTTGTCAACTGAGAATTTGTTCAGGTAAATAAATCAGGAAAATAGAGATAAGAACAAAATTATGAGAATTAAAGCAGTTGGCAATAACCAAATAATAACAGGAGAAATACCTCTACTAGACGTACAATCTTACATATATCTGGGCAGTAATATAGACAAAGGAGGAACAGAGAATGATGCCAAAATAAGGATATCAAAACCAATAGGAGCATTTTTTGCACTGAGAAACATATGAAAGTCCAAAGAAATTAGGTTAAATACAAAAATTAAAAATGTTCAACTCCAATGTTAAGTCAATCTTATTATATGACTGTGAAACATTGAGAAGACAAAAAATGACAATCATGAAGATACAGACTTTCATTAATGGATGCTTACGCGGAATAAAAGGATTGAAATTGCAGGACAAAATCACTAACATGAATTTGTGGAAAAGTACCATTCAAATACCAGTGAATAAAGAGATGCAGCATAGACGATGGCGCTGGACAGGACACACACTGCTGAAGCCAACTGAGAGTATTACACAACAGGCTCTTTTTGGAACCCAAAATATTCTTGGAGAAGACAGATGGGAGCAGAGATGAAGGAGACATGGAATGATCTTAAAAGAATGACAAGAAACAAAAAGTGGCTTGGAAAGTGTTTGTTGAAGGCCTATGCTCCACAGGGAGCTGAAAGGTAAAAGAAGAAGAATTTGTTCAGGTGACACATTTTTCTGCCAGACAAACTGATCCTATAAGAGTTAATTGGTATTATATAAAGAACAAAAATTATCATCATAATCATCATCAAGTGCTGTCTCCACATCGAAGGTTGGCGACCATGGGGCGCCATTCCACTCTGTCTCTTGCTTTGATGGTGAAGATTGTCATAGGTTGACTAGTCCATCTTTTGATGTTACGCGTCCATGTTAGTCTTGGTCTGCCTCTGCCTCTTTTACTTTGTATTTTCCCTTCCAATATTACTTTTAGCAGGCTGTTGTGTCTTTTTACATGCCCCAAAAATTTCATTTGTCTTGTTCTAATTGTGTTTAGGAGTTCTCTTTTCAATTTTAGTTGTTTTAAAGCTTCATCGTTTGTTTTCTTTTCTTTCCATCCAATTCTACCTATTCTTCTATAGATCCACATTTCAAAGGCTTCAATTTTATACATTTGTTATATTATAATTTTGGAAGAAAGTCAACACACATAGGGAACAGACAAGGATACCAGTACTAAGATTACATAACTAACTGTAACAAATGTTTACCTGTGTCTAGTTACCATTTCTCCAACTCTGAAGTGTCTACCCGTTGTAGCCAGAAAAGAAATGACATTCTGGTCTTTGTACCATTCTCTGTTGTTGACTATTCTTGAAACAAAATAAACAAAGCAAGAAACATAAGTGAGCTATTTTAACATCCTCATTGCTTGCACATTTGCCTGCTATCATGATATGCCTTAATTCTTCTCTTTGCCAAAGTTCTCTAATTCTTCTCTCAAGAATTATAAATATCTTTGTAAGATTTTTTGTATTTAACTAGTTTAAATAAATGGTGTTCCACCAAGAATTATAAATATCTTTGTAAAATGTTTTGTATTTAACTAGTTTAAATAAATGGTGTTTCACCAAGAATTATAAATATCTTTGTAAGATTTTTTGTATTTAACTAGTTTAAATAAATGGTGTTCCACCGTACTGGATTTCAAAGGCACAGTGATATCTAATTGAATGATGCAAAACATAGTTGGTGTGTACTGTGCAATGTCTAGATGCATTTTAAATAGGTTGATGCACTCAGGGGTGCGTCCCTAAACCTGGGAGATCAAGAGCCATTACACAGGCTTTTGCTATGTCCACAATTATTAAGCTGTCCCAGTCATTCTGTTTAGGGAGTATAGCCTGTCCTGCTCTTAAGAAGTAGGTGTTGGTTGTAACTGGTCGAACCATACTGTTAGGCTTCATTTGTGCCCTTCCTATAAATGCAGCCACTTCCTGCAGCATTTTATTGTGTCACATGAATAGTGCACATGATCTAGTACTGTCTTGCATGAGAAGAGAACATGCTCCATCGTCTATCTTTCATGGCATTGAGGGGACATGATGTCATCTGTCTTCTCCCACTTCATAAGATTGCAGGCTGATGATAGAATGTCAAATAGTAAAGGTTCCCTCCATCCCTTGCTAGGTGTATGGGGGAATATGGTATTAATGACCATACTTTTCCATGACCACGGCACATTTTTGGGTGATGTGGTTAGTATCATGACAGGTCACCTTTACTTCCCAGAAAAATCTTTGGTACCCATTTTTAGAGGCTGGGTGAACCTCAGAGCCTTATTGGTCTGAAAAAATTAGGCACTTTAGGGGATTCAACCCGAACCTTTCTATAAGGAAGCGAGCACACTAACCACTCAGCCTCCTAGAATGTCATACATAAACCTAATTATGTAACTTAACTACGGGAGTACCATATGCAATATGTCATTATATTTTAACATTCTATGCAATTCCTTGCCCCATATGGTCCTTTGAATACATAGCAAAATATTGTTTCGAATTCAGTACCTCATATAGTTCGCCACCTGGGTTCAGTACCACACAGCACCCCCACCCAAGTTAGGGCCCAACATACTCCAAATATACATTTACGATCACTATGTTATACACAATGATGGGTCATAAAAAGTGTAGCCTGATGCTTGGCACGCCTACAACATGCCAAAGGTAAATACTGTACACAGCATAACTTCCAGATAAAAATATGGAGCACAATCTCTTTCTGCATGTCACAAGTGTGGTGTGGAATGCCAAAGCAATTACAGCTGTGATTTAATTAAGTGTGGTAACCATGCAGTCTGCAGCTACCATCATTGGATTGGGGAACAGACAAAGGACTTTAATGTGGGTACTCGACGAGCTCAAGCAGGTCCTCAAAACCATATGGAAAAAGCAGATCACTATGTTAAATCATGCACAATTACCAGAGAGTGTGTGCACTTCGGGAGGTATTTGAGTGAGAGACTGGGCCTAGCCCCATACCTATGATTCCACATGGATCTACAGGCTCTACAATAGAGGCTTAACCATTAACCAGTGACACAACAATGCAGCATAACTGGAATTCAACATCCTGGATAAGACATTTCCAGAGGTGCTGCCTGCCTTAGCCGAATCCACGAAAGGTTATAACATTGTTAAATATCAAAGAGCCACTACAATTTATATTGCTGAAAGAGTCTGGTATATTGAAAGACTTTAGCATGGTGATGCCTATAGGCCACTGCCTTGAGAGGGACCATTTGACATTTCTCCAGACCATGACCCCCCCCCCCCCCCCCTCAGAAGGGGGACAGCTACAGAAAGGTTCAGGTGTTAAGTTGATATTGATTCTGAAAGCTGAGTTTGAGAGGGTAAATCCTGAAGGTGAAACAAGTACTGGTGACTTCTGAAGTAAGGCCACACAAAGGGGTAGTTGAAGAGAAGCCTGGGAAAAGGTCATGGAGAGATTTGAAGAATACACAAGAGAAGGTTCAGACATTGAAGTCTTGCATGGAGTTGGACTTAGAACCGGCAGAGCACAACATGTTCAAGGAACAGAGTTATATCAAGATGCTTACAGCCCAAAGTGAACAGAGAATTGATAGAAAAAATGGCATGGTTATTTTTTTCAATTCTCCTTCACATTTAGCTTTACTGCAGCATCGCATTTTTATGCATTCATTTGTATTTCTTTGCCTTAATCCCCCCTCCCCCCGCGCCCAAGTGAACAGAACCTAGACTACCACTCCTATGAGTAGGCCATCCTTTCAGTTATGTATCCTGTAGTGCGAGATCCACATTGACATCCAGGTATGAGGCTCACAGTGCACAGTGACAAGCTTGACGTCATTGAGATAAACTTTCCAGCACAGACCAGATATAAAAAAAAGTTTGGATGCCAAAATCCCACACTATCAGCCAACATCTTCAGCTCACCCGACTAGATTACCGACGTTCGGACAACCCGTGTTCAATTCCCGCTGGGAGCAGTGTGAATTGTACTCGTGGTTGGAAAAAAAAAATACCCCCACGGTCGACCCAGCCGTTGGCAGAAATGGGTACCAGGGTATATTATCCTGGGAAGGTGAGGAATGTCGCTTCGCATCTGAGTTTCGATGCTTGAGGCTACACTATACAGAAATATCCGAACATTTCTGGATAGGCGGCCGAGCACATATGGGTATATACTCGCGTGCTAAGACGCCGGTTCAAGTCTCGTACTTTACCTTACCTTTACCTTATCTTCAGCTGGAAGGATGGATCAAATCACATCACATGTTGAAGCAACAATTTTGAGATCAATCTATTTCTGACTGATCTGAAAAAAGAACCGTTGCTACATTCACGTGAAGGACCTCATTTGACTTGTATATAGAAATAGGAGTGGGGATGGGGCACTGCATGGTTTGAACCCATGTGGTGAACTATACAAGGTACTGAATTCAAACCAGCATCTACTCTTTAACCTTGTTTGGCTTCTTTCTAAACACACTTATTCTCCTTGACATACTTCATTTCTTGAACAAACAAGTCCCTGTGTTGCTTGTTGGGAATAAATTACTACACCACATGGACTAAAACATTTCAAAATAAAATATGAACTTGTTTACCTGAACTCTGGTAACTTCTGAGCATCCTTGTATATCAATTCACTGTGATTTCTGACCAGCCTTTCAATATTCTCCATTATTCCCACAATATTCGTCTCTACATCTTCAGCTGTCATAGCCACTCTATCTTTTGTTTTACCACTGGGGTCACCCAGTAAAGCAGTGGCCCCTCCAATCTTAGAACAAAATAGACAGCAATTGTTAAATAATAAGTAATTATATTTATTTATAGTAGTTATTTTTTATGATTTTTGTCAGCAAATATTTTGTTGTTAATATGAAAATCAATAAATATTAAGGTTAGTTAGTATGAGTTTCAAATTATTGCCTCAGAATAGTTAGTGCGTCATTACATCATATTCAGTTATTTACTGTTTTTACACAGGATAATCCTGTCCTTTATTCATTTGTAATATCTCATTATGTCATCACAGGATTAACAAAAGCTAAATGTTTTAAATGTGAAGCGAAGTAGGGAAATTAACTAAAATTATATTCAGACACATAATCTTAATTTTTGGCCATGTTAAAATACACAACAGCCTACTAAAAGTAATATTGGAAGGGAAAATACAAGGTAAAAGAGGCAGAGGCAGACCAAGACTAACATGGACGAGTAACATCAAAAGATGGACAAGCCAATCTACGACAACCTGCACCATCAAAGCAAGAAACAGAGTGGAATGACGATCCATGGTAGTCAACCTTCGCTGTAGAGACGGCACCTGATGTTGATTAATTTTAATTATTCTTTTTAAACACCGGAACTTTTTTGTTAATCAGTTAGTCTCGATAGTAGAATAAAACATTAAATGATAAAAAAACTTGAATGTGCACAGTAGCATATAAAGGCCTAGGCTTGAAAGACTAAAAGAATAAGTTCAAGACATGTAAAAATAGAGAAAAGCCCTTGCAGCCAAAAATCACATCTATAATAAAAAAAAAAAGGTGGGAGTATATTGGTCATGTGATGAAAGGGGATAACAAGAAAAATGCAAAACAAGCTCTTAAATGTGAAGCAATAAGCAAAAGAAAACGAGGCAGATCTAGAAAAACACTAAGAAAAACACTGATATAAATTTGAAAACAATGGGGATTGACTATCTTGCTAATATTTTGAGGCTAGCCCAGAATAGAGAAGTGTGGTGAGATTAACTGAGTTTTATGCAAAGTCTGTTGATGATGGAACAATTATAGGAGATTATCATCGGAATGGAAAGTATTTTATTTTTGCTCTATATGTTGTTTTTGGTTCAAGAGGAAATAACTATTAGACCTGAAAAAGCTGTGATAGAGCTGTAGTTAGTGATCTGGTCTAAAAAGCACAGGGATTTATTTCTCAACTGACTTCTAGATTCACCAAGCTCTTAATACCAGACTTGCATTATTTCCAGTAGCTGATTGTTCATAAATTGCATCTATGTGTAAGGATCAGCTCTACATAACAACAAAAGAACTACTTTCTTACTTCCATTGACAAAGATGAATTGTATAAAGTCATTTTACTTTTGTCTGAATTATTCTACATGTCATCTCTGCAATTCAATGCTATTTAATGTTACTAATATTGCTAGGTACTAGTTAATTAACCTGTTGATACCAGACAGCCTAAGAGAAAAGCTTGGCAGAAGGTCAACAACAGAATGATAAATAACTGTCGAGATCGAAAGCTGTGGAAGGACATGATCACCTATGTCAGCAGGCATGGTACTTGATGATGATGGTTTTCCATTTGAAGTTATCTAATTTTCAATGTCGCATTAGTGTCCTAATATCAGTATGTATGATGAGTAATATCGATGCAAAGAAATTACAGTAGTGGTTTTCCATTGGTTTTGTTTATGACTGACTCCACTATCCTTTGACTAAAAAGTCTCAATCACATAGCAGTGGTTGTAATATTGTCCAGTTAACTTTAATAGCTCACTTCAGAGAGTTACTTTTCTTTGATATAACCATCACTTCCGTATTTTTTGTTATTGAGGTCAAGTTTTTTATTTTAACTTTCCATCACAATAATGTCATTCATTATCTGTTATTCTTTTTTCCTCCACTCTTAGTAATTAAGACTGTATTGTCAGTGCATATCAAATTGTTTATACTATGATTACTAACTAATCTCTTTGGTTAATCTTTGATGGATTCAAGTATGACTTTATCAAACAAATTAATTCTTCTTCTTCTTCTATGATCATAATTCATTCAAACTGGAATTCTAGATTCTCTTATAAATTTACTGTCTGCTTCAGAGTTTTGGTTGCACCATATAGTTTCTCTTCCAAGGTAATAGGATGGACCACACTTTCTTCCTCATGTCTTGTTTTCTGAAGGCAATCATGTAGAATTGAGTTAGTGAGTTACTTGCAGGTCATCATCATTGCACTCCAAACATGTCCATAGGTGCTCAGATCCCATCCTCAGCAAGTCCCGCAATGTCCAGTGACTGACGACTCCAAATGTGTGTTGCTGTCACATTTGCTAGGATGGCAGAGACTGGTGGTACTAATCTTGAGTTTGAAGTACATGTGGTGCCTCATGTTATGACCAGTGCAAAGGCGGAGCATGATAACTTGATCTCTCCTTGAAAATTTACATCTATTCCCCTCATTGTACTGTGATGGTCCTGTTTCCACCTTGAGTGGTATTGCCCTTTAATGATTGATTACACTTCTTTATGGCCGATCAGGTGGTCTTCTTGTGGTAGTTTCACTCCCTCTAAAAAAATTAAATAATTCTGATGACAGACTACAACCTTGATAACACACTGTTTTATCAGTTCACCAATTATTTGCAAGTTCTATTAGCACCAGTTTCTTATCACATTTATTCTTTATTACTTGTAGACCATGATCTATGAAGTCATTTTTAAGCCATCTTCTTTATATATTGTTATTAACATTTGACCTTCAAGTTATTAAAGTTATTATTTGTTATTTGACGGTATTACTTTGCGTTGTGTTTCCCCCATTAACATTTTGGCTGTCTGTCATTGCATTAGTGACAGTACTCCTCCAGTTTTGGTTCAGTCATCATCATACTAGATTATTTGAGCTCTTATTCCTGTCATTCATCTTTGTTATAATGTACATTAATGTAATGACTTTACACGTACATTAGTGAAAGCAGGGACAAACTCAAAGGAATGCCATCGGCAAGGTGTTTGGTTTGAAACAGTTAAATTGTCTTGTAACTTTGATTGCTCTGTCAATGAAATGGTCAATCCTAGACCCCCACAAACACTGATATAACATCTGTCATTCATCTTCGAGGATCACTTGTACCTATCTATCTGCTACCTAATTCTGCCAGCACACACAAAACTAATCTAAGCATGGTTCTTTATCACAATAAATTAATACCAGATGGTTCTCATCCCTCTAGCTAAACACTCAACCTGTCTGGCTAAATGTCGGATCTTGAAACTGAGAATTTCTGTGATTATCAACAATTCTTCCCTTACTCAAAATAGGTGTCCAACATGTTTTATACCTGAAACTCACAAACTGTACTACTTGTCTCTTTGTTTCTAACTCCTCGGGATTTACCCATCATGTCACATCTGCCCATGCTACTTTGGCTCACCTTAACTTAAATTCTGTCCCTTTAATCTCATTTATCTCATTTTTAAAATGTGGTTTTTCTTATTTCTCCCTCCTATTTGGCCTGATTGTCTAATTATGTCCCCTTCTCTCACCCTGTAACACATACAACACTTCAAAATTGTACATTCACATACATTTCTTACTCCAGGTCAGTGACCACTTTATACAGTCGTAAATGGTTGCACAGTAAGAAACCTGCCATATAAGTTATAAGGGAATAAATATTTAAAAATAAAGCATAATATCTGTTGTAGAAAGAGGTGAACTGTAAAGAAACACTGGATAATAATTTGATAGGAAATATAGATAAAGGAAGAATCACAACAAAAAGAGAAGCAAACCAAGGATAATTAGGGACAGAAACCTATTTTGGGACAGATTTGGAACATTCTGGGAGGTGGGAGTATTTTGTTGTCTACCATGGCATGTCCATCACTTTCTGCTTGTCAATGATGAAAAAGAATATGCATTAAAAAAAAAAAAAACAACTAAGAATCATCTGGAAAGATAAAAGAATATATAAAACTAAATATCTTACAATTTTTATTATAAAGAAGACTCTGAAAGGTTAAAATATAAATAACATTTTAAAAAAATTATTACAACAGAAATGAAGCCAAAAGTAGTGTAAACAAACATTGAGATAGTGAACTTACCACAGCTATAGGACTATGGCCAGCTCTCTGGCCATGCAAAAGAACAATCAGAGAGAGTAGGTTGCCAATGTGCAGACTACTAGCTGTGGGATCAAATCCACAATATAATGACTGAGGGCTTGACAGCAAACTAACAAGTTCAGGAAGTCTGCAATAAAAACAAACGTACAGCTGGAACCTCAGTGCACCTATCCTCCTTCCTGTAACCCTCCAAGTCATCGGTGAAACATTGAGGGCTGCAGTCAGCTTCTTATATTCCTTTCTACTTATTGTGACTGATGATGTCATATACTGCTTAAGGAGCTAGCTATTCTAGAGGTAAGATGTCCCTGGACATATAGTAAAGGCATCAAGATGCACCAAGATGCATGGAGTTGGGAAGCTGCTGTAAAGCTGATGATAATCACAATTTTTTAAAAAAAAAGGAGAAGAAAGTGGTATGGTAACAGCTTTACATAGGTAAGTAACAAAACAAAAGTCAACATTTTGTCAAGTAGGCCTTCAGCTGGAACAACAAACAACAACAAAATATATATAAGGATATATATAGAAATCTAACTACTTGGTGATAGCATATTATTGCTTGGCCGAAACATCAACTTTTGTTTTGTTACTCGCCTACCGATGTAAAGCTGTTACCATACCACTTTTTTCTCCCTTTTTTTAAAATTGTCATTGTCTCTGGACATAAAGGTGATGGGTTAAAATCCCACCAGAAGTGGTGGGAATTTTTCTCTTTGAATCTGTGGTTTATTGATGGCTTTATCTTCCCCTTGTTCTTTGGTTAGTGAAATCTAATGTCTCATGGACAACAGTGGAAAAACAAGAGCTCCTGTGTGCACCATTGAGTTATTGAGTTATTTGATATGCACCATGTGCAATTAAAAGCTGAAAAGAGGCCAAAATAGCCACTGAAATAGAAAAATTGTAAAGCAATTAAAAATCTACCCATACTGGGTTGATGTGTTGGGTCAAAAGATGCAGATATTATGGCTTGCGGTAAACTAGCAACACAACTCATCAAAACCCACTTAAAAGGAGAAAGCTGAAGAAGGAATACTGTCGATTCTCTGATGCTGTCTTTCCAAATTTACTTCAAATTTTATATTCTCTTCACCCATTCACCTTTACCTGCAAGATGGTTCTTGCAAACTGACTGAGCAGGATATATGACCATACTGCCTGATTTGCACTTGTTCAAGGTGGTCAGGTCTTTGTGAGGACCTAAGAGTTACCTAATTCTGTTATCAACCTGTCCATTTGTAGCATCTATGTTAAAGAAGAACAGGATTTTTTTCTACAGCATATGACTTCCAAGGCTTGCAGTTTTTTCAGTAATTATGTTTTTATAGTGAATGTCCAGCAGATGTACCGACATTTGGACAAAGCAAAGGAGTGCATCAGCCCAATTATTGAGCAGATATTGTTTATAGCTTGCCAGACTGGTCTTCACTCTGTCAAGCCCTCTCTGGTTTTAGCAATGTTGGAAATTATAGGGAAAAATTTAAACCAACTTTGCAGATGTTATCCTCTTTACTTTTAATATTCATAAAAATGTATATAATTCTAGATTTTTGTCCTGTGATAATCCATAATTGTATTGCAACACAGATGTAATATACAAATGTAGCAATTTTCTCAAAATTATAAATATTTGTACAACATATTGCATCATTTATTACTATGATGTCTTAAATAGAAACAACAGTCTCAGTACTTAGAAAGCTTTATCTCAATATAACATTTTCTAAATATTTTTCAAAATCACAATATATATATATAATTATAATGGTAAAAAAAAAAAGAATACACTTAACATAATAAAACAAAAATAAATATACTACCATAACTCAATATTACAAGTAACTATGGAAAACACATTTTCAGATACTGACCTAGTTTCAGGGAACACACTTTCAAATAGTCCTCGCTTATTCAACTCCAGGAGATTCAGTTTAGCACTCAATGAAAATCCACATCTGTTCTGCTTATCTAAACTAAAATATGAATATAATTAATGTGCCATATAGAACTAAAGATGTTTCTTCTTGACAGAGATATGTAGCTTTATTTATATATCACACATTGTGCTGCATCTGATATTTCATTAACCTATCTTTTGGGACGTCTTCCTTCCTTTAGTTTGTCAACTTGTGCTGTTGTATCTTGTTGATAATGCCTGCTGCTGGTAGCTGAGTTTTAGTTGTTACATAACAAACAATTTATAAATATAAATATAATAACATATATCATGTCCAAACCAGTTGTTTTTTCATGTAGCTCAAGAAGATTGGTGTCAAGTTTACTCTAAGTCCTGATACTGGCATTGCTTCTTATTGTATTGGATTAATTGTTCAATATTTATATTGCTTAGCTACACCAATAAATGCAAAAGTGAAACAAACAATTAAATAGTATAGTATAGCAAAGCCTGCCTATACACAGTAGATACAATGCCAAAGCATAATTAATTTAACCATCGATTATGATATCTACCTGTGAGGTGCGTCATTACATTCAGTAGAACAAATTACTATCACTTAATAGCAACAGTAGGAGCTCTAAAAATAGTATTTTCTTTGAACTTTTGACACACAGCTGTGTGTTTATCAAAGTAGAGACATGTCACACAGGGACTCAGATTTCCTGGCTTAGGTTGATTTATGGCCTGACATTGTCTATTCAGGCTGGATGTGTTACTTTGTATCATGTGGTTGCTGTAAGTCCATTGGTATGTTCGGCTACCTCTTGGCATTATTTGCTGTCATTGCTCAGTCATAAAGGGTTGTTTGTTGTCAACCAACAAAATTTCCCGGGCCACAGCGACCCAAAAAAAAAACACACAGTTTGTTAAAATTTGATGAAAAAAACATCAACGTGGGGGGGGGGGGGGGGTCGCCTGGAAGAAGTATAAGTAATTAGGAAGGTGCACTGAGAGAGGGGTGGGGGGAGTGTTTGGACACTGAAAACTCAAATTTTAAAGAATTTTTTTTTTTATATGTAACTTTTATTATATGCTATAATAATCTAGGATTAATCTAATTGTGAGGCACTGTGTTCTGTAGTACAAATTCTATCTATCTATCTAGTGACCTTTCGAGCCGTAGCCGGCCCATAGGGTGTAGACCAAGATACTCTCTCTCTTATCTGAATTTTTGTTCTGGCAGTTTTCAATTCTTTTAAAGATATTTTATCAAATTTCAAAATGGAGGAATTATTTTTCTCCAGCTTGGTATAGAACCATTGATCAGAGGTTTAACAAGCTGCTATCGTAAAAACGATTTTGTTAATGAAACGTAGTACAAATTACTATCACTTAATTTCAACATTATCTTCTCAACATGACATATGATGATGATCATGATGCAGAAACATGGACATTTAAATTTAATTTGCATTAGACTAGACTCAAGAAAACAACAAAATGAAGCCTCTGAAATATGGATTTATATAGAATAATAGGAAGAACTGGATGGAAAGAAAAGAAATGAAGATGGAGTCCTAAAATTTAAACTTGAGAAGAGTAAAGAGAACTACTTAACACAACTTTAGAATTGATTGAATTCAAACATTAAACACAAATGTGACAAATGAGATTTTGTTTTGGGGCATCATCGGGGGGGGGGGGGGGGGCGGGGGGGCATGTAATATCATGAAGACACTTGACACAGCGGCCTACAAGTAAATCTTGGAAGGGGAAAATACAAGGTAAAAGACCTTGTCAGACCAAGACTAACATGAACGAGTAACATCAAAAGATGATGATGATCATTTATCATTTTTTCTTTATGATGAACAAGTCAGCCTATGACAACAACCTCATCAACCTGCACTTATAAAAAAGCAAAAGACTAAGACCTCAGACAGAAGAACTACCGGGACGCCCGCTCGTACGTGGTGCAGTCAACCTTCGATGCGGAGACGCCTCTCCATTGTGTTGTGATAAAATAACAAATTAATAAAATAAACAGCAACAATGGCAATACATGAATTTGATGAATGCTGACAATTTTAATTACATACTTGGCTTTAGAAACAGCTAAAAGAGATTGCAATCCTCGATCACTGACTTTCCTCCAATGCCGCAAGAGCGCTGCCATTTTACACTTGCATGTAGAGTTAGAGCTAGCCGTCGTTTTGAATCATGTAAAACCCAGATAATTGATCACTTGTTTACTCAAATACATACCAAAACAAAGGTTAGTTTAAAAATTACTCGTAATACATGAATATAAAGTACACATAGATAATATATGGTAAAATGGCCAAATGTATTGTACGTTTGTAACGCTGTAGATGAGATGGGGGCTGAGAATGTCAGATCTGTGGGGTCGGGACGCTGAGAGCTGCTAGAGGAGACGAGCAGGCTGCTGCTGGGCTAACATCGTCAGCTGTTGTTGTTGTTGTTCTCAGAAAGAAAGGACACTTGCTTCATACTCTTCTACAAAAACACATTTGCTAACTTGCCTCGAGTATGTTGTGAACATATCAGTAGATTATTTATAACAATTAACATTATTACTGTGAGTTTAGTAAATATAATTTTTTTATCATTTCAATTATTTTACTTTTTGGCTTTGGAGTTCAGTTCAGTTTAGAAAGGTGAAGTCTGAAGTGTTCTATTCAATAATATAATAATTAATATGTGGTATGAGTATGATGAAATGATGGTAGAAAAATGTAGTTTATATATATTTTTTTTATTTGTTGTCCTGTTGACGTTGTGCTTTTGTGAGAATTAATTTATAATTATATACATTTTTCAGCGAATGGAATGAAATTGAACATCAATCATAGAAATAATGGAATTTATTTATTGTGAATCTAGTTTAAGTTAGACTAGTATTTTTTGTAATTATAACATTAACAACTCAACTGTCAAATATTACTATCCATGCACGATATTGTTTGTTATATTGTATAAGTTAAGTCAGTGTGAAGATACTAGTTAAAAAACCAAGTCATTATCTATGTGAAGATACTAGTTAAAAAACCAAGTCATTATCTATCACTATCAAGTTTGCGTGTAATACTTATATTGTGTAATTAGTAAGAGGATTGACTTGACAAATACTCAAATACATTTCTTCAGATAGAAACAGTCTGCAGTGCAATAATTGCTGTATTACTATTATCATATTTATTATGTATAACAAGTATTCAATAGTCAGGAAGTGCTGTAGTTAGTGTAAGTGTAGTAGTTAATACCAAACTGATGTCAACATGAACTTACCAGGTCTGAGTAATGAAAACAGTAGCATGATTTGTAAGAAGTAAAAGGAAGTGATGACAACTAAATGACAAACTATGCATTATTGTATAGGGTCTATAAATATTTTCTCTTTCACTTTTCACCCATCAACAGAATTAACTTTTTATGGTTAAAATGACCAGAACATATTTTATTCACACATTAACACAAATACTTTGAATCTGACAAATCAAGTGGGTTAATGTAAACAGTAATTGTTTTTAATTGAGTAGGGAACAGGCAAATAATTGCAGTGCTACTGTAAAGATGGTAGCAAGAGAAAGTAGTAGGGTGTAATGTACACCCCTACAAGGTATGCTGACAGCTTTACAACAAAGGAACACAACAAAATCTGACGTTTTTGCCGCATGTAGACCAAAACATCCATTGTTCCTTTTTTGTAAAGCTGTCACCATACCATGCAGGAGTGTACATTACACCCCACTAGCAATCTCCCGTGTGTTACCGGGGCCTCATTATGTGGGATGTAAAGAATAGTGACACTGTGACCTTCCAGGCATGTCGTAAGAGGCGAATAAGGAGGTTGATCGATGGCTTGACAAGCTGTCATTGTGAAACTCATTATTATGGAAACAGACCATAGATTTTAGAAGCAGTGATCTCTGCAATATGTACCATTTTGGCACGAAAGGTTTCTGTTTTTGAGATTGTGGTTCTGTCCTATGTGCCGTCTTCAGCTCGAAAGGACAATAGATAGATAGATTGAAACAATGTTAACTCATTTAGGCCTACTACTAAACTGAACATTGACAAGGATCAGAGGTGAACTTTCTTGATGTAGAAAAAGTGGAAGTTTGTGCAGCTATATTGTTGTAAATAAATAATTAATTGTAATTCAAAGACATGGTCAATTTTGGATCCTAACCTTTGTATTGAATTAATATAGTTCTTCTACTTTCCTTCCACATTTGCCTTTCAGCATTGAGAGGAGATATAATTTGTGGTCTTTTGTTCTTCTGTTCATCTCTGCTGCTGTTATGTTTCTAATATTCCATCAATCCATCTTTTTGTGATCGACCATTGGGTTTGGTGTTCTTTATTGAATGTTTATTGAAGGCTCATTGTGTTGTATTTTGATCTTTCTGCTTTGTCACACGGGCAAACCATTTTTATTTGTTGTTTCTTTATATATTCTATAGCAGGGGTTATTCCTTGCTTTTTTCTCAGTTCTTCACTTTTGATCTTATCTATCAGACTGTTTCCTGTCATTCGTCTAACACATTTCATCTCAGTAGAGGTTATTTTTCTTATTGCTCTTGCATCTAGGATCCAAGATTGGAATTGGTAGTACAATGCTGGGATGAAGATTGTATTGTAAAGTGCCCAATTTGGCTCTATAGTTATTTCCTGGTTGAACAATAGGGGTGATAGTTGTCCAATGATTTGACCGGCTTTGATGCATCTTGAGTCTATTTCTGCTGTTTGCGAATTGTTGTTTGTCACTAGACTTCCTAGGTATTTATATTCCTCTACTTGAATTAGTTGTCTGCCTTCTATGGTTATGTTGATGTTCTGTTTCACTTTTATGATATTCATGACTTATGTTTTGTTAATGTTGATTTTCAAGTTGTATTTTATGTCTGTGTTGTTAAGTCTATTTAAGTGTTCTTGTAAGACATCTATTTGTCTATGTATTAGTGCCTGATCCTCTGCAAATAGAAGTTTGATAATCTCCTCTGTCTCTGATGTGTTGGCTAACTTGTATATATATAGTCTATGTATGTAATAAATAGTAGAGGGGATAGTATGTATATGTACTCCTGTCTTACACCTGATCTAACTTCAAAGTGATCTGTGTAACCTGCTGCTGTTCTGACTGTGCAGTTGCTGTTGATGTCATCATCATCATCATCGCGTGCCTTCTCCACAACGAAGGTTGACTACCATGGATCGCCATTCTACTCTATTTCTTGCTTTGATGGTGCAGGCTGACATAGATTGACTTGTCCATCTTTTGATGTTACTCGTCCTAATTAGTCTTGGTCTGCCTCTGCCTCTTTTACCTTGTATTTTTCCTTCCAATATTACTTTTAGTAGGCTGTTGTGTCTTTTAACATGCCCCAAAAATTTCATTTGTCTTGTCTTAATTGTATTTAGTAGTTCTCTTTTTATTTTCACTTGTTTTAAATCTTCATCGTTTGTTATCTTTTGTTTCCATCCAATTCTACCTATTCTTCTATAAATCCACATTTCAAAGGCTTCAATTTTCTGTTCTGTTTTCTTGTCTAATGTCCATGTTTCTGCACCATACAGGAATATTGAGAAGACGTAACATTTTGCCATTCTTAGTTTCAGCCCTGCTGATATTTGTTTTGTTGTTAGTATATTTTTCATGGCATTAAAATTACTTTTTGCCATACCTATTCTTTTGTTTATTTCAGTTTTGCATTTTCCATCACTGGTTATAGTATGTCCCAGGTAGTTGTAGCTCTGGACTGTCTCCAGATGTATTCCCTCAACTGTGATATTTAATTGTAGGTCTTGAGAATTTTCTTTGTTTATGATCATAGTTTTAGTCTTTTTGATATTCATTTCTAATTGTTGAGTTGTCTAATTCCATTGCTGTTGATATAGAGACTTTTAATTAGGTTGGTTAGATTTTGGCTTACTTCATATGTTGTTAGTATCTCCCACAGTTGTTCTCTATTTCATCATCATCATGGAGTGCTATTTCACTCTATCTCTTGCTTTGATGGTGCAGGTTGTCATAGGCTGTCTTGTCCATCATTTGATGTTACTCATCTATGTTAGTCTTGGTCTGCATCTGCCTCTTTTACTTTGTATTTTCCCCTCCAATATTACTTTTAGTAGGCTGTTGTGTCTTTTAACATGGTCCAAAAATCTAATTTGTCTTGTTTGAATTGTATTTAGTAGTTCTCTTTTAATTTTTAGTTGTTTTAAGACTTCATCGTTTGTTTTATTTTCTTTCCATCAAAATCTACCTATTTTATATATTGATATTTCAAAGACTTCAATTTTCTGTTCTTTTATCTTGTCTAAAGTCCATGTTTCTGCACAATAAAGGAATGTTGAGAATTAATAACATTTTGTTATATTTAATGTTCTCTATTTACTCTGTCAAATGCTTTTTCCTGGTCAATGAAAGCTATGTACAAATTTTGATTGTGTCTTTTCTTCAAGCTTTTTTGAGGTGAATAGAGCATCAGTACATCCTCTGTTTTTTCAGAACCCCATCTGAGATTCGCTTACTGTAGTTCTGTTATTGGTCTAGCCTTTTTTCCACAGTTTTGGCGTATAACTTTCCTACATGGCTGAGAAATAATGTACCTCTCTATTGATTGCAGCCTCTCTTGCTACCTTTATTTTTCCATATTGGAACGATGATTGCCTATTGCCAATCTTCTGGGGCTTTTTTTTTAGTGCCATGCTGCATTGAGTATTCTGTGCAGCCCTGTAACTCCTGTTTTTCCTGCTGCTGCTATTATTTATACTGGTAATCTATCCCTGGTGTTTTATTTCTTGGTGCATATCTGATTACTTCTTCAATATCCTCTTTTATAATGTTCTGTATTGAGATGAGATGTTAATTCGGATGATTACGCTGGCTCGGGCAGTTGAGCAATTTTGGTTTTTAATTCTTTTGCAGTGATACTGGGGGCTTCGAACTGCAGTCCCCATTTTATATCGGATTCATAGATTACGAAAAGGCATTTTATAGATTAGACAAAGGAATGCTTTGTAAGTTACTGAGTCATGGAATCCTCATCAAGTTTATTAACCTGATAATAATAATGTATGAAGAAATTAAATGTAGTGTTGAACACAAAGGGCAGCTTACAAAGCATTTGAAATAAGAACAGGAGTAAGGCAAGGATGCCCTCTATTTCCATTTCTCTTTCTACTGACTATGAATTATGAAAATAACTGAGAACAACAGAAATGGAATCCAGTGATCACTGACCAAGCAACTCAATGACTTAGACTTTCCTGATGACATAGCTCTCCTATCACATAACCATCAACAGATGCCAGATAAAATAAGCATACTTGATGAGAGATTACAACAGCTGGGGATGAACATAAATAGAGATAAGACCAAAATTATGGGAATTAATGCAGTTGGCAATTACCAAATAACAATAGAAGAAATACCTCTACTAGACGTACAATCTTACATATACCTGGGCAGTAATATAGACAAAGAGGGAAGAACAGAGAATGTTACCAGGAAATCCTCCAGAATTAGCACCTGGAATGTACATACTCTAAATGAACAAGAAAAAGCTGCACAAGTAGCAGCAGAAATGACAAACTATAAAATTCCAGGAATGTGTGAAACAAGATGGCTAGGAACAGAAAAGGTAAAATTAAACACAGGAGAGATAATTTTATCACCAGAACACTGGGAATCTGGAGTACAACATAGTGAAGGGGTAGCTATAATGTTATCAAGGGAAGCACAGAAAACACTGATAGAATGGGAAGCAGTAGAGCCAGGACTAATAAGAACAACACTTAAAACAACAAAAAAACAAAATAAAATTACATATTATCAAATGCTTTGCACCAACCAGTGATAAGGAAGATTTAGTTAAAGATGAATTCTAAAAACAGTTGCAATGTCAGATGGATGAAAGACGAGCTAAAGATATTATAATCTTGATAGGAGATCTAAACACAAAAGTAGGATCAGACAACAGAAGCTTTGAAGAGATCATGGGAAGACATGGACTTGAAGAAATGAACAAGAATGAAGATATATTTGTGAACTTATGTGCTTTTAATCAAATGAGCCTTGGAAGAACAATATTCCAACATAAAAGAATACATAAAGCTACATGGGTGTCACCAGATCATAGAATGGTCATATCGAAGAAACAATCTGAGGATACAATCTGACAGGAAACAGTCTGAGAGATAAGATCAGAAATGAAGAATTGAGAAAAAAGCTAGGAATAGCCCCAGCCATAGAATATATAAGGAAACAACAGATAAAATGGTTCGGCCACGTGAAAAGGCAGAAAGAACACAACACAACGAGCCTTCAACAAACGTTGTGAGAACAACAGACCCAAGGGTCGACCACGAAAAAGATGGATCGATGGAATATTAGAAGCACTAGGAAATATAACAGCAGCAGAGGCGAACAGAAGAGCAAAAGACCGCAAATTATATCTCCCCTCGACGCTGAAAGGCAGATGAGGAAGGGAAGAAGAAGAAGAAGAAACAATCACCATCATGCAGTATAAAAATAAACAGGTCAAATCTGAAACAAGTGCAATGTGTCAAATACTTGGGCACAATAATAACATCAGAAGGAATATGCACCACTGAAAAAAAAGCAGAATACGTGGCAAAATAGCATTTCAGAAAATGAAAAATGTTTTATACAACAAGTCTATGTTAATAAAAGTGAAAAAGAGAGTTCATTAGTGCTGTATAGAGCCATTTCTTACCTATGGAAGCGAATCATGGACAATAGATAAACAAATGAAAAGACGATTAGAGGCCACAAAGAGGGGATTTCTCAGAAGAATGTTAAAAGTTCCCTGGACGGCTAAAAAGTCAATGAGGAAATACTCAAAGAGGCCAACACAAAAAAAGAGCTCCTAAGAAACATCAAAAAGAAACAATCAACATTTTTCGGGCACATCATGAGAAGAAGAAAGTTGGAATATTTGGTTAGAATTGGCAAAATACAGAGAAAGAGAGATCACGGATGACAAAGAGAGAAAATACTAGATAGATTGGTGCCATGGCATGAAAAACAGTCAAGAACAGAATTTATATGATGCACTGTGGATAGAAGATTGTGGAAGGACATGATCCCCTACACTAACCAGTATGACACATGATGATGATGATTGAATCTGCCAAAAAATCAAGCATTAACCTTTTTCTCTTCTTCGTTGCTTATTTTTCTACTCATTTGAAAAATATAACCTTTGGACCACTAGCAAAGTGTAGGTCTTTCAGCTGTTCATGAAATAATTAAAGACTCACTTCCTGGGTTAATTTATAAATAAGTGGACAAAGAAGTGAACAGAGGCAAGTATTATAAGTCTCACAATTAGCTTAGTGGTGGTGTAATGCTACAGACTAAATATAGCACCATTAGACCAGTGCTATGAATAGCATAATTGTACTTCAAAGAATTGCAAGACACTTTAGTAGAAGTACATAGAAATGTGGTGTATTTAATTATTCATCTTTAGTTCATGAAAATAAAAGTGCTTTTGTTGTTTTTATCAACTCTTTTAGGAACACTTATAAAATGTTCAGCTGGATATGTTATCTCACAAAATTAAAATGCAGTCTGGTATGTTTACTGTATTTCTGTAGAAAAAGCAGGTGATTTTTTTTTTTTTTTATATAGATATATGTTTTGATGAGAAATTTAGTCTTTTAAATCCTGTTTTTGGCCATTTTGCTTCATTGTACTTTCAAGATTTGTTAAATTGTCATGAAATATGCAATGAGAATGTAAGGGATGGGAGTGCACTTGAGTTATAATTACCAAGTGTTATCTTCCTGTTAGATTCAGATGCAGCTTAGTGCCATGACCAGAGCTTAATATCACAGATGCTGTCATTATGAGCTAGGTGTCTAGTTCTGTGTAATCTACTAAGCATTCTTCTATTGTTTTTTTTCTTTATTTTCTTGGCTGAAAGGTAACATATTACTTTGTAATTAAATTACTTGAAATATTTAAAGTCAGTCAAAAATAGTTTAGTTTAGTCGACAAGTCAGCCACATTGGACAAGTCCATGAATGCTCAGATCTCTTCCAAAGTATATCCCTCAATGTGTAACGACTAACAACACTGATGTTGTGTTGGTTAACAAGTCTTCTTAGTCATAAATAAATTGTTGGTATTAAAAGTTAACATAAATCACATATGTTGAAGAATTGTAAACATATATATATATATATATATATATATATATATATATATATATATATATATATATATATATATGGTTATGGAAAGCCCCGGTATCACTGCAAACAAATTAAAATCCATAATTGCTCAACCGTCCATGCCAGTGGAATCATCCGAATTACTAGCTCATCTCCCAAACAAAGAAAGGTAGCTGTAGTCCCCATCATAGCAGTCTCAGCACATGCCAAAAGACATAAGGCGAAACCACACAGAAAGTGTGCATAGCCATCTGTTCTCCATCATACAATATCATCATTCATCGTAAACAATCAGAATATCTTTGATATAGATATATATATATATATATATATATATATATATATATATATATGATGAAGAATTGTAAACGTATGTGTGTGTGTGTGCATGCGTGCATACGTGCGTGTTTTTTTGTTTGTTGTAGAATTGTTGTAATTCAGAAACTCTTCTTTCTTCTTTTGAACATTCTCTTTCTTTTGCTTATTACAAGATTGTATTTGCACTGTTTTGTACCTTGTAGCTCAGAGTATCCTTCTTCAGAATACATTTGTTTGAGACTGTCTTCCAAACCTTAGATTTTCCTTGGCAGAGACATAGGTCTGTTGCATGAATTTACATTTTCAAATCTAAATAAGAAAGAGAACACCCAAGATGCAACATCCCTTTTCAACATTGTGCGTGTTGTATGAAGAATATGCTGTTGGTGCCACATTTTTTAATCAACAGCACATTGATTGTGTAAAGTGCTCTGTGCTAGGCTGTCCCTGAGAAAAAATCTAAAAATGATAAATTGGTACCAAGTAAATTGTAATATATTGTTTATAGTTTTATAGTACAGGAGAGTACTACTGCAGCCTCTTGCCTTCTGAAAGGGAAACTAATAAATGGTATAGACCAACATATACCAGTTATTTTAAAGGAATGAATATTGCTATATAAAAAAAATTGTTATACTATATAAAAAGGAAGAAAATGATTAAAAGTAATTTTATGTTGAAATTCAATGGTCTTGTTTAGAATTGTTAATAGACTGGATCCAGTTTTTCCACTGGATTTTTGAATAAACATACATATATTTCAAACCACTTTATTCTCTTTATGGCAGCTTTACCACAGCCGTGTACAACACTAAACCAATCCTCCAATTAATAATCTTGCCTGTCATCAGTTTTCTGTACATCACATGTTCCACTTGTGGACAACAGATAGTAGACAGACATTATCTGTAATCATCACTGACACAAATGCTTGTATATGTTGCACTGCTCACATGACAGTCGTACGTCTGCAAACCTAACCCAGTGTACAAGATTGTAAGAAATAGTTCATAACAACATCCAGTCTGCTTTGACAAAAAGGGTCTTTAACTGACTTCTGGCTTTCTTCAGAAATGCCATGGTAGCCACCTAGAGGCACATGAAGAAGAAGCATGTTTGTTCTTTAAAAACATAATATCAGAAAATGAAACACACAATTTGTTTTGCTTAAAAATTGTTAAATTTTAATTTTAAAAAATGTATTCCAACCTTGTATATTTACATTACTTTTTTCCATGATTAATTTTAGCCCCAAAAGTGATGTTTGTCTGTATCATGAAGTTTCATCCAGCATGAACAAATGTAGTCAAACAATATAGAAGACAATGGAGAAAAATAACACCCACAATTCAGTGGTCAATGGATCACAGCCACAGGTGGGTTTCTTATTGTAAATAGATGGAGCGGCTACATCATTTTCATTAATAACAGATAGCATGAAATTATTGAAATATAATGTAGTCACATTGTTTCATCATTATATGACACCTTCTGTTCTATGAATAACATATTATCATCATTCTCCACTAATTTCTATTCTTGACTGCCTTCTGTAATCTGTCCAACAACCATCATTCTCCACTAATTTCTATTCTTGACTGCCTTCTGTTATCTGTCCAACAACCATCATTCTCCACTAATTTCTATTCTTGACTGCCTTCTGATATCTGCCCAACAACCATCATTCTCCACTAATTTATATTCTTGACTGCCTTCTGTTATCTGTCCAACAACCATCATTCTCCACTAATTTCTATTCTTGACTGCCTTCTGTTATCTGTCCAACAACCATCATTCTCCACTAATTTCTATTCTTGACTGCCTTCTGTTATCTGTCCAACAGCCATCGTTCTCCACTAATTTCTATTCTTGTCTGCCTTCTGTTATCTGTCCAACAACCATCATTCTCCACTAATTTCTATTCTTGACTGCCTTCTGTTATCTGTCCAACAACCATCATTCTCCACTAATTTCTATTCTTGTCTGCCTTCTGTTATCTGTCCAACAACCATCATTCTCCACTAATTTCTATTCTTGTCTGCCTTCTGTTATCTGTCCAACAACCATCATTCTCCACTAATTTCTATTCTTGACTGCCTTCTGTTATCTGTCCAACAACCATCATTCTCCACTAATTTCTATTCTTGTCTGCCTTCTGTTATCTGTCCAACAACCATCATTCTCCACTAATTTCTATTCTTGACTGCCTTCTGTTATCTGTCCAACAACCATCATTCTCCACTAATTTCTATTCTTGACTGCCTTCTGTTATCTGTCCAACAACCATCATTCTCCACTAATTTCTATTCTTGTCTGCCTTCTGTTATCTGTCCAACAACCATCATTCTCCACTAATTTCTATTCTTGTCTGCCTTCTGTTATCTGTCCAACAACCATCATTCTCCACTAATTTCTATTCTTGACTGCCTTCTGTTATCTGTCCAACAACCATCATCCTCCACTAATTTCTATTCTTGTCTGCCTTCTGTTATCTGTCCAACCATCATTCAAGACTTCTTTTCAATCACTCTTTACCAGATATTTTTCTACATTTATAAATTTGTAACTGAACCACCTGTTGCAATTGCAAATAATATTCTCCCTACTGTGTACTTTAAAGCATATCCCTCCAGTCTCTAATTTCTATCTATCAAAGCATATCCCTCCAGTCTCTAATTTCTATCTATCTATTGACCTTTCGAGCCGTAGCCGGCCCATAGGGCGTAGACCAAGATACACCTTCTGCTATCTGAATTTTTGTTCTAGCAGTTTTCTTTTAAAGATATTTTATCAAATCTTGCCATTTGTCTCTGTTCTGTGCAAGTAGCTCTATCTCATTGAGGGAGCCGAATCCTGCTGCTCTTGCCTCTCTCATCAATGTTCTTCTCAGTGTCTCCCTGGGTCTTCCTCTTTTTCTCTTACCTGTTGTTTCCCATATGAGGGCTTGCTTTGCTATTCAGTTATTATCTCTTCTCATCACATGTCCAACATATGACCATTGTCTTTTCTTTATTACTGATTAGTCTCTAATTTAGAGTTCATTTTATCCTCTTACAATCTCTACTTTTTCTAGTTTCTTTTCTCTCTAAAATAATTGAATACATTAGCGTCGTTTACTGGAATTGTTTTAATGTGAGCCGTCATTTTGGGAAAGTTAGTTTATGATGTTGACATTTTCATAATGTAAACTTAAATGAAAAATAAAGACATCAAATATCCCGGCTTGCATATCTTACTCAATTCTCTGTGGCCCTGGAAGGTGAGAATAATCAACGAAACATGTTCTAAACCATGAAGTCAAGGATGCAAGCACTTACATCAGAGAAAGTCTCAAATCTCTAAAGAAATGAGTTGTCATCTTGGAAAAATGGATTTCCTCTTGTAATTCTCTCGAGCCTCAGTTTCACCTTGTAATTTACATCTCTCAAGCCTCAAAGTTTCACCTTGTAATTTACATCTCTCAAGCCTCAAAGTTTCATTTTGTAATTTACATCTTTAGCCTCAAAGTTTCATCTTGTAATTTACATCTCTCAAGCCTCAAAGTTTCACCTTGTAATTTACATCTCTCAAGCCTCAAAGTTTCACCTTGTAATTTACATCTCTCAAGCCTCAAAGTTTCACCTTGTAATTTACATCTCTCAAGCCTCAAAGTTTCATTTTGTAATTTACATCTCTCAAGCCTCAAAGTTTCATCTTGTAATTTACATCTCTCAAGCTTCAAAGTTTCATCTTGTAATTTACATCTCTTGAGCCTCAAAGTTTCATCTTGTAATTTACATCTCTTGAGCCTCAAAGTTTCATCTTGTAATTTACATCTCTTAAGCCTCAAAGTTTCATCTTGTAATTTACATCTCTTAAGCCTCAAAGTTTCATCTTGTAATTTACATCTTTAGCCTCAAAGTTTCATCTTGTAATTTACATCTCTTAAGCTTCAAAGTTTCATCTTGTAATTTACATCTTTAGCCTCAAAGTTTCATCTTGTAATTTACATCTCTTAAGCTTCAAAGTTTCACCTTGTAATTTACATCTCTTAAGCTTCAAAGTTTCATCTTGTAATTTACATCTTTAGCCTCAAAGTTTCACCTTGTAATTTACATCTCTTAAGCTTCAAAGTTTCACCTTGTAATTTACATCTTTAGCCTCAAAGTTTCACCTTGTAATTTACATCTCTTAAGCTTCAAAGTTTCACCTTGTAATTTACATCTCTTAAGCCTCAAAGTTTCACCTTGTAATTTACATCTCTTAAGCTTCAAAGTTTCACTTTGTAATTTACATCTTTAGCCTCAAAGTTTCACCTTGTAATTTACATCTCATTCACCATTTTATTTTAATTTACATTCAGTTAATCATTTCTGGAATGTTAGTTTCCTTCAAACATTGTTATGTTATGGATGCAAAAGGCAATGCTCACCTATTATGTGTAGTGCTGACAGCAAATAGAAAATTTACCGACCCAAACACATTTTCTACTTACACTTCATGTCCTGGAGATAATGTCAACCTTTACAAACAATACATAAAAAGAATAAACAAATATTTTAAAATGAACCCCTTTTGTCCAACTTCCATGGTAAAAATAAAATAGAAAACACATAAATGATATCGATGAAGGTATCAATCTAAATAATATAATAAATAATACTAAAGCACATGCATAGACTTGCAGAACGTATTCTTCCAGAGTCTAAATGTGGCTTCAGAGCCGAGAGATCAACTGTAGACATGATTTTCACACTTAGACAATTATCAGAAAAATGCCGGGAACAAAGATGCCGCTCTATATATTGCCTTTGTGGATCTTACAAAGATCTTCAACTCAGTAAATAGAGATGGGCTCTACAGGGTGTTAGAAAGCATAGGCTGCCCTCCTAAATTACTTAAGCTGATTATATCTTTTCATAAAAACATGAATGCTAAAATCCATTTTGATGGGAGTTCATCATAGAGTTTTAAAGTCAACAACGAAGTCAAACAAGGATGTGTCCTCGCCCCCACCCTTTTTCGTATATTTTTTTTTGCCCTTCTAAATTACACCTTAAAAAAACAGCTCAGGAGATATTTACATCTGCACAAGATCAGAATGTTCACTGTTCAACTTAGCACGACTAAGAGCAAAAGCAAAAACAAATGTTGCCCTACTTAAAGAACTTTTATTTGCTGATGATGCAGCCCTAGTCGCTCATAGTGAAGCCACCCCACAATCACTGATCAACAACCTGGACAAAGCATTATTAATCACTCTAAAAGATTGTCCACTAGAATCAGTTCAGAAATTCACGTATCTTGGATCCACAATTACACAAACCACTTCTCTTGATGATGAAATAAACAGCCGAATTGGTAAGGCAGCTACGACTTTCAGCAAACTCACAGAGAGGGCCTGGAACAACACGAAACTAACACTGAAGACCAAATTCTTAATATATCAAACTTGTGTGCTTAGCACAATATTATATGGATCTAAAACCTGGACAACATACTCAAATCACGAAAAAAAACTAAATGTCTTCCACATGCGAGGTCCCTGCAGAATAATGCACATCAAATGACAGGACAAAATAACCATCTTAACTATCCTGCAACATGCTAAACCCCAACAATCATGTCGATGCTCAGATGTTGAAGACTAAGATGGCTGGGGCATGTCCAGCGAATGGAAGAAAAACGCATCCCCAGGCAACTACTATATGGCGAACCAACACACGGAAAAAGACAAATCAGCAGACCTAAGCTACGATATAGAGACATCTGTAAATCATCTCTGAATGACTTCTCCATCTGTGAAATGACTGGGAATATCTGGCAAGTGATCGCACATCATGGAGAGCATGCATAAGGAATGGTTTAACATCATTTGAGACTGTGCTAAGGCAAAACTTAGAAGAGAAAAGACTAATGAAAAATGATGGAAAACCCTGTGGATCAGTGGACCTGACTTGTTCATTTTGTGTCCGTGTGTGTTTGTCAAACATTGGTAGAATTAGCCACGAGAGAAGCTGTTCGACAAAAACAAAACATAAAAAAATACACAATAGCCTCCACTCGACCGTCTGACAAGACGAAAAAGGCCACATATATCAATCTAACAAAAAAATTGGACAGTAAAAGCTCATACCAGACTGTGCCTAACTTTCATAACTCATCCTGCTAAATTCAGGAAATAGAAGAGATACAGGGAATTTAGGTCAGGTCAATTGAGATATTAATTTGGATGATTCCACTGGCACGGGCGGTTGAGCAATTATGGATTTTAATTTGTTTGCAGTGATATTGGGGCCTTCCATAACCATAACCAATTTACTCATGTTAGCCAAAGATGAGATTGTCAGATGGCTTGTTTAAGTAGGATAATGGCACCACTAATAGTTAGAACAGTTAATTTTCATCGGAATCATGACCAATAGAAACCTACATGGCATATGTGCAGGTCCTTCACTAGGTTTGCCACTTTCATTAACAGTGCTCAATTTGTACACCTCAAAACCTGTTATATCATGATATGTGCTAGCTATTGTTGTGAATGGTGTTCTCACATACAAAACAAGACTGGTAAGTATTTTCTTGTCCATGATGTCAAACACACATGTTGTGACTGAATATAACATTTTTCTTCCTGCAGTATGAAAATCTTACATTCACCGTTGACACGGAAAAACTTACACCTGAAGTTGGAGAGCTCGTACAGTCAATCAGTCAATTGAAAAGGTATGTTTTACAGTCAATTGAAAAGGTATGTTTTACAGTCAATTGAAAAGGTATGTTTTACAGTCAATTAAAAGGTATGTTTTACAGTCAATTGAAAAGGTATCTTATTTTTTGTGTTGCGAAACAGTATTTTATTTTTTCATGTTCATTTGAAATTTATAAATATTTAAAACAATTCTGTATATATTTGAAATGCTCATTTAATAAAATAAAAGGGTTCACAGGACTTGAGATCAACCAAAGAGGTCACATATGGCTTGTAGTATTTTTTGCCACCCATCTCTATTCTTGGTGAGTTGTTTAATCTTATCTAATAAGCCTATGCCTGCCAACTTATCTTCTCTTATAAGTCTTATTTTTAGTGTCTCACTAGGTCTTCCTCTTTTTCTATATTCTTCATACAGCTGTATGATAGCTTGGTGTCATGGCATGGAAAACGGTCAACAACAGAATTGACAAATGCACTGCAGATTGTGGACGGACATGATTGCCTATGCCAACCGGTATGGCACATGATGATGATATACATACATACATGCATTTGAAAACAAATGTTTAAAAAAATACTAAAAATGTCATGCTAAAGTTGGATATTTTTTAATAAAAAGTAAAAATACTCCAATTTGTTGTAGCTGTAAATACATCTACACCCTAACAACTTTTAAAAATGGGCAGTGAAGGGAAGTAATAGTCAGGCCAACACAGAAAAATATTGGAGATATTATAATTAACATTATTTATGCTCGTTTATTTTCCAGCTGTCAGAATCCCTGCTTTTCCACTGGAAAAATTTCCCCATCATCTTGCCTGACTCAATTACCGAGAAAAGAGCAAATGCAGCAACAGGGGATGGGGAGGAGTACGTGGTGAGTTCTATATTACCAAACAGTTACTTTAAAGTATGGAAGTTAAATATTCAGGTTGATTAAACTTAGCTCTTTTGCTGTGTTTACACATTTTTATCCTTGTTGCTATCATTTGTACTACGGATGCTGTCGACATGCTAAGTCATTTCATATTGAATTATTTCAATTGAGTTATTTGCGTGTCATCATCATTGCACTCTAAACATATCCATAGGTGCTCAGATCCCCTCCTTAGCAAGTCTCGCAGTGTCCAGGGACTGACACTCCAGTTCTGTATTGGTTGATAAGTCTTCTTATACGCCCACTAAGTTTCTAATTTCTGGCTATGCTCATCTTATTATTGAAATTCAGTTTCAGTTCAACAAGGCAGGAAAGCTGTAGCTATTTTTAAATGAGTTGACCTCATTCAAAGGTTTTCACACATTAAAGATTGGCTAAGCCTTCTGAACATTTATTTTAAACTTTGCAATTGAAGATATGTAGAAAATTTGCATAGCATGTTTGCTGTGGCCATGGCAATGAGCACTGAGCACATTCAAGTTTTTACCACTGTGCTTGTTTTGTATTTGGTATTGTGTAAAGAAAATTGTTTTTCTACCATAACTATAAAGTGAATTAGTATTGATGAATAATTGATGGAGTTTATTTTGAAGAGTGATAGTGAAGGCGGATTTGAAATTTGTAGTTCTGAAAGCGAACAAGTTGATTTGAGGGTGTCTACCCAGCTATCAACATTGACTGGAAAGACAAGATTAGGTAGGAAGATGTTGAGTGTCCAACATCTCCATCTTCAGATATATAGTTGAACAGTGATAATGAAATACAACCATCATGGCAGAAAATTTGAACCAATTTCATGGTCTTTCAATGATTTGAGACCAGCTGTCTATTCATTTTACAGCTCCAGTTCAGGCTGTCATGCTGATGTGAATGAAAGTGGTTCAAGACTTGATTTTTTTTCTAATCTTTTTATAGAATGTTTGAAAGATTGTTATTGCTTTTAACAATGTTACATTGTTCCACAATCAGTGTTGATAGACTTTTCAAAAATAAAATTTTTGATAGAAAGACTGTGCATCATTTCAAAATGGGTTCTCACCACACTAAAATGTGTGTATTGATGAGTCACTCTTACTTTGCAAAGGAAGATTATCATTTAAACAATACATTCCATCAAGAGGAAGCAGATTTGCAGATTTGATGTGAAAACCTTTGTGTGACCACAAAACTGGTAACATTAGATTGTATAGTCTCTACTGGAGTCAACAGTGACATTAATGTGTCAGGTTTGGGGAGACAACTGATAATGTTATAACTTTGTTGGCACCATATCTCCAAAAGGGCCGCACACTTTTTGAAGATAACTCGTACAGTAACCAAGAATTATTTCTGTGGCTGCATGATCATGCTACAAACACATGTGGTGCTGTGTTAGAGAAAAAAAACAGAAAGAATATGACAACAATGGAGCAGAAGCTGGACAAAGGAGAGATTTGCAATAAATCTGGAAGCAATTTGTTAGCTTTGAAATGGGGTGATAAGTAAGAAGTTTGGTTGCTGACAAATTGTCACATGTCAGAAATTGTAGAAACAAACAAAGCAAACTGGAAAATTGAAGATAAAGTTTAAAAACTCAAGTGCATTGTTGACTCCAATAAGTACATTGACTCAGTTTATCGAACCTACATGCTTCTCAATTCCACTGAGTCAGTAAGAAAAACTGTCAAGTGTAAAAAAAAGTTTGTTCAATTATTAGATTTGTCTATTTTAAATGCACACTCTCTGTACAAAGCTGCAATAATTGTAATTTCTATTGCTGATTTCTATTTGGCTCAAATATGAGAAATTCCAGAGAAATATTGCAAGGAAATGAGAAAGAGTGGAGGAGGTTGGTGGAGCAAAGAAGATATACCACTGTGATTAATACAAAGTCATTTTCAATCAACAACAGAGTCAATCACATAGAAGAATAACGGCCCCTCAAAAATTGTATTGTATGTTTGAAACAGCAACAAAAACTACAAGAATTGAGATACGTGTGTAAAGACTATGATGTTGCATTAATAACGTTTGATTTGGAAGTTTCCTCCTCTAGAGCTACATCCCTTACTCCTAGAGCTGACAGATTATTTCCAGAACATGCCTCCTATGAGGATATTGCCTTTCACTGTACACAAATTCTCTTCATGTATATAAAGCAGTCTAAGAGCATATTTATGTTTTGTTTGGCTTTACTTAAAGTACTTCCTGTTTGATCTGCCTGTGGCGAATTCTGTCTGTTTTTTAATCAGTGTAAAACTATATGTCTATATTAATAAGAAGTAGGACTATATTATTATTTAGACTTTAATAAAATTAATTTGATAAGCTTTTGAGATGTGGTATTATAGTTCGTAAAAGTTTGTGGCAATGAGATATCTTAGAGGTTGGTGGGATCTGTCATTGCTCAGGATACCTTAAAAATGGGCATGTATGACATTTGCAAGAACTTTAAAAGAACACCTTTCACAGGTTGGCGACATGGAAGCTGAGGATAATCCACATGTCAAAGGAATGGTGGAACCCTGCTCCACAAAGGGTGAAAGCAGGAAAAGCATCCTGAACAGAAAAGAACGCAACACGGTCAATCATTGCAAGGCAGGAACAATCAGTAGATAAGCACTTCAATGGTTGATGGAATGGGAAGCAGAGCAGGTATGGGAATGCCCCAGTAGTGGTGACACCAGTCTGAACTAAAGACTATAGTTGGATGCAAAAGTGTGATAAGTTTAAAAGACAGACACAATTAGTGAGAGAGATACAGATGCGTATGCTGTTCTAGTCTAGTCACAATATGAGGCATGAAGAGTTTCTACGCTGAATATTAGAAGGTAAAACGGGGAAAACTAAAAGGATTTGAGAGGAGCAATTTTATTTGCCAAAGTAAGGAAAGACATTAATTCAAAAACAGGGGATGGAGACAATTGATTAGACATTAGTCTCTGGGTTGACTAACAAGGTAATAAGATATAGTTCCGTGAGATAAAGTTGTATTAATGTTAGTTAACATTTGAAATTATTATTAGTGAACTTTATGATGAAATTTATAATAAAATACGAAAAATGTGCAAAACGGCAAAAGAAGACTGGCTCAACCAAAGATGTCTAGAAGTCGAAACTATGGAAAGTAAACAAAATTTAAGAGGAATGCACACAGAAATAAAAAGAATGACTAATAAAAACAAAAAAGCTGCAGGAAACGGATGTATTGCAAACAAAGAGGGAAGAATGCTAACAGACAACAAAGATATAATCGATAGATGGCAGGAATATGTAACAGAATTATTTCATGACGAAAGGGACAAAAAAACCATTTATAAAATGTACATCCAGCTATAAAATCCTGAAATCTGAAGTAGAAAAAGCTATAAAAACAATGAAAAAGGGAAAAGCAGCAGGACCTGACAATATACAGATAGAGATGATACAGGCACTAGAAGATTTTGGCATTGAAGTGATCACAGACATATGCAATGACATATACTGTACAGGATACATACCAAAGGAACTAAAAACATCAACTTTTATAGCATTGCCTAAAAAGAATGGTTCATTTGAATGCAGCGATTTTAGAACAATAAGCCTAATGAGTCAGGTAACCAAAATTTTACTAAAAGTTGTACAAGGAAGGATTCAGAATAAAATCAATACTGAATTAGATGAGCAGCAATTCGGATTCAGGAAAAACAGTGGAACAAAAGAAGCCATATTCAGCATGAAGACATTGATTGAAAAGTACATAGAAGTAAACAAACCAATATATGCCTGCTTCATAGACTACACCAAAGCATTTGATAGAATACACCATGAGTAACTTATAGACTGCCTAAAAGATATAAATCTGGATGACACAGACATACGACTGATATGTAATTTGTACTGGGAGCAAACAGCAATAATAAAATATAACAAGGAGAACTCCACACCCATTGATATAAAAAGAGGAGTTAGACAAGGATGCATCCTATCACCAAGCCTGTTCAATTTATACACTGAGCAAATCTTTAAAAACATCAATGAGATGCCAGGCCTTAACATTAATGGGAAGATAATCAATACCCTAAGATATGCTGATGATACTGTTCTACTAGCAGAAAATCCTAAAGATCTACAACAATTACTTAATGTAATAAACATGACAAGCAAAAAATATGGACTAGATATGAATATCAAAAAGACTAAAACTACGATCATAAACAAAGAAAATTTACAAGACCTACAATTAAATATCAAAGTTAAAGGAATACATCTAGAGACAGTCCAGAGCTACAACTACCTGGGACATACTATAACCAGTGATGGAAAATGTACAACTGAAATAAATAATAAAAGAATAGGAATGGCAAAAAGTAATTTCAATGCCATGAAAAATATACTAACATCAAAACAAATAACACCAGGGCTAAAACTAAGAATAGCAAAATGTTACATCTTCTCAATATTCCTGTATGGTGCAGAAACATGGACTTTAGACAAGAAAACAGAACAGAAAATTGAAGTCTTTGAAATGTGGATTTATATAAGAATAGGTAGAATTGGATGGAAAGAAAAGAAAACAAACGATAAAGTTTTAAAACAACTAAAAATGAAGAAAGAACAAATAAACACAATTAGAGCAAGACAAATGAAATTTTTTGGTCATGTTAAAAGACACAACAGTCTAATAAAAGTAATATTAGAAGGGAAAATACAAGGTAAAAGAGGCAGACCAAGACTAACATGGACGAGTAACATCAAAAGATGGACAAGTCAGCCTATGGCAATCTGCACCATCAAAGCAAGAGACAGAGTGGAATGGCGCTCCATGGTAGCCAACCTTCGATGCGGAGACGGCACTCAATGATGATGATGATGAACTTTATGAAATTTTGTGTACATTTATATATCTGTGCATTTTAAATTTATTTTACTTTAATAAATTTATTTTAAGCTGCATGTTCTCTCTCTCTCCCCCCCCCCCCCCCCTTTTTTTTCCTCTCTTTTTTTGTCTTCAACAAGCTATGAGGGAATTTCATAAACTATCATGTACTATCTCAAGGCAGGGCAGATGTACCTACTATCATCTCCCAAAAAAACATCAGCAGAAAAGTCCACTACATCCTTTGAATTACATAGAGATCAGAGACTGTTACATGAAAGAAATGCAGAATAAATTGGTAGCAAAAGCTTCAAATAAATGACATACTGGATATACCAGCTGCCAAACCATCATTTTCCACCTTAGAACAGGCCATTGCAGACACCCATCTACCTTTACCACCTAGGAATAACCCACACTGATGAGTGCCACTGCCAAAGAGGGGCTCAGATCCCAGAATATCTTCTTTAATTGTGCAACAATCATGCTGAACTTTGTTTGACCTTCAACCTGACCCAATGATATACAACAGAAACTGGTGATACTATCTGGAGAGGACAACTTCATCCTAGTGTCAGGGGAAAGAACATAGTATAACTATAAACTTCTCAAACATGAAAAGAGATAGTGTACTATCTTATTAATTGTTTTGTTCTTTTTAGACTGGACACATATATCTTTCCTTAACTTTTTATTTTTATAGAAATGTTACTGTTTATTAATTGTACATGTTATATCTATCTAAATACATTTTTTGCAGTGGTTCCCATATTTTGTTGTACTGAATGTTCTTGCTACTGTCATCTTCATTGTACATCTTATACTTCGTCTTCTATCAGTTTTGAATTTACTCTTGTTAGGATGATTAACCTGTTTTGTAATTGTAATTTTATAGGGAGCTATCCAGTTTAAAGATTTGTTTGTGGCTCCAGTTTTTGATGAGCTTGAGGCTGTTGCTACAGATGGCAGTGGAAAACTCAAGAAACTTAATGATGCTCAATTCACAATGATCAGAAATACAGGGTATATTTGTATTCATGTTCAAAATCAATTTTACAGGTACATTAAAAAATAAAAAAGGAGAAAACCTTCTAGAAGTAGGGGGGGGGGGGTGTGTTTACAGGAGAGGAGAGGTCACTGAAATGTGTTGAAAGAAACAAGAAGTGCCATTTGAAAAAAGTTGACAGAAATTAAGTATTTGTCCCCCTTGGGTTTAAAGGATCAAAGTGGGCTATGAGGTAGCTCCCATGGATGTATAGGCTATGGGCATCTGTGGAGCATGAGGTAATGCCAGTAACTCGGATGTCATGGGGGCTACGGTGGTCAGAACTGCTACGTGAGTGTCACCACATGCCTGTTCCTACTGTGCTCCTATTACCCTGTTGCTGATTAGTTTCTATTTGTGTTAATGTTTGCTGTATTTTTCAGTAACGTGATTACAAAACCTTCACCGTTCATCCTCTCTGTTAGAAAAGAGTACTGTTTCTGCCTCAGCCAATTTGCTTCCACTTATTTATGGTATGGAAATGAAAATAAATGAGCAAGATACTGTGCAATCCATTTTTGACAATAGAAACAAGAAAAAGAGTTCTTAAATGCTATGTAGAGCCAGTCTACATATAGATGTGAATCATGGACAATAGGATAACAGACAATAAAATCACTGGAGGCTGTAGAAATGCAATTTTACAGTATGATAATACCAGGGTATTAGAGGTAGGGTTCGATCCCAACCGACTGCTTCTGGGTTCACCCTGCCTTAAATGGCTACCGGATTTTTTTTCTGGGAAAGTAAAGCAGCACGGGCGTAATATGGGCCACATTACCCCAAATAGCATGTGCTGAAGGTCTGTAAAATATAGGGTCATTAACACCATATTTCCCTATATGCCACTTGGCGTGACGGGGGTACTTTACTTTTTATTTTTACTTTCTTCACTTCCTCTTATACCCTTTCAGGTGTCAAGGAGAATACAAATTTCTAGTTACCATCCTTTTGGTGGCCATAATCATTGCTAATTGATGTTGTAACATTTCTTTCATGTTTTTTGTCCATCTTACTCTGGGTCTGCCTCTTGCGCCTTTTTTTAAAGTATGCCTTGTATGGTAAGGAATCGCAAGGTATTCTATCCAGATGAGCAATCCATTTTAATTATTATTTCTGTATGTGGTCTAGAATGTACACTCTTTTTCTTATATCATTTCTAATTTTGTCTTTTCTACTCTCTCTAAGCACTTTTCTCAGACATCTCATCTCTAAGGTGATAATCTTACTTTTTTGCTTAGTCATAAGTGACCATGATTTGCATTGATAGAACAATGTGGGAATGAACTGCAACACAATAAAGTCACCTATATTGTCAGAATTTTTACTATACCAATTCACTACTTTTTTTCTCTTAAATTTTCATATTTTTTTTGGTTCAGTATATTGGAAAAGCATGGAACTAATTAAAAATAAACGAGGAAATTAGAGAAATTGCCACCTAACCACTAATATCTTCAGTAATCAAGATAAGATGATGGTCCTTATGTTGGACATGTGATGAGGAGAGATAATTACCAAATAACATAGCAAGCCCTCATGTGGGAAACAACAGGTAAGAGGAAAAGAGGCCGACCCAGAGAGTCACTGAGAAGAACATTGATCAGAGAGACGAGCAGCAGGAATCGGCTCCCTCAACGAGATAGAGTTGCTTGCACAGAACAGAAACAAATGGCGAGATTTTATAAAAGATCTTTACAAGGGTTGAAAACTGCTAGAATAAAAATTGAATAAGAAAAAGAGTATCTAGGTCTATGCCCTACGAGCCGGCTATGGCTCGAAAGGTCAATAGATAGATATTGTTACAGAAGCCATCAATAGAGAAAAATAAGACTGTGAGGAAAGGACAGAAGCAGACCATGAAACTTGGAATAATAGTGACCAAAAGAGACATGGCTTAGAATGACTGAGTACAAAAACAACTGAAGGAAATCAGCTTCTTATTTTTTTAAAAATTTGAAAAAAATCAGCTTCTTATAAAAAATAAAAAGACTGAAGGAAACCAGCTTTTTATTTAAAAAATAACCTGAAGAAAATCCTATAAATAACAAAAAAAAACAACCTGAATTAACTCAGGTTCTTATAAAAAAAAGACTGAAGGAAATCAGCTTATTATTTTTTTAAAAACCTGAAGGAAATCAGCTTCTTATTTAAAAAAAAAACTTGAAGGAAATCAGCTTCTTATTAAAATAAAAAAGACTGAAGAAAATCAGCTTCTTAAAAAAAGGAAGAAAATCTGCTTCTTATGAGTTAGTCATGAAAGGGTAGATCAAGACAGGCAATCATGGTGACCTCTAGTTGTGGCCTTACAAGCTGGAGGACATAAAGAAGACTGACATGTTCAGTATTTCAGATTTATGAGAGAAAGTATAGTCTATTAAAATATATTTTGGTTATTAAAAAAGACTTTCTTCAAATTATTTAACAGAGAGTTTGAAGTACCTAGCCTGAATTTCCCTGGTCAAATGCACAGATGGAGACTCAGTAAAATGCTACAGAAAGGCTCACAGAGAACCAGAGACTCACTTCTTGGGGTAAAATTATATTTCCATAGGATGCAAATTTGTGTTTTTGAAGATAAGAGTTATTTGCCTTTATTTTTCTCTCCCTATGTGTCACTCTATGTGGCGACTAAGGAGGTTGATCGATGGCTTGACAAGCTGTCATTGTAACAAGTATTGTTATGGAAACAGCGCCATATATTTTAGAGCAGTGATCTCTGCAATATGTGCCACTTTGGCACGCAAGGTTTCTGTTTTTGAGATTGTGGTTCTGCCCTATGTGCCATCTTCGGCTCGAAAGGACAATAGATAGATAGAGATAGATGTGTCACTCTAATTGTTGGAGACAATCGTAGTTCTTCACTCGCTGTAGACACTTTCTTGTTTCTGTCCGTCATTTTATGTAATTTAAAAATCCTTCTTCTTCTTGCTCTTATTATGTATACATTCATAAACAGCAAGGTCAGCTTCTGTTGACTTCACCATCAATTTTGTCCTAAAATGACACTTACGATATCCATGTGAGTTTTTTTTTTGTTCATCTTTATTTGGGCATCTCTGTAGCAGATATTTGGAACTTCTGTAGCAGATATTGGGTACCTCTGTAGCAGATGTTGGACACCTCGGTAGCAGGTGTTAGATACCTCTGTAGCAGATGTTAGGCACCTCTGTAGCAGGTGTTGTACACCTGTGTAGCAGATGTTGGACACCTCTAGTAGATGTTTGACATCTCTGTAGCAGGTGTTGGACACCTCTGTAGCAGGTGTTGGACGCCTCTGTAGCAGGTGTTGGGCACATCTGTAGCAGGTGTTGGACACCTCTGTAGCAGATGTTGGGCACATCTGTAGCAGGTGTTGGACACCTCTGTAGCAGATGTTGGGCACATCTGTAGCAGATGTTGGGCACATCTGTAGCAGGTGTTGGACACCTCTGTAGCAGGTGTTGGACACCTCTGTAGCAGATGTTGGGCACATCTGTAGCAGGTGTTGGACACCTCTGTAGCAGATGTTGGGCACATCTGTAGCAGGTGTTGGACACCTCTGTAGCAGATGTTGGGCACATCTGTAGCAGGTGTTGGACACCTCTGTAGCAGATGTTGGACACCTCTGTAGCAGGTGTTGGACACCTCTGTAGCAGGTGTTGGACACCTCTGTAGCAGATGTTGGGCACATCTGTAGCAGGTGTTGGACACCTCTGTAGCAGATGTTGGGCACATCTGTAGCAGATGTTGGGCACATCTGTAGCAGATGTTGGACACCTCTGTAGCAGATGTTGGGCACATCTGTAGCAGATGTTGGGCACATCTGTAGCAGATGTTGGACACCTCTGTAGCAGGTGTTGGACACCTCTGTAGCAGATGTTGGACACCTCTGTAGCAGATGTTGGACACCTCTGTAGCAGATGTTGGACACCTCTGTAGCAGATGTTGGACACCTCTGTAGCAGGTGTTGGACACCTCTGTAGCAGATGTTGGACACCTCTGTAGCAGATGTTGGACACCTCTGTAGCAGATGTTGGACACCTCTGTAGCAGATGTTGGACACCTCTGTAGCAGATGTTGGACACCTCTGTAGCAGATGTTGGACACCTCTGTAGCAGGTGTTGGACACCTCTGTAGCAGATGTTGGGCACATCTGTAGCAGGTGTTGGACACCTCTGTAGCAGGTGTTGGACACCTCTGTAGCAGGTGTTGGACACCTCTGTAGCAGATGTTGGACACCTCTGTAGCAGGTGTTGGACACCTCTGTAGCAGATGTTGGACACCTCTGTAGCAGGTGTTGGACACCTCTGTAGCAGATGTTGGACACCTCTGTAGCAGGTGTTGGACACCTCTGTAGCAGGTGTTGGACACCTCTGTAGCAGATGTTGGACACCTCTGTAGCAGATGTTGGACACCTCTGTAGCAAATGTTCACTATCATTTTGCCAGTGCCATAGTCACACCAATAAGAAACTTCAGTTTTAAAGATTTTGAAAAGTACTGCTCTAATCAGTTATATTTTCTGTGGTTGACGATTTGTGTTGTTAGAAAGGAACCAGACTATCCTCTTTAATCCAAGTTTCTCTTGGCTATGCAAAGTAGACTGTTTCTATGATCACCACATTGATGTGGAGTGAAGCCAGGAAGAGGGGTGTAAACTCAAATACTTAGAGGGAAGTAGAAATAAAGAGTGAGTAAAAATATACAATCATCTTATCTATTTGCTCAGTATAGCAAAGAACAAAAGATCCCTTGCTTTTTTGTCTCCAAATTAATGTGCAGTTGTTTATTTTTATTTAGATAGTAAGCTATCAGAAAACAGCGTACACACCAAATAAATGTACTCTTGCTTTCTGCAGGATCTTGCAAGATCTCTTTCTTTGCTCATTATCATTGCTCGTGACAGATTTTGCTCAGAATTCTTTAGCTTGACGGATGCAGCACGAGGCTGGGGCAATGGGCTATTGAACCTTTTGGGTAAGTAAATACATCAGTTGATGCCTGCGCTTATATTCTTACTTATTTGTTGTTAAGTGTTTGTTGGTTTTTATGAAGGCTACATTATGATCATTCACTGCTAGAGTGCTGGATTCAGAGTTTGAATGATATGACTAAAGATTTGAAGTGTCTGCTGCAATGATGACATGGATGTACTGATTGTCTATAAATGGTGGCATGTCTAGGAAGGTGATGCTGCAATGATGACATGGATGCACTGATTGTTCATTAGTTGTGGCATGTCTAGGAAGATAATACTGCAATAATGACATGAATGTACTGATTGTTCATTAGTTGTGGCATGTCTAGGAAGATAATACTGCAGTAATGACATGGTACTCATTAGCACAAACACAAAACTTAGGCTATTCAAATCAAATGTACTATCAACCCTTACGTATGCGTGTGAAAGCTGGAAAACAACAAGAGATATAGAAACAAAGTTGAACGCATTCGAAAATAAATGTCTAAGGAAAATACTTGGTATAGAATGGAACGAATTCAAAACAAACGAGGAAATTAGAGAAATCGCCAATCAACCACTAATATCTTCAGTAATAAAGAAAAGACGATGGTCATACGTTGGACATGTGATGAGAAGAGATAATAATCGAATAGCAAAGCAAGCCCTCATATGGGAAACAACAGGTAAAAGAAAAAGAGGAAGACCCAGGGAGACACTGAGAAGAACATTGATGAGAGAGGCAAGAGCAGCAGGAATCGGCTCCCTCAATGAGATAGAACTGCTTGCACAGAACAGAGACAGATGGCGAGATTTGATAAATATCTTTAAAAGAAAACTGCTAGAACAAAAATTCATATAGGAGAAGGTGTATCTTGGTCTACGCCCTATGGGCCGGTTACGGCTCGAAAGGTCAATAGATAGAATGACATGGATGTACTGATTGTTCATTAGTGGTGGCATGTCTAGGAAGATAATACTGCAATAATGACATGGATGTACTGATTGTCTATAAATGGTGGCATGTCTAGGAAGGTGATGCTGCAATGATGACATGGATGCACTGATTGTTCATTAGTGGTGGCATGTCTAGGAAAATAATACTGCAATAATGACATGGATGTACTGATTGTTCATTAGTTGTGGCATGTCTAGGAAGATAATACTGCAATAATGACATGGATGTACTGATTGTTCATTAGTGGTGGCATGTCTAGGAAGATAATACTGCAATAATGACATGGATGTACTGATTGTTCATTAGTGGTGGCATGTCTAGGAAGGTGATGCTGCAATAATGACATGGATGTACTGATTGTTCATTAGTGGTGGCATATCTAGGAAGGTGATGCTGCAATGATGACATGGATGTACTGATTGTTCATTAGTGGTGGCATATCTAGGAAGGTGATGCTGCAATAATGACATGAATGTACTGATTGTTCATTAGTGGTGGCATGTCTAGGAAGGTGATGCTGCAATGATGACATGGATGTACTAATTGTTCATTAGTGGTGGCATGTCTAGGAAGGTGATGCTGCAATAATGACATGGATGTACTGATTGTTCATTAGTGGTGGCATATCTAGGAAGGTGATGCTGCAATGATGACATGGATGTACTGATTGTTCGTTAGTGGTGGCATGTCTAGGAAGGTGATGCTGCAATAATGACATGGATGTACTGATTGTTCATTAGTGGTGGCATGTCTAGGAAGGTGATGCTGCAATGATGACATGGATGTACTGATTGTCTATAAATGGTGGCATGTCTAGGAAGGTGATGCTGCAATGATGACATGAATGTACTGATTGTTCATTAGTTGTGGCATGTCTAGGAAGGTGATGCTGCAATGATGACATGGATGTACTGATTGTTCATTAGTGGTGGCATGTCTAGGAAGATAATACTGCAATAATGACATGGATGTACTGATTGTTCTTTAGTGGTGGCATGTCTAGGAAGATAATACTGCAATAATGACATGGATGTACTGATTGTTCGTTAGTGGTGGCATGTCTAGGAAGGTGATGCTGCAATGATGACATGGATGTACTGATTGTTCATTAGTGGTGGCATGTCTAGGAAGGTGATGCTGCAATGATGACATGGATGTACTGATTGTTCATTAGTGGTGGCATGTCTAGGAAGGTGATGCTGCAATAATGACATGGATGTACTGATTGTCTATAAATGGTGGCATATCTAGGAAGATAATACTGCAATAATGACATGGATGTACTGATTGTTCGTTAGTGGTGGCATGTCTAGGAAGGTGATGCTGCAATGATGACATGGATGTACTGATTGTTCATTAGTGGTGGCATGTCTAGGAAGGTGATGCTGCAATGATGACATGGATGTACTGATTGTTCATTAGTGGTGGCATGTCTAGGAAGGTGATGCTGCAATAATGACATGGATGTACTGATTGTCTATAAATTGTGGCATGTCTAGGAAGGTGATGCTGCAATGATGACATGAATGTACTGATTGATCATTAGTGGTGGCATGTCTAGGAAGGTGATGCTGCAATGATGACATGGATGTACTTATTGTCTATAAATGGTGGCATGTCTAGGAAGGTGATGCTGCAATGATGACATGGATGTACTGATTGTCTATAAATGGTGGCATGTCTAGGAAGATAATACTGCAATAATGACATGGATGTACTGATTGTTCATTAGTGGTGGCATGTCTAGGAAGGTGATGCTGCATTAATTACATGGATGTACTGATTGTTCGTTAGTGGTGGCATGTCTAGGAAGGTGATGCTGCAATAATGACATGGATGTACTAATTGTTCATTAGTGGTGGCATATCTAGGAAGGTCGAGGCGTAATTGGCCCATAGGGCATAGACTCAGATACTCTTTCCCTGTTTCAAAATTTTCTTTCTAGCAGTCTCAATCCTTGCTAAGATCTTTTATCAAATCTCGTCATTTGCCTCTGTTCTGAGCAAGCTTCTAGATCTCATTAAGGGAGCTGATTCCTCTTGTCATTGCTTCCCTGATCAATGTTCTTCTCAGTGTTTCTCTGGGTTGGCCTCTTTTCCTCCTACCTGTTGTTTCCCACTTGATGGCTTGCTTTGTTATTCAGTTATTATCTCTTTTAATCACATGTCCAATATATGTCCAACATCTTTTCTTGATTACTGATGATATTAGTAACTTACGTATAGTGAACATTTTATCAATTATTTCATGTAATACTATATGTTATAGTTTATATGTGGAGCATTTGTATGCTTATTATTGACAAATATGTCCCCTTCCATCACTTAAAATTGTTACGGTACTACTAGCACTGCTAATGGAAGTAATGTTATTTATAAACCATATCTAAATCTGCTATTCTTTACCCATAAACAGATATTCTTATTGGTATCCCATCGACCTCGCCTGGTGACATTTGTCAGAAGTTACATGAGGAACGCATGCGCTACCTGGTGGCAGAGTTAGGCATTAAGGTAGACAACTTGATATTGTTAGAAGTAACTCTCTCATTACACTTTGAACTGGTGGATAAAACAACAATGAAAGTGGATAAAACAACAATGAAAGTGGATAAAACAACAATGAAAGTGGATAAAACAACAATGAAAGTGGATAAAACAACAATGAAAGTGGATAAACTGCCTAATTCTGAAACTGGTGTAACTTATATCATGAAGTTTGCCAGGATGCCAGAAATAGTTTTTTTTTTTTTTTGTTTTCTAATGTAGTGTTTTTATTTCATCAACAAAAGTTTACCATAATTCTGTCATCTCAAAATAAGAAAATAGTAATGTACCAGGCTCTGGTGTACTGACTGTAGCTCTAGTGTGCTTACATTTGTATAATGGTTTTTATATTTATCAACTGATATTATTTAATTATATTTATACTATATCATGATGTTTATCAAATGGAAATTTAAAAAAAAAACAGTGAGCTATAAGAGTTTGCCGGAATATGTTAAGAACCGTTCTTGCTGAATAGAACCCATTTTTCATGGATAACTGGTTATTACAAAAATAGATTTTAAAAACTGTGATATTTTTTTAATCTCTTTAGAATTGAACAAGATAATATCAGCAGCTGAAATGATAACTTTCAAAGTTATATATCCCAAATTTCTCACATTTATTTACTTGATTATTGTTATGAATTGATATATTGTTTTTCCAGTTCTAATGACATGTTGACATTTGTGTCTCTTTCTGCCTGCAGCCACATTTAAAGAGGGAGCTGAACACCTACTGTGAATATGTGAAAACCCAATGCCACGGATCACTGACAAACAAACACAAGGTAATTGGGTAAATACTTACAAGGTATTATCTATTGTCCTTTTGAGCCTAAGACGGCACATGGGCAGAACGACAATCCCAAAAACAGAAACCTTGAGTGCCAAAATGGCACATTTTATGGTTCTGTTTCCATAACAATGCTTTTTACAATGACAGCTTTTACAAGGTACTGATACACATATAATACTATGTGATGTTTCACTGTTGATGTATTGCTGTCTGAGTCATGTCCAGATATATGTTGCAATAGACACATTTCTTCTTCTTCTGTATTTCAAACTGTTAGTAAGTACATTTTTCTGAGTATGTGGTGAGACATGACACTACATCTAAGACAATACAAGATGCAGATCTTGAAGGAAGCCAGCCAAGAGGAAAACCATTCTATATATTTGAGGAATACATTAAGATATAGCCATTTAAAAGTCTCAGAATATGCTAACAAAGAAGGCGATAGAATATACTGAAGATCCACTACAGTGCACTTATGGTACTGGACTTGCTTGCATAATGAAATTATTTTGTTTCCTTCTTTTGTAATAGTCTAAGTTTAAAGAACAATCGTTATTACACTCAGGGTCAATCGACTCCATTGTCACATATATACAAAATTCAAGATTGGCATTTGAACATACAAGTACATATGGACAGGCGCTCCAGATTGCTTGACAGATACTTCAAATTTCAAAACTACTGAATATAGTAGACTGAGGAAAACCTATTGACCCATAGAAACAACACTACAGGCAAAACCATATTGATCACTGCAAGAACTAAAAAAAAAGCCAGTAAAATTTATACAAGAGATGACATTGCAGATTTAGACAATACTTTAGTAATGTAAAGGTTCCCTCCATGCCTTGCTAGGCGTCTGGAGAATATGGTGTTAGTGGCCATATTTTTCTATGGCCAAAGCATATTTTTGGGTGATGTGGTCAGTATCACGCCAGGCCACCTTTACTTCCCAGAAAAATCTCTGGTACCCATTTTTAGAGGCTAGGTGAACCCTGGAGCCTTGTTGGTCTGAAAAATAATCTGCCACTGCTGGGGATCGAACTCGTACCCTTCTGGTCAGGAAATGAGCATACTAACCACTCAGGGTAGCTCTTAGTTTTGTATTTCATTCCCACAATTCTTCTTTTCAAACCATGTTTATTGTTTTATAAAAAAAAATTTTCATGTCTGGTTTGGATTTCAGAAAGACAAACAATGACACTTTTGTTACAATATGTTTGTAATCACTGGTGTATTTCATCTGTACATATTCTTTCTGCAGTCATTTCTTCTTGCTCTTTTTTCTGTGTTTGCCCTCAAAATCAGACTCAGCTATAACTGTATCACACCAATAGCTCAATGCATCCAGGTTGCCGTAGTTAGCATTTTCTTCTTTCTTCTTCTATTTTTCAGCTCCCTGTGGAGCATAGGTCTTCAACAAACACTTTCCAAGTCGTTTTGTTTCTTGCCATTCTTTTAAGATCATTCCATGTCTTCCCCATCATCTTCATCTCTGCTTCTGTCTATCTTCTCCAAGAATTTCTTGGTCTTCCTCTTTGTCTTTTCCCCTGGGGATTCCAAAAGAGGGCCTGTTTTATAATATTCTCAGTTGGCTTCTGCAGTGTGTGTCCTATCCATCGTCTTCGCTATATCTCTTTATCCACTGGTATTTGACTGTTACATTTCCATAATTCTATGTTAAGATAGTATTTTAATTAAACATTTTTTTCTTTATTCCTGGATAATTTAGCTATTTTATTAAAATATTTACATTTCATTCCATCTTAGCAATGAAATAAGAAATTTATTTAATTATTTAAAAAATGTATACACTTCTTTAATTCTCTCTTTTTTTTTAAACAAGAAACTATCAATTTAAATTTTAATGTTTAATAAACAAACACGCCAAAACAACCATGTTTAAAACAAATTTAGTTTTAGTTTAATAAATTTGTAACTTTTATAATTTGGTTGTGCCCTTGTCCCTTATTTTTGTGTGTTATATTATAATTTGGTGTGGAAAAGCATTTCTTAGGAATTATATAAATAACACAACTTATATACACATTTGTCATATAGACACATATATCAGTGAATGTTTTTTCCTTTTTTCTTAGACAGCAGACCTGAGACCTCCTCCAATTCCTTACCGCTACCAAACTCCAAAAGGCCAAGAGATAGACCTGCGACTTTTCAATAAAGGTATCACCTTTTCTTATTTTGCTGTTTCTTTCTGTAAATGTTTGTATCTGCTGTTTCATTACACTAAAAAAATCTGTGACCATCGGTTCTCTATTGCCGTACTCTAGCTAGTAGTTCATCCATCAGTTTTCTCCACACAACTCCCCCTATGGCTTCAGGTAGCTGTACCATTCACAATAACCATTTCCTGAAATGTCGTTTTGAACCAGATGGTGGGGACTGGGTGGTCTATAGGTAAGACATCAGCCATTGGATAGGAAGGTCCTGGGTTTGATTCTCACCACAGGTGGTGGACATTTTATAAAATCAAACCCGGCCAATGGAAAGAGTGAAGGAGAAGGTAGAGAATAGAGAAGTGAGGGGGGAAGATAGGAGATGAAAGAACCAGGTTAAACAAGGAAAAAACACATAAAGAGGAGTCACAGAAAAATAGAGGATGATCCAGGGAAACACGTTCAAAGTGAAGGCTGTGGAGAAATAAACAGACGATAGAACAAGGTCAAGGAAACCAGACATTAAGACAAGGTCAGGAGAAAAAGGAAACAAGGGATTGAGATTCACGTGGAAAATGGTGACGGCCATGCCTAGGAAGTGGGTGGTCAGACATGCGTGGGAAGTAAGATTCTGATTGGCTGGCAAGAGCCAAATTTAAGAGGTGAACACTAGAGTTTGAAAAGCACTTTGGAGTGAAACACTCGGAGACAGTGCACATGCGCTAGTAACCGCCGGGCGACCAAGTGGTCGACCCGTAAGCAGGTTTATCAGAACCTAGTAGCGTTAGAACAGAACGCAAGTTAACTAAATAGTTATGAAGTTTACTAGACTTTAGGGGAATTTTTGAGAGAGGAACACGGGAGAGAAGCACTGGAAGTGAACACTCAAAGGGGACGGTTGCAGAGACGACTTACGGACAGTCTGGAAGAGACACACGATAGTTAGGAGTAGCCAACTTGAGATACAGTGAAACTATGTGGACTGAAGACTGCCACACAAATTAGTGTTAGGGGTGGGCCGACGATGGGTTGGTCCACATCTAATTAGATAGCACAAGAACCAGAATAACTTTAGGGGTGGGCCGACGATGGGTCGGTTCACAGATAATTAGTCATTTAGTATGAATGCGTGTGGATCCCCAGAGGAGTGCACTCCAAGTATGAAAGTGGCAATCTATTGTGTATGTAACCATAATACATGGTGACGGAATAAAAGTCGACTAACTTTTATATTCAAGCGTTTGTCTATGTGTTTCCAGTGTAAACATCTTGCCTTGCGTCACCCTTCTGGGCACGAACTAGAATAACCAACAAGTTGTCGCGGCAAAACACAACGTGAGTAAGTCATCGTAACACGAGGTTGGCGATCAGCATTCAGTGAGCCCAGACAGGAGTTGGCCTCAATGTAAACACGAGGGCCACATTCCGGAGAAGGTCAAGGGGACAGAACTGACAGGGGCTGGAAGGGCGTGTTGTCACAGGCTAACAGCTGACCGAGGTTAACGGTCAACGTAATATAATATAGAGAAAGTAACCCACGAAGATAATATAGTTTTCATCTATACACCCCCCGGATACACTTGTTGATGAAAAAAAAAAACCAGCCACATCTGAGAATTGAACCCAGACCTCTCTGATCAGTAGTGAGTACACTAACCACTCAGCTACTGAAATTTCAAAGTAAAATTGGTACAGATATATAAATTAAAAATCATGGTACATAGAAGTGCAAATTAAATATTTAATAAATTTGAATTTTTCTAATTAAGCTAAGTTGGTGAGTCATGGGAACTTAAAATGTCAATTTGTAATTATGTCTGAATTGAAAGAGGCTCCGAACCATAAGTGTGTCAGGAATCAGATAGTGAACTGTAGCGCTATCCAGAAGTCTACCAATCAAACCTCAGTAACCAACCAGTCAGACTGGGCTATCGACTATCTCTTCTTCCATAGTAACAGAGACATTGGCCATCTTCCACATCAATGGACTAACAACATTTATTGTGCTTGTTATTTTGGAATCAGTTATAGTTTATATTTTGGGTTTCTCACTTCATACACAGATTTGATGAATAACAGCATGGGCATACTCTCCAATATTCTTGACCGCCAAGCCAAGGGCTGGCATATAGAAATGAGGGCAAAGCTCATCCGACACTATCAGGGTAAGTGTTGTGATAGTTATCATTTGACTGTGTGCAGAGGCCAGTATTAGTTTTGCCATGGTGAATGTCTGTCATGTTTAAATTAAATAAAAAATATAATGTGCCATAAAGAACTTTTTAGAAGAGAGAAGAGAGTGTGTTTGTACATGCATGTTTTTTTTAGGACATTGATATAGCAATAGGAGAGCCATACTTGTCAACTCTACACATCAAAATATGTATAAATGTATCAAACCAAAATGAACATATTTCATCTCTTGCCATCAGATAAAGTTAATTTCCATCATCATTGACATTGAGTACCGTTGTTACAGTGTGACTCAGCCATGAAGGATAAAGGGAAGAGTAGAAGAAAATGACGATAGACAGAGGAAGAATCGAATGATACGACGATGATAATAGGTACAATAGTTGTAGGCAGCGTAGAATGAGAATGAAGACTTAAGGATTAGCAAGGAGACGTTAGTCCACCGTACCCAGGCACTGTGGCATAACCAACTATAAGACTACAAGAAAGTCTGAACAGGTGTTCAACCTGAACGTGGAAATCCAGACAGTTGTCTACACTTGCCGAGGAAGTTACATAACTCAACGACAGACCCCGTTGAACAGGTGTTGACACGAGATAGCTATACTAGGACTAGCCTGGAAACATCCTTTGAAGGGCTGAGTCGAGCTTAATAAGGGGAAATTCTTGTGTCTGCAGGTGCCTTGAAGTCCAGATAGACAGTCTGAGATGAAAGAATTCTGACCAACAAATCGCCACACGTAATCAAAGGGCCAATGAAAGTTTTAGTTGTTAGGGAACGAAGTTTAGGAATATTGACAGGTGTTGACAGTATTCCTAAAGCAATAAGACTATCAATCTATCTATTGTCCTTTCGAGCCGAAGACGGCACATAGGGCAGAACCACAATCTCAAAAACAGAAACCTTGCATGCCAAAATGGCACATATTGCAGAGATCACTGCTTCTAAAAATAAGACTATGGACATAATTAAAAGGCGGAGTTAAAGAAATAGTGACTGGAGGCGGACGAAAAAGGATAAGCCGTGTATAGATTAGATTCCCATGATCCTTAGCCAGGAAAAGTGGCTAAAATGGACACAAAAAGACCCGGAGAAGACTTAGATGGACACACAGAACAGAACTTAGACTAAAACAAAGAGAACTTAGCTTCGAGACGCAGCACTTAGAGGAACTTAAACCTTTTTCGCCCACGAAGCCAGAGACTAGACACAAATAGTAGATGAGAGCAAAGGAGATTAGATACATGCCTCAAGGCAGAAGATAGAATTAAGAATCAGGCAGATTAAAACGGTCGTCTTTTTGCTTCTCCTTCCACAAAGGCAGCTCGCGGGTGGAAACTAGTCAGATGAACAGGAGAGAGTAGTGAACCGTAATGGAGTTAAGGTAGGAAAACCAGGAGTTTGACTAATAGAGTTCGCACAGAGATTTGTGTGGTTTAGGTTTAGAAGTAAGACCTCAAGGTCTATAAGATTGAGAGTTAACTTGTATACGATCATGAGCGTTACTTGTGAATATACATCGCCAATAGGCTCGACACAGTAACAATAAAGGAACATTTAGATTATAAGAGGACAGTATAGTTTGTTCATTGTACGGAACCAGTTGTTAAAGTTTTGAAGTGGATGTCAACAATAAAGACTATTTTATATTTGTTCAAAAACTATGATGATGAATTATGTGTGTCTCTATAGATATATATGATATGAAAGCAGTAAGATAGAAAGTCACAGAATATAATCAACAAGATAAATAGCCAAACAATCAGAAGTCTGCAACACCGTCTCCACATAGAAGGTTGGCTATCATGGAGCATCATTCTGCTCTATCTTTTTCTTTGATGGTGCAGGTTGTCTTTGGAACAGTACGTGATGAGGCTCCAATCTCTTTCATGGTGGAGTCACTTTCACAGTGGAATCTCCATCATCAACTGATAATCTCCATTATCAACTTTTTAAAACACCATGTAGCTCAGGTCTTCTGTAAATATATTGAATTTTATTTCTGCCAAAGATATTTGCTCCTTTTTTTTCTTTTATCTGTTAGCCACAGTATTTATTTATTTGCTTTTTTTTAATACATATATTAATTATATTTTCCTATCACTTGTCCTTCACAAGCATTCAATGTTGCTATTTTAATCATGTTTTTTTTAAAATATGTGGTAATTTGAAATTTTCAGATCTGTTCTTACAAAAAACTAACTGTTATTAACTCATTTTTATCCTTGCAAAGATCTTTTATCAAATCTCGCTATTTGTCTCTGTTCTATGCAAGCATCTCAATCTCATTGAGGGAGTCGATTCCTGCTGCCTTTGCCTCTCTGATCAAGTTCTTCTCAGTGTTTCTGTGGGTCAACCTCTTTTACTCCTACCTGTTGTTTCCCACTTGATGGCTTGCTCTGCTATTCGGTTATTATCAACATATGTCCATCATCTTTTCTTGATTACTGATGATATTAGTGGTTGATTGACCTATTTCTCTAATTTCTTCTTTTGTTTTGAATTCGTTCCAAGCAATACCAAGTATTTTCCTTAGACATTTATTTTCAAATGTGTTCTCTCTCTGCTATCAGGACTCATTCAGAGTAGGATTCCAGACTCTCACATGAAGACAGCTGTCTGTTTAAGTGAATTGACATCATAATTAAAGTCAATTAGAGTGTTAGATCCACTCTGCTTGAATACCTGTTAAAACGTTGCACTTTGTTATGCGCCAGTGGCCCAGTGCATCCGATTTCAGCCAGCATTTTGTTCAGGTTTGCTTTCCTTAGCCTTTGATTGTCCCCAATCTTCCTGCAAGGCAGCAGATTGTCTTTTCTGTAGGGGGATTCTGTCCTTAGATGGTCTGCCCTCCCAGGTTTATGAGTACCATCTGCCCGAGTCACTAGAGGTGACTAACACAGACATGCACACACAAAGAAATGAGATGTGACTAACACTGACATGCACACAACAATATGAGGCATGACTAACACTGACACACACCAAAATATGAGATATGACTAACACAGACACACACACACACTAAGATAGGAGATGTGACTAGAATAGACACACTCTAAAATATGAGATATGACTAACACAGATACACGCACACTAAGATATGAGATATGACAAAACACAGTCATGCACACTCAAAGATAAAGATAAGAGATGTGACTAACATAGACATGCACGCACAAATATATGTGATATGACTAAATACAAACACACAAAGATATGAGACATGATTAACATAGACAGACACACACAAAGATGAGATGTGACTAGCATGGACATACACACAAATATATGAGATATGACTAACACAGACATGCACACACAAAGATATGATACATGACTAAGACAGATACACACTAAGAAAGAGATATAACTAAACACAGACACACACAAAGATATGAGACATGATTAACACAGACACACACCAAGATATGAGATATAACTAACATGACACACACCAAGATATGAGCCATGGTCAGCACACACACACAAGCTAAGATATGAGCCATGGTTAGCACAGAAACACATTAAGATATGAGTCATGGCTTCACGGAAACACACCAAGATATGAACCATGACTAGCACAGAAACACATCAAGATATGAGCCATGGCTAGCACGGAAATACACCAAGATATGAACCATGGCCAGCACAGACACACACCAAGATATGGATCATGACCAGCACAGTCACCCACCAAGATATGAGCCATGGCTAGCACAGATATACACTAAGATATGAACCATGGCCAGCACAGACACACACCAAGATATGGATCATGACCAGCTCAGACACACACCAAGATATGAGCCATGGTCAGCACATACACCGACCAAGATATCAGCCATGGCCAGCACATACACCCACCAAGATATGAGCTATGACTAATATATACACTTGGTAACTTCCACTAAAGTTTGTCTGAGGTTCTTGGTAAAGTTTCTACTGACGCCCACGAAGATCCAAAACTTGCAGGCATGTTGGGCGTGGCCGACGTGAAGGAAGATCAGCCGGATAAGACCTTCAAAGAATGTCAAATTCATGTCCCGTGAATCTTGAATCCGCTTCTGATAGTACAGTCTGGCCACGTGGCTGGGTGCGTTCATGATGATGTAAGATAGAAATGCGTTCAACTTTGTTTCTATATCTTTTATTGTTTTCTAGCTCTCGCATGCATACGTTTATTTACTACAGAACTTTTATTGACTTCAGAATTATCTGACCGTTTCTTTTTTTTTTTTCAGCTCAAGGTTTGAACAATGAGGACATTTCCAAGGTATGTCAGATGCTCAGCTTTTGCTAGAAATATAGTTTTGTTTGAAAGAAAGTGCAATGTTTGTTTGAAAGAAAATGCATTGTTTGTTTGAAAGAAAGTGCAATGATTGTTTGAAAGAAAGTACATTGTTTGTTTGAAAGAAAGTACAATGTTTGTTTGAAAGAAAGTGCAATGATTGTTTGAAAGAAAGTACAATGTTTGTTTGAAAGAAAGTGCAATGTTTGTTTGAAAGAAAGTACAATGTTTGTTTGAAAGATAATGAGAAGTAGGTCTCCAAACTCCAGAATGTGTCCTACAAAACTGCAAACTGTAAAAAAACATACAACTCAAAACATGTCACAAGAAAAAAAGCAGAGGAAGTAAACTATGGGGCAGCTACTCTGGTAACCTTGACTACATGACCCATATCACTGTGCAGCCTTCAGAGCTTGGGGAACTGAATGCTGATGAGGAAGAGTAACAAGAAGATTCATGTTATCTTTTTAGGTTGAAGAAAGATGCTAATAAAATTATTTGCCCACCTTGGGAGAATATCTAGTGATGCCATACCATACATGGCATACACAAAAGAGAAGGACATACAGCTGAGGCAGACCAAGGCTACATTGAAAATGACACCATCAAAGTAACTCTATAAATAGCATCAAGTGTCAAAATCTAAGGCTGTCAGAATAACAAGAGCCAGAACTTTGTATCTTCCTCAACATCCAAATTATTAAAAGAGGAAGAAAAGAACAAGAAAAATACTGTTTGTGTATTTTTCTTATGGAAATTCTGTTTTATATGTGTTTATAGAAAAAGGTTTGTCACCTTCTTTATTGAAAATACATTGAGATATTTTTTTGTTTGTATGAAAATATATTGAGATATTTTTTTGTTTGTATGAAAATATATTGAGATATTTTTTTGTTTGTATGAAAATATATTGAGATATTTTTTATTTATATATTTTGACTTTTTATTCAGCGAGTGAGTGAGGACATCATGGATCACTATCTCAGTAAAGTTTTTGCAGCCATTACCACTAATGCAGAATTAGAGGTTTTGCAACCTGGACTAGGTAGGTCTACATTTTTTCTTTTTTTTTTTTTTCCTCTTTTTTTTTTTGGTACATAGACCCAATAAGATAAGAGGCATGCAAAATATTTAGCAAAAATTATATTGATTGTTGATGTCACTGATTTCATAATATAACAACTATTTTATAATAATAAAATAAAAACAAAATATTAGCATTCAATAGTTGTCTTTCATAGACAACACTATGCAGAATGACTAGTAAATATTATTTTATGGCTTTTTAATGTGAGATTTAATGTTGATCTTGAAGGTAATGTACATTTTTTAAAACATTATCTTTCAAGTTAGTGAGTACATTATTTGCATTCTGGATGGATTCTGAATTAATCATCTATGGTCATTATCTTAATGTTTTTCTATTAGATCATACATTTTATGTTTTCATTATGTGGATGTTATAGCGATGAACTGTTTAAAATTGATTCACATGGTAATAAGGTAACGTGAAGAAAAGGCCTTAATGTGAACAGCAAATAAAATATAATGGTTGTTGCTTCAAAGAAATAGGGTTCTAGTAAATGCACTTACACTGCCTGCAGTGTAATATCACCATTAAAGCAAATCCAAATTTGATGATGTCATTTAGAAATAAGAATAAAGTGGGTTAGGTGAAGGCATTATCCCAGAAAATGAAAATAGTGAAAACCATATAACAATCTTTGTCAATGGAAATGAGATAAAGTGTTCTTCAGTGCTCTGTAGACTCACTTTTGGTGCATTGACAATTTAGCAAGAGTGCAAGAAAAGTACTTTAAAATACCATGCAGATTTAGCTTTACATCAGAAGTATGGATTTGTGGACAGTTAAGCTGAAAGTATGCTGATGAGATCATAAACATCAGAAAAACACAATTTTTCTTTAGAATACTTGTAAAGCAGTGGAAAACATTATGTACATTATGTGAGCAGGCAAAAAATCATGAATAAAGATTTAAATGATGACATGAAAAGAAAACTGTCGAAGCGAAGTCTGATATCTATACATTATTTTATTTTGTGCCATTTGTATAAATATTCATCCAAATTTCAAATAAACTGTAACATTTACATGTATGCAGGTACACTGCTGGTTAATCAAGCCAGATCTGTGATTGCTATGATGAAAGCCCAGCAAAGTCTGCAGAAAAAATTGGATGAGCACAAAGAAAAGGTACAATTATTTTGAATTCTTAGGTGTAAAAAAAAACAAAACAAACCAGGATGTTGTGAAGCTATTTTAACTCTACAACATTTTACAGGTTTAGATGAAATAACCTGTCTTGGAACTATGTCACCAAATTCAAACTTGTGAATAATTTGTGTTTTTAATTACAGCTTATCAAATTACATATTATTCTTCTAATTTTCCCAAAGTTTACTCCTCTTCACCATCCACCCTTTAAAAAAATGTATTTTAAGTGGATGTTGGTGTTTTGTATTGTAATTTACAACAGGATATGATATTTGAACCTTTTTGACCATCACATCCATTTTAAACATTTTTTAGGGATTATTTTTATCTTAATCCTACTTACTTGGCCAGACTGATTAATCTGTTGTTAGAAGTACCACAAAGAGGTAGAGTAAAATCTGGATAGTTCTGGTTTGTGATCACAGCACTAGCTGTCAGCTAGGAGTGACTTTCAGCTCTGGTGCTGACAGACAGCTTTGTTCTCAGCCTTGGTGCTGACAGTTGCTTCATCCTTAAACATGGTACTATAATCAGGTACCTTCAACCTCAGCCTTGATGCTGACAGCACTTCATCCTTAAACCTGGTACTATCAGGCACCTTCAACCTCAGCCTTGATGCTGATAGATGCTTCATCCTTAAACCTGGTACTATCAGGCACCTTCAACCTCAGCCTTGATGCTGACAGCACTTCATCCTTAAACCTGGTACTATCAGGCACCTTCAACCTCAGCCTTGATGCTGACAGCACTTCATCCTTAAACCTGGTACTATCAGGCACCTTCAACCTCAGCCTTGATGCTGACAGCACTTCATCCTTAAACCTGGTACTATCAGGCACCTTCAACCTCAGCCTTGATGCTGATAGATGCTTCATCCTTAAACCTGGTACTATCAGGCACCTTCAACCTCAGCCTTGATGCTGACAGTTGCTTCATCATTAAACCTGGTACTATCAGGCACCTTCAACCTCAGCCTTGATGCTGATAGATGCTTCATCCTTAAACCTGGTACTATCAGGCACCTTCAACCTCAGCCTTGGTGCTGACAGTTGCTTCATCCTTAAACCTGGTACTATCAGGCACCTTCAACCTCAGCCTTGATGCTGACAGGTCAAAGACCTGCAGTGTTGTCTTTTTGTTCATCTTAAGTCATACCTATGTTAAGGGCAACAAAAGAGCAGATAGATTGGCCAGTTTCTTGATCATATCAGATGAACAGCCAATGGATAGGGTAGATGTCTTTAACAACCTCAGAGAAATGGATAAAATGAAGAATTTTGCAAAAATTGAAACTACTTTTTATCTAAACTGGAAGTAAAGATTCCCATTGCCAGAACAGAATGATATTGTGGACAAATGGGAGGAATTGTTAGGTGGCAGTGAACTGGCTCATTTGATCACTGCATGCTGATGAACATTTTGTGAAGATCAGAACATCTATGGACATGTTCTGAATGCAATGATGATGACCATAACACAACAAACTGTCACTCCATTTTCCTGACTGTGAAAGGCAATATATTGAAAGATATTGTTTTAAAAAGTATATAAAAACAGGCATATGTAATCATTTTTTAAAACAGGCACCAAACATCAAAAGACACAGCTGCAGCAACAGAGACTGAATCTCCAGACAGTGTTGTGCCACAAGAACAACATATTTACACGTTCACATTGTTTTGATATCCTTATATATATTTTTGTGTTGTCGTTCCAGCTGAAGGCCTACTTGGCCAAAACTTCATCTTTTGTTTTGTTACTCACCTATGTAAAGATGTTACCATCCCACTTTTTTTCTCCTTTTTTTTTTTTTTAAATTGTCATATTTACATGCTTGTGTTTGAGTCTTAACATTGTTTGACAAGCCTAAAAATTCTGTGAATTGAAATCAGCAATGATTCATCATCATCATCAAATACCATGCCTGCAGGCGTAGGTGATCATGTCTCTCCACAACTTTCGATCTTGACAGTTATTTATCATTTCTGTTGTTGACCTTCTGCCAAGCCATTCTCTTAAGCTGTCTTGTATCTTTCCTCTTTGCTTCCCTCTATCTTTTCGTCCCTCAGTTTTCCTAGTTGTCACAGTATATTCCAGCTGTTCCCTGTAATCAGCATTGATTACAAATGTACAAATATTAATTAAGAAATCTAAAAGACGGGAAAACATTTTTAAAAATAAGATTATTTGTTTCATTAGAGTTTGTTGTGCTTATGTTTGTCTAATGCTGCTAAAACTAGATGGTCTGACATCTATACTTATAGCTGGTGATTCACTTGAAGGAGGCATATCCAATCAAGTCCCGGATCAGCACTTGGTTAAAGGAAAGAATATTGTTCTTTGAGGTCAGCTTTTGATTTGTCTTTTTTAGTGTACATAGTTTATCTGTTTGGAGCTTAAAAGTCTGTTTTGTATGGGCTGTATAACACTAGTTTTATGTGTGCTGTATAACACTAGTTTTGTGTGTGCTGTATAACACTAGTTTTGTGTGTGCTGTATAACACTAGTTTTGTGTGTGCTGTATAACACTAGTTTTGTGTGTGCTGTATAACAATAGTTTTGTGTGTGCTGTATAACAATAGTTTTGTGTGTGCTGTATAACACTAGTTTTGTGTGTGCTGTATAACACTAGTTTTGTGTGTGCTGTATAACACTAGTTCTGTGCGTGCTGTATAACACTAGTTCTGTGCGTGCTGTATAACACTAGTTCTGTGTGTGCTGTATAACACTAGTTCTGTGCGTGCTGTATAACAATAGTTTTGTGCGTGCTGTATAACATTAATTTTGTGTGTGCTGTATAACACTAGTTTTGTGTGTGCTGTATAACAATAGTTTTGTGCGTGCTGTATAACATTAGTTTTGTGTGTGCTGTATAACACTAGTTTTGTGTGTGCTGTATAACACTAGTTTTGTGTGTGCTGTATAACACTAGTTCTGTGTGTGCTGTATAACACTAGTTCTGTGCGTGCTGTATAACAATAGTTTTTTTGTGTGCTGTATAACATTAGTTTTGTGTGTGCTGTATAAAGTTTGTTATGTGTGCTATATAATAATTGTTTTGTGTGCTACAAAAATATGTTGTGTGTGTTGTATAAAATTTGTTTTGTGTGCTATTTATAATTTTTTGTTTTGTGTGCTGTTTAAAATGTGTCTGCTGTTATAAACATGTTATTATTAATCGGGGTGGTATTTTAAAATGTTGCATGCAAAAATCCTGTTATTTTATCTTCTGTTTTCTCACCATTTCTTTGAGTTGATGGTTTTTAGATTTCTATCTAAATGTGATCTATCCAGCTCCATAATCTCCCTGTTATCACTGTGTGCCTCATCTCTTTTCTCTCTGTTATCACTGTGTGCCTCATCTCTTTTCTCTCTGTTATCACTGTGTGCCTCATCTCTTTTCTCTCTGTTATCACTGTGTGCCTCATCTCTTTTCTCTCTGTTATCTCTGTGTGCCTTGTTTCTTTTCTCTCTGTTATCACTGTGTGCCTTGTTTCTTTTCTCTCTGTCATCACTGTGTGCCTCATCTCTTTTCTCCCTGTTATCACTGTGTGCCTTGTTTCTTTTCTCCCTGTTATCACTGTGTGCCTCATCTCTTTTCTCTCTGTTATCTCTGTGTCTCTTCTCTGTTCTTCCTGTTATCGTTATGTGCCTTGTCTCTTTATTATAACCTGTTAAGCAGTTCATAGCCCATATAAATATTCTGAAAGTCTTACTAATGCAAGTTTGCAAAGATACCATATCTTAACCTTATCGTTACCTTTCAACATCTACTTTAATGTAAAGCTAACATTGCTCATAAATGTTTTGTTTTTGTGTTGTACTAGGGGAATCTTCAAATGTTGTTTACATTGGGATATTGAATTCTAACATTGTTTAGTCTTTTGTTGATCTCTTTACCACTTGTTTTCAGGTTTGTGAATGTATTTGATACTGCTTGCTCCTGATTCTCTACTTTAACTGATGCAGTGTTTCTTAAATTTGAAGTTGTGACAACTGTCTTCTTAAAATATTATGTTAATTTCCACATTGGCACATGATGATCAGCACATTTATGACTGATGTTGTCAGCATCACATCAGATCACTTTAATTTCCAGAGATAATCTCTGGTACCCACTGTCACAAGTTAGGTGAACAAGGAAGCTGTGTCTGTGTCAGCCATAACTAGGAGTCAGACAAGTGCACCCCAAACACTTCTAGGATAATCTGATGTGTTACTGTTGTTGTGTTATCTGCTTCCAAGAACTACAAGTTTACACATTTTATTTTGATCTTGTATATTATAGAGAAACATAAACACCCCTTCCTAGCTGTGTCTTTGTTTAGTAAGACCATCAGGTGTCTGAGAAAGACAACTATCTATACAGTATCTGCTATTTCATGCGGTGGCATTTCATGAGGTGCTATTTCATTAGGTGTATTTCATGAGGTGGTATTTCATGAGGTGGTATTTCAAAAACACTTCTATGTTTAAAGCAATGATTGTGAAGCTTCCTTACAAGCAAGAGGACTTCTTCAAATTCTTTACAATTTACAAGATCAGTATTTTTGCCCACACGGTCTGCAATTTTTCATTGATTTTTTAAATATCTCCCCTCCTTAGAATATGGAGCCTTAGTTTAGTTGATGGATCATCCTCATTGCACACTGGACATGTCCATAAGTGCTCAGATCTCCCCAGTATGTCCCTTAGTGTGGGGAGGCTGTTGACTCCTTCTTCAGCGATCAGCTATTGTTATGTGTTTAGACATTTAGACCAGCCTGGGTCACGAACAAGATGGTGCATTTGCCATCATCGGTTCCCCATAGCTTGTCATGTTGGGTTGTATCCATGGGCCATATTTGTATTCTTAGGGTGTTTAGAGTGCTGCAGTCCTGTGGAGATCTGGAGTTTGTTTGGCTGCTCTTCAATCACATGTTGCAATGTTACTGAGTCCTGTCTTGTGTAGATGTGCTCTGAGGCTACAATGACATGTTGTGAGTCTGAATATCTTGGTCTGCTTATGTGTGCTAAGATTGTTTAGGTTGTCATGTTCTGGCTCATATTTTCCATGCAACTCCCTCCATTCTGTTTTCCTAGCTTGCTTCAGGATTATTCTTATTTCTTTGAGTTCTGGGGTTGGTTGGACCATTGAAGGCTTTCACCTGCTTTTGCGAGTTCATCTGCTTTATCATTTCCAGAGATTCCACAATGTGCTGGTAGCCACTGAAGGACTAGTTCTGTCTTTTCTGAAAGCGAACATATGTTATTCTTTATTTCTTGGATGTGTCTGTCCTGCTTTGGGCTTGACATTGCTTGTATGACTGACTTTCCATCTGTTAGAATGACAGTTTTTAGACTTGGGACTTCTTGTGTGTTGAAAGTTTGTATGGCTGTTTCAAGTGCCATTGCCTCTGCTCTAAAATTTCTGCACCTTTATTTGGCTGCAAGGGAGTGTGTTTATGTCTTTCCACTTGGGTAGGTTATGTAGATGCCACTTACACTCTAGTGTAAAATCTATATCAGTGATGCAACTGCTAAAATTGGTAGATAGTTAATTATATTGACAACCTTACCCCAAATAAGTACATGAGATTCCAGGTGTTTGTCCAGGCATGGAGCAGAAAATTCCACCATCGCCAGAATGGATAGCGAGTACTTGTTCCTCTTTGAGGTTTCAGTTGCAAATCCATCTGTGAAAACCCGTGTCCATGTATCTCTGGGTTTTTTTTTCGTGGAGCATGATGAGTGATATGGGGCTTTCATTTGTGTCTAGGACTGCTCATTTTTGGAGACCATTCCTGCATCATCAACTAACATGGTTGTAGATTCATGATCATTGACTGAAATGTCAGCCTGGTCCATTGCACATCTATCCACGGCAACAGTTCCAGCCAGGCTGTCAGCTCGTTCATTTCCTCTTCTTCCAAAGGATCCAAGAACGATGATGAAACAGATCCCAATAAGTCCTGAGTTCTTTAGTGACTCCAACCACTGCTTTCATGTCCAGCCTCCTTCAATTTTCCTGAGCACACTCATCAAATCACTCAGAAGCCACACTTGAGTAAAAGGTTGTGTTTTTAGTCAGGCCATTGCTGTAGTTACTGTCATCATCTGTATGGTCAAACTACAGGTAGTTATCAGAAAACACCACTTTTCTCCTTTACTGTTCTTCCTCTGACCTGGACCATGAAAGTCCACAAGTTTTGACTGTGCCAAACAAAGGATCTATCAGTGTAAATGACTGCTGCATCCTGAGGTGAATTTTTTAGATCAAGGCCTGCACCTCTGCCTCCACTACTACAGGGTTTTGTTGTCTGCCTTCTCTGTTCAAAGTGATGAAATTTTGCAATATGCCATTGATACCATGTGCCATTAATACCATATACATGACATAGGCTTTCATCACCTACTTAGTAGCTGGCTGACTGTAGGGCCATCACCTACATAGCAGTTGACTTTAGGGTCATCACCTACTTAGCAGCTGACTGTAGAGTCCTCATCTACTTAGCAGCTGACTGTAGAGTCATCACCTACTTAGCAGCTGACTTAAGGGTCATAACCTACTTAGCAGCTGACTTTAGGGTCATCACCTATTTAGCAGCTGACTTAAGGGTCATCACCTACTTAGCAGCTGACTTAAAGGTCATCACCTATTTAGCAGCTGACTTTAAGGTCATCACCTATTTAGCAGGGCGGTCTCAGTAGCCGAGTTGGGAAAACCACCCGACTAGACTATCGATGTTCGGACAACCCATGTTCGATTCCCGCTGGGAGCAGTGTGAATTGTACTCGTGGTTGGGAAAAAAAAAGTACCGTCACAGTCGATCCAGCCGTAGGCAGAAATGGGTACCAGGGTATTACCCTGGGAAGGTGAGGAATGTTGCTTCGCATCTGAGTTTCGATGCTTGGACTTTAGGGTCATCATCAGTTTAGCAGCTGACTTTAGGGTCATCACCTACTTAGCAGCTGACTTTAGGGTCATCACCTACTTAGCAGCTGACTTTAGGGTCATCACCTACTTAGCAGCTGACTGTAGTGTCATCATCTACTTAGCAGCTGACTGTAGTGTCATCATCTACTTAGCAGCTGACTGTAGTGTCATCATCTACTTAGCAGCTGACTGTAGTGTCATCACCTACTTAGCAGCTGACTGTAGGGTCATCATCTACTTAGCAGCTGACTGTAGTGTCATCATCTACTTAGCAGCTGACTGTAGTGTCATCATCTACTTAGCAGCTGACTGTAGTGTCATCACCTACTTAGCAGCTGACTGTAGTGTCATCATCTACTTAGCAGCTGACTGTAGTGTCATCATCTACTTAGCAGCTGACTGTAGTGTCATCATCTACTTAGCAGCTGACTGTAGTGTCATCATCTACTTAGCAGCTGACTGTAGTGTCATCATCTACTTAGCAGCTGACTGTAGTGTCATCATCTACTTAGCAGCTGACTGTAGTGTCATCACCTACTTAGCAGCTGACTGTAGTGTCATCATCTACTTAGCAGCTGACTGTAGTGTCATCATCTACTTAGCAGCTGACTGTAGTGTCATCACCTACTTAGCAGCTGACTGTAGGGTCATCATCTACTTAGCAGCTGACTGTAGTGTCATCATCTACTTAGCAGCTGACTGTAGTGTCATCACCTACTTAGCAGCTGACTGTAGTGTCATCATCTACTTAGCATCTGACTGTAGTGTCATCACCTACTTAGCAGCTGACTGTAGTGTCATCACCTACTTAGCAGCTGACTTTAGGGTCATCACCTACTTAGCAGCTGATTTTAGGGTCATCACCTATTTAGCAGCTGATTTTAGGGTCATTACCTATTTAGCAGCTGACTTTAGGGTCATTACCTATTTAGCAGTTGACTTTAGGGTCATCACCTATTTAGCAGCTGACTTTAGGGTCATCACCTATTTAGCAGCTGATTTTAGGGTCATCACCTATTTAGCAGCTGATTTTAGGGCCATTACCTATTTAGCAGCTGACTTTAGGGTCATCACCTATTTAGCAGCTGACTTTAGGGTCATTACCTATTTAGCAGATGACTTTAGGGTCATCACCTATTTAGCAGCTGACTTTAGGGTCATTACCTATTTAGCAGCTGATTTTAGGGTCATCACCTATTTAGCAGCTGGCTTTAGGGTCATTACCTATTTAGCAGCTGATTTTAGGGTCATCACCTATTTAGCAGCTGACTTTAGGGTCATTACCTATTTAGCAGCTGACTTTAGGGTCATCACCTATTTAGCAGCTGACTTAAGGGTCATCACCTACTTAGTACTTAGCAGCTGATTTTAAGGTGATCATCTATTTAGCAGCTGACTGTAGGGTCATCACCTACTTAGCAGCTGATTTTAAGGTGATCATCTACTTAGCAGCTGATTTTAAGGTGATCATCTACTTAGCAGCTGATTTTAAGGTGATCATCTACTTAGCAGCTGATTTTAAGGTGATCATCTACTTAGCAGCTGATGTTAGGATCATCACCTATTTAGTAGCTGACTTAAGGGTCGTACCTACTTAGTTGCTGATTTTAAGGTGATCACCTACATAGCAGCTGTACTTTAGGGTGACCATTGCTTCAATGCCCTACTTTAGATGAAATCATACCAGCTGGTGCCAGACTGTATTTGTAGCAAGTTGTGAAACGAAATGAGTTTCAATCTTCTACTTCAAACAGAGATAATAGCAGAAAGAACATAAATGTATGCAGTTTGATTACCAGTAACATCTATTTTTAGAGGAAAATGTTTTACTCCATTAGTGGTTCATCTACTCAGTTATAGTATTATATTATACCTGATTTGATTGGTTATTAGAGAGGTCATCAGATATTTCTTATGCCACTGTATGTTGCTGTAAAACATGGTAATTAAAGTTTCATGGAAATAATGGTCCTTGTGTTTAACTCAACAGCGAGACTTTGTAAGACAAAATCTTTGGACTGTCCATGAGGAAGCCATCAGCTTGTGTGAGGAAGAAGGTCTCCTACAAACTGTGTACTTTTTACGCAGAGACTTAAACTTTATTAAGGAGGTGAGATTTGTTACATTCTGTTTATTGGTGCTGTTGTGCAGTGTGCTTGTGTTGTCATACATGTTTTACATATAAATTCCTGTTCCTCTGACTTTGGATTATCTGATTAATTAAAGTTGCTAGCTCAAACATACAATACTAGTTTGTCTTTTCCAATAGTTATATTTTTTATATACTCCCTATGCCACTTACGTAGGCCATTATAAATGTATTTCTCTATAGTTGTTTAGGAAATCTGTTTTTGGCTTTCTATCATGGCATTCTCTTAAGCAGCTCTCTACTGACTCTTCTTTCTGTATAACTTGTATTCCCTCATTTCTTGATTTGTTAAGATGAACTGCAAGAAATGATAGAAATAATAGTTAAAGAAAGCAACAAGAGAAGTCTCTATCTAAACAGTAAGAAAACAAAAGTGATGGTCATATTAAAGAAACAACACAAAAAGAGATCTAAAAATATTAGAAATAAATAATTGACAATTTAAGGCTCATGAGAAGAGGAAGGTAGGAATTCTTGGTTATAACTAGCAAAATACATGGAAAGAGAGATTGTGGATGAAAAAGAGAGAAGATACTAGATAGCTTTGTTGTGGCATGATAAACAGGTAGCAACAGAATTGATACAATGCAATCTCGACAGAATTGTGGAAGAACATGATCATCAATGCTAACTGATATGGCACATGAGCATGGTGAAGGCAATTTTATGTCAACAGACCAATAAGATTAACAATATAAGATTTTCACTGCAAAGGCTGGTCGGATGTTACAGAAAGTTGATTATTCAATGTATAACCACACTATGTGGTATCTTTCCTGATCAGGAAAGAACAAACACATTGGCAAACAAACAAGAGATGCTGTTGTATCTTATAATTTAAAGAAATGTTAACAACTAAATTGGTTAGAGAACACATCACAAGCATAATGATGCACATCATGAACTTTCCACAAATAAATTTGGTGTTAAATATTTTTAACAAAATTCTGTGTAAATAAAAAATATTATTGTTTAGAGATTTCAATAAACGGAAGGATTGCATTGTGACATTATTGTTTTTAGACACCATCCCATAATCATGGAAGGTAAAATATAAGGTAAATGAGTCAGAGGCAGACTAAGACTAACATGGATGAGCAACATCAAAAGATGGACAACTCAGCCTATGACAACCTGCACCACCAAAGCAAGAGACAGCTCGAAATGGCGCTCTATGGTAGCCAACTTCCAATGCGGAAACGGCACTTTATGATGATTATTTACAGCCATCACAAATATCTAATAAATAAGCTTTACAATGTTAACTAGACCTGTAATTTTAGCTTATATGTAATAATTCATAAAATTTTCATTAAAATCTTTTTTTTTTTTTTTTTTTGTAAGCTAGAACATTGTTTTCAGTGGAGACAATATCATATATAGAAAATAAGAGCAGTTCTACATTTCTTGATGATACACTTAAATGGTCATGTTATTTGTAAAGATAAATAAAGGGACTAATTGGACTTATTGTTAACTTTTTGTAGCGTGAAGCAGTCCTAAGAAAGGAACTAGGTAGAGTGAAGATTCCTACTCAAGAATTCATTTTCTCCACCCGTATTTGGCTTTCCCAAAACTGGATTGTACGAAAGTGGAACTTTGGAATCAGGCCAGAGGTTATTGAAACAGTTTTTCTGGAGTCAGAACCACTTCACAAGAATTCTCATAATTCTGTAAGTTTTTAAAAAATGTATAGATGACTTATTAGTATTGGGTTTTTATCATATTATTGGTTTTGCCAGTTATAATGTTTGTTAAATCTTTGTCTTATTTCTCTTGATCCTTGTAGCGCCTCTAGACGTTGCATAGGGCTCTTAAAGTTTTTCGTCATCCATCTCTATCCTAGATGAGATGTTCAATCTTATCCAATGCGTCTCTGCCTGACAACTTTCTTCTTCTACCTTTCAACTCCCTGTGGAGCATAGGTCTTCAACAAATGCTTTCCAAGTCATTATTTTTCTTGCCATTCTTTTAAGATCATTCCATGTCTTTCCCATCATCTTCATCTCTGCTTCCATCTGTCTTCTCCATGAATATTTTGGTCTTCCTGTTTGTCTTTTTCTTTGGGGATTCCAAAAAAGGGCCTGTTGAGTAATACTCTCAGTTGGCTTCCGCAGTGTGTGTCGTATTCAGCGCCATCGTATTAGCTGTATCTCTTTATCCACTGATATTTTACTGGTACTTTTTCATATACTTTTTATTTGATAGTGATTTTGTCCTGCCATTTCCATCCTTTTATTCAACGCAAGCATCCATTGAAGGTGTGTTCTTCATAATTGTCATTTTTTTTTGTTCTCCATATTTCACAGTCATATAATAGGAGTGACTTAACATTTGATTTGACAATTTTTATTTTTGTATTTAACCTAATTTCTTTGGATTTCCATATGTTTACCAAAGCACCTCTTGCTTTTGATATCCTTATTTTGGTATCATTCTCTGTTCCTCCCGCTTTGTCTATATTACTTTCCAGGTATATAGTATAGGTGGTTAGTAGCCACGATAGCTCAGTGGTTAGTGAACTGGACTACAAAGGATAAGGGGTCGGGTTCAATCCCAACCAACGGCTTCCGGGTTCACCTAGCCTTAAATGGGTACTGGAATTTTTTCTGGGAAAGTAAAGCAGCACGGGTGTAATACCGACCACATAACCCAAAAATCATGTGCTGTCTGTAAAATATATGGTCACTCACTAACACCATATTCCCTATACGCCACTTGGCATAACGGGGCTCTTTACTTATATTTAAGATTGTATGTCTAGTAGAGGTATTTCCCCTATTGTTATTTGGTTATTGCCAACTGCATAACATATGCAAAACATATTCTCATAAATTTGGTCTTGCCTCTATTTATTTTCAGTCCTATCTGTTGTGATCTCTCATCTAGTATGCTTATTTTATCTTGCATCTGTTGATGATTATGTGATAAGAGAGCTATGTCATCAGTAAAGTCTAAATCATTAAGTTGCTTGGTCAGTGACCACTAGATTCCATTTCTGTTGTTTTGAGTTATTTTCATATTCCAATCTATGGCCAGTAGAAAGAAAAATGGAGATAGAAGGCATCCTTGCCTTACTCCTGTTCTTATTTCAAATGCTTCTGTAAGCTGTCCTTTCAAGCACCACACTACATTTCATTCCTTCATACATTGTTTTTATCAGGTTAATAAACTTTATGGGATTCCTTAATGACTCAGCAACTTCCAAAGCATTCCTCTGTCTAAACTATCAAATACCTTTTGTAATCTATGAATCCAATATAAAGTGGGGACTATTTCTAAACTTTGTTCAACTATTATACGTGAGGTAGTTATTTGATCAGCACATGATCTGTTCTTCCTAAAATCTGCTTGTTCATCTGTCAAATCTTTGTCTATGGCCTCTTATAGTCTCTCCAGAATGATTCTGCCCAATATTTTTCCTGGCACTGATAGTAGCATAATTCCCCTATAATTTGTGGACTCCTGTAAACTTAATTTCTTTGTTTTATATATTTAACATTCTTCCCAGTCTTTTTGGTTTCTCTGCCCTTTCCCAAATTTTCTCTAGTAGATTATGTAATATCTTGTTAGAGGTGTTAATATCTGCTTTGATGGCTTCTGAAGGAATTTCATCTTTCATCTGGCCCTGTGGCTTAACCATTTTTTAATAGCTTGATGGCTTTCATAATTTCTTCCTTGCTTGGCTTTCCACAGTTAACATGTAATTCTTCTAATGGTAGTATATATATGGAGGGTCATTTGGGCTGGGTCTGTCCATGCCTTTTTCTGGCGTTCTCTTTTCAGCAGGGTTTCTTCATGTGTCTCCTTTCATATATTCTTTACCTGCTTCCAAAGGTCATCTATATTTATTGAATTATCTAACTGTTGGAGGACTTGGTATTTGATATTGTTACTGTTAATTTATCTTTAATTTCTAGCTCTTTAAGAAACCCTATATTGAAATACTGTCTACCCTTATGTGTTGCAATATTACTTTTCAGTTTAAGTTTGGCTAGCAGAAGATGATAGTCTAAAATCACATCTGCTCCACTATTTACTTTTACATCCTGTAAGGATGACTCGAACTTATTATTAATACATATGTGGTGAATTTGATTCTCCGATCTATGATCTGGTGACACCCACGTAGCTTTATGTATTCTTTTATGTTGGAATATTGTTCCTCATAGGCTCATTTGATTAAGAGCATAGAAGTTGACAAATATATCTCTATTCTTGTTCATTTTTTAAAGTCCATGTTTTCCCATGATCTCTTCAAAGCCTCTTGTGATCCTCACTCTTGCATTTAGATCTCCTATCAAGATTATAATATCTTTGGCTCGTCTTCCATCCATCTGACATTGCGACTGTTTATAGAATTCATCTTTAATTAAATCTTCCTTATCATTGGTTTATGCATAGCATTTGGTAATGTGTGGAAAAAGAGTTCTTAAATGTTATGTAGAGCCAGTCTTAACATATGGATGTGAATCATGGACAATAGGACAACAGACAAGAAAATCACTGGAGTCTGTAGAAATGTGGTTTTACAGAAGAATGTTGAGAATACCAAGGACAGCTAAGAAGAGTAATGAAAAGTTCTGAAAGAGGCCAAAGCAAATAAAGAGCTAATATCCAATATTAGGAAGAAACAATCATCATTTTTTGGCCATGTAATGAGAAGAGAACAGCTGGAATATATTGTAACAACTGGGAAAATTGAGGGACGAAGAGATAGAGGGAAGCAAAGAGAAAAAATACCAGCCAACTTAAGAGAATGGCTTGGCAGAAGGTCAACAACAGAAATGATAAATAACTGTCGTGATCGAAAGTTGTGGAGAGACATGATCACCTACGCCAGCAGGCTTGGTACGTGATGATGATGATGAATGTGTATTTTTATTTTGTTTTTTATAGTTTTAAATGTTGTTCTTATTAGTCTTGGCCCTACTGTTTCCCATTCTATCAGTGTCTTCTATACTTTCCTTGATAACATTATAGCTACCCCTTCACTATGTTGTGTTCCAGGTTCCTAGTGTCCTGATGATAAAACCATCTCTCCTGTGTTTAATTTTATCCTTTCTGCTCCTAAACATCTTGTTTTGCACATTCTTAGAATATCTATTTTGTAGTTTGCCATTTCTGCTGCTACTTGTGCAGCTTTTCCTTGGTTCATTTAGAGTATGTTTATTCCAGGTGCCAATTTTGTAAGGATTTCCTGGAAGCCAAAAAGTGAGTTGGCCACCCAGACTCCTTGCTGCTTTCTCAAATTTATAATGCATTTCATTGTTCTTCTATTTGTTTTTGTGTTAGAGATTAATTCTTGTTATTTATTTATTTCTTTTGTTATATTCTGTTTATCATCTGATGAAACATCATTCTAAACAAACTGATGATAACATTGTTCATTGACATAACATGCAAGGTCAGTACTCCAGGCACTACAATCCAGAAAATTACCACATCTGCAGACCTTATTGACTGAACTCTGCAAGCACCACAGGGTTGCCCTGCAGTGGATCCCATCTCACTGTGGAATACCAGGAAATGAGAAAGCAGATCAGTTGGCAAAGGAAGGTTCAACAGGCACACAACTAGATACACCGGTTACATACCATCATAAGAAACAGATAATCAAATCAATCAGAGAACCACAAGCCCCAAATCAGGATGCCTTTCATAATATGAATAGATATGAACAAGTTATCATTATACACCTCAGAACAGGACACAATCGACTCCACAGTCACATGTATACAAAATTCAAGATCGGCACCTCAACTACTTGTACATGTGGACAGGCGCCCCAGACTGCTAAACACATACTTCAAGACTGCACTGAATATAGTCTATCTATCTATCTATTGACCTTTCGAGCCGTAACGGCCCATAGGGCGTAGACCAAGATACACCTTCTCCTATATGATTTTTGTTCTAGCAGTTTTCTTTTAAAGATATTTATTAAATCTCGCCATCTGTCTCTGTTCTGTGCAAGCAGTTCTATCTCATTGAGGGAGCCGATTCCTGCTGCTCTTGCCTCTCTCATCAATGTTCTTCTCAGTGTCTCCCTGGGTCTTCCTCTTTTTCTTTTACCTGTTGTTTCCCATATGAGGGCTTGCTTTGCTATTCGATTATTATCTCTTCTCATCACATGTCCAACGTATGACCATCGTCTTTTCTTTATTACTGAAGATATTAGTGGTTGATTGGCGATTTCTCTAATTCCTCGTTCGTTTTGAATTCGTTCCATTCTATACCAAGTATTTCCTTAGACATTTATTTTCGAATGCGTTCAACTTTGTTTCTATATCTCTTGTTGTTTTCCAGCTTCACACGCATACGTAAGGGTTGATAGTACATTTGATTTGAATAGCCTAAGTTTTTGTTTGTGCTAATGAGTTTTGATTTCCACAACTTTTCAAGGCTTCTGAAAGACATTGCTGCTTTAGCCAGTCTGATTCTAATTTCTTTGCTCGTATCCCCTTCTCGATCAATGTGACTTCCAAGATAGATAAAGTGATCGATCTCTTCTACTGGTTGCACTGAATATAGTAGACTGAGGAAAATCCATTGGCCCATAGATACAACACTAGAGACAAAACTATATGGGCCACTGCAAGAATTACAAAAGACAGTAAAATTTATACAGGAAACGACATTGCAGATATAGACAATACTTCAGGCGAATGAAAGATAGATAGATTGACATCACAGTTATTTGGGTAAGCCTACAGGTTCTCACCCACATTCAACATATGATGAAGTGTATGCACACCGGTTCCTGTAGCTCTCTGGTTGTGCACACACAGCTTGCCCATACAGGTTGTCATTCCTACTTGTTCAGTGTTGTACACAAAAGTGTTGCACACATCCTCATTGATAGCCATTTAAAATGTTCTGTCATTGAGGCCTTCAAGATGTCACTCTTGTGGATGTATTGTCATCTCTACCACAGTCAGGCACATCTTTAAGACAGTGTACAGATGATCAAAGAATGATGACATCATCATTATACTTCAGTAAAATATAGTTTTTAAAGTTTTTTTATTTAAACACATCTTCTACAAACACTTAAAACTGAATTTAATTTTTATTAATTTGACAGTTTTAAGTTATTCCCTTAAATATTCTCTTTTATAGAATATAAAATAAATTAGTAATAACTTATAATGGAATTTTTAGAGAGCAGCTGATCTGTAATTTTGGCACATGTGCACAAATAACCCGACCTAGATATCTAGTATTCCTACTGTGTTATTGGAAAACGAATCCATGCTTTAAAAATGCAATGTAAATGAATTGTGATCTGCATATTTATTACGGATGTTTTTTTTTTTAAAAAATCTTTCTGCAACATGTAGTTTTCCCATAATCATGTTTAAACATGTAGGTCACTCTGACTTTTTACCGGCAACTGTCACCATTAATGGTGACTAGATTAAAACTATTTTTCTTTAACCTAATCTATCATTGTCAGTGGTGAAATTTCACAGAATGATGAGCGGTAATTTTAAATTATTAGTCCAGATAGTTTTTTTCTTGTTAGGAAAGTAAAAACATGTAAAACTAACAGGGAATGTTGATGTAATTTTTTACGACATTTTGGAAAACCTCTCTGTCAACTCGCATCACGTAATATTTATGTCACAAAGTGATCCTTGAACACCATACAGCACACAGTTATCCTTGAAGGCAGAACTTGTTGTTGCTATATATAAAACAAGGCCTCATGTATACACACACCATCCACTCACACATAGGACATCAGTTTTTTTATTTTAAAAATTGACTGAGTCTGTTCTGATTTTTGTCCCATTATACTGTATCTTTGCAAGCCACATGTGTGTAGCAGTACTGCTTCAATCTCTTGCAGTACTGCTTCAATCTCTTGCAGTACTGCTTCAATCTCTTGCAGTACTGCTTCAATCTCTTGCAGTACTCATTCAATCTCTTGCAGTACTGCTTCAATCTCTTGCAGTACTGCTTCAATCTCTTGCAGTACTGCTTCAATCTCTTGCAGTACTGCTTCAATCTCTTGCAGTACTGTTTCAATCTCTTGCATTTCTGCTTCAATCTCTTGCAGTACTCTTGCAGTACTCCTTCAATCTCTTGCAGTACTCTTTCAATCTCTTGCAGTGCTCTTTCAGTCTCTTGCAGTTCTGCTTCAATCTCTTGCACTACTCCTTCAATCTCTTGCAGTACTCCTTCAATCTCTTGCAGTACTGCTTCAATCTCTTGCAGTTCTGCTTCAATCTCTTGCAGTACTGCTTCAATCTCTTGCAGTACTGCTTCAATCTCTTGCAGTACTCATTCAATCTCTTGCAGTACTGCTTCAATCTCTTGCAGTACTGCTTCAATCTCTTGCAGTGCTCCTTCAGTCTCTTGCAGTTCTGCTTCAATCTCTTGCACTACTCCTTCAATCTCTTGCAGTACTCCTTCAATCTCTTGCAGTACTCCTTCAATCTCTTGCAGTACTCCTTCAATCTCTTGCAGTTCTGCTTCAATCTCTTGCAGTACTACTTCAATCTCTTGCAGTTCTGCTTCAATCTCTTGCACTACTCCTTCAATCTCTTGCAGTTCTCCTTTAATCTCTTGCAGTTCTGCTTCAATCTCTTGCAGTACTCCTTCAATCTCTTGCAGTACTCCTTCAATCTTTTGCAGTACTCCTTCAATCTTTTGCAGTGCTCCTTCAGTCTCTTACTTGAGATTATTGTTCTTAAGATCATCATCACTGCACACAAGACAAATCCATAGATGCTCTGACTTCTCCTCACACAAAATCTAGGAAGTATCCTGATTTGATAATCAATCAAAGTGGAAAAGATGAAAATTTTAAATTAATAATTTCTTTTACAGAACATCAGCTTCTCGGTACAGAAATCAACTGAACGAGGAACAAGTACTCGCTATCCATTCTGGCGATGGTGGAATTTTCTGCTCCGTGCCTGGACAAACACATGGAATCTTATGTACTTATTTGGGGTAAGGTTGTCAGTGTAATTGTCTACCAATTTTAGCAGTTGCATCACTGATATAGATCTTACACTAGAGTCACTTTATGTTGCTGAGTTATAATTGTTTTGCTGCTGACTGTGTTTTTTGTTGTTTGCTCAAGCCATGATAGATTTAAAATATTGAGGTACTGATAATGCAAAAGACAAACATCTTTGTGGTGATTATTACATGTAGATCAAAAAAGCTATTGATTTTCTTGAAAACAAAAATAGAAAGAAAGCAAAAATAAAATGTCACCAAAAGCAAGAAATAACATATTAGCAAGATATAACATATCAAGAAGGCAAACATTATCCCAGAATATTGGAGGTGAATGTTTTATTACAGACAATAAAGTGAAATTAATTGATGACCTCATTACGCAAGAAGAAGAAGGAACACTGAAATGAGTTTGTTTTGTTTTTTGGACAACAACTTTTTATCTCTAGTAAAGTTCCAGAGTTTGAATTTTACATGAATATCAGTTTTTTCTCCTTTTTTACACCATTTGATCATGTGTTCCTTGCCATACAGGCAGATACTCTCCAACTTCTAAGTTACTCTGATTTTTCATCTTCAAGTTTTGATGTTTAGTAGATTTTGCCTATCAATTTTGCTTACAGCAGCAGCCATTTTGGCCTGCTCTGCCAAGGGTTCTTCATCAACTGCCAAGGGTTCGTTAACGTATGCATAGTACACATGGAATTTTTTGTCTTTTGTCATTATCTGAGAGAGCTAGATATTGGAATTCACTACCCTCAAGACATGGGGAGGGAGAAAGGAAGAGCCCCTCACATCATGTCGCCACATCATGTGGTAACATATAGAGAATATGGTTTTAGTACCCATTTTAAAATATACCTTTAGCACATTATTTTTTGGGTAATGTGGTTGGTATTATGCCAGTGTTGTCTTTATTTTGTTGGGTAATGTGGTTGGTATTATGCCAGTGTTGTCTTTATTTTTTTTGATAATGTGGCTGGTATTATGCCAGTGTTGTCTTTATTTTTTTTGATAATGTGGCTGGTATTATGCCAGTGTTGTTTTTATTTTTTTGGGTAATGTGGTTGGTATTATGCCAGTGTTGTTTTTATTTTTTTGGGTAATGTGGTTGGCATTATGCCAGTGTTGTCTCTCTCTCATAGGAAAATCTGGTACTCATTCAAGAGTGGTGAACCTGGAAGCCATCGGTCAGAATCGAACTTGAGCTCTTGTACTTATTAGTGCAGGTCACTAACCACTGAGCTACCCCATCCCCTAGGAAGGGTAAAGTCATGAAGTAACAATGGCTTTGAAGAGAACAATTTCCACCACCTAGATTTTAAATTTGAACCCAGGACCTTATTGTCCACCAAGCCACTAGACCAGTAAACCCTCCCATCCAAATACTGAAATAAGTGAAGCACAAGATATAAAATATCAAAAGTTGTCGGATAAAGCAAAGTGCTAGGAGCACACAAGAGTCAAAAGGGAAGCACTTATTACCTTGAAAATAAGAAGATAAATGTATGAAACAACTCAGAGTAAAACTAATTAAGAAACCACTACTGAAAATGAATTGAAACTAATATTGACAAATACAGGTCCATCACATAATGAATCAAGATCTTTAAAGTGTAAAGAAGAATGTAAAGAGATTGATTGAAAAAAATAAATCCTTGTCATGATGTTAAATGACCAAGGACTATGCAGGTTTGTTCAACAAACCATCATAAGGATTGTCATTTACTGGCCACTTTATCAAGAACAAAAAGGATGTAAAATAAACACAGAATGGTACAAAGCAGTTAATCTAATAGAGAGGCGAGACAAATGTGTGTCTTTAGACTTTATGATGATGATAACCACACGGGTCAATGTTTAGAGGGTAGAGTCCATTCCTGTACTCCTGTCTCCTTACACTACAGATCTTCTGGCCATCATACCTCCAATGCCTTCCAGGTTACAGACATCATCTCTTGTTCCTCTGATCCTACAGCCGGTTCATGCTGGAGAACTGACTCATAGCCCGTTTTGGCACTCTCCATCCAAGAGGTTTAAACTGATTTCACTCTTTTCTTTAATCACATGTCTCCCCTTCCATTCTTTCCTATGCCCTATCTTTATTCCTCCCTGTGCTATCTTTATTACCTCTCCTGCTCTTCTTCCCCTTGTCTCCCCTTTCTTCTCTGTTTTTGCCTCTTTTTCTCTCTTTCATCCCACCCTATTGCACCCCTCTTTTCATCCATCCTCATGAAGATCCCCCTTTCTAATGTTTCACTGTTTGTCTCCTTTTGATCCCATTAAATCCTACCTGCCCAATTGTCTAGTAAAGTAAAATAAGTATGAGACTAGAATTGTCATGTTAGCACGTGAGTTTTCATCCATATGTGCTCGGCCGCCTATCCAGAAGTGTTCGCAGACTTCTGGATAGTGTTGCTTCAAGCATTGAAACTCACAATGTGAGGTGGCATTCCTCACCTTCCCAGAGTAATATAGTAGTACCCATTTCTGCTAGTGGCTGGGTCGACCGTAGGGGTATTTTATTTTCTAACCACGAGTACAATTTACACTGCTTCCAGCAGGAATTGAACATGGGTTGTCCGAACGTTGGTAGCCCAATCGGGTGGTTTTACCAACTAAGCTACCAAGGCCCCCCCTATTGTTTATTTATGACCAACAACTATGTAAGTCCTAGCCACTGTTTCTTTCCACCATTTTTCAGATCAGTGTCACTGTGTTTAGCTTTCGTGTTTGGATTTCTCTGTCCATTTTTGATAATAGTTTTCGTAGTGCACCTGATGATGGCTTTTGCAGAAACATAGTTTGTCTCATCTCTCTATTATTAGTTTAGCTACTTTGTACCATTTTGTGTTTAATTTACATTGTTTTCTGCAGCCAGTTTTCAGCTGCCTAACTCATGGCCCAACATAATATTTAATATTCTATATATTTTATATCTATGCTTATCTCCAACAAAAAGGATGTCAAGAACAAAGAATGAAATCATAGATATCTAATTGCTAATGACATCTTTTCTGTAATTAAAACAATTTTCAAATTCATATAACTGTCACTATTAATTTTACTTGTTGATTACTGTCCAGCTAAAATATCTGTAGAAAATTATTTTAATTCATAATGCTTTGTCACGATGCTTCTAATATCTTAAAATATATATATATATATATATATTATTACACTCAAACATACACACACACACACACACACACACACACACACACACACATATTCATTTAAAGTTTCTAATATTTAGAGCAATGTATTATTATTTTCTTTGTTATTTATAACATCTTTTTTATATTAGATTGTCATTCCATGGTGTAGCCCTGTGAGCTTTAGAGCCTTAATCTGGCCAGCATCATTTGTTCCTGACTACAGTCAGTCCCAGTATGATGTAAGTTGAGATGTGATATCTGTAATAGACAATTTAAACCACTTTCCTGTGATATAGTTATATAAATATATAATGGCTGCCGTTGATATTCATTAACAATCCTACATTTTTTCTTGTGTGTGTGTGCTTTCAATGTCTGCTTTATGAGTCTGTATGACAATTCAGTTTATTTAGTTCATTTTATGGCTCATCAAGTTGAGTATTCTTTGCTGAACATTGCTCTCATCATCACAGCCCATGTGAAGGAATCTTATCAGATCTCCCACTTACTCTGGTATCAAGTTCAAGGTCTGTTTAATGTCTTGAAACAACCTTTTTCTTGGTCTACTCCTTCCTGTCTCATCTTCCTGGAACCATGTCTTCCATTGTTGTTCTTTCCAGCCAGCTGTGTTTTTTTTTTATATGGCTGTAGTATTTTAATTTCCTTTGTAAAATGTTTATACTTCATTTCTATTACATTTTTCAGTTCTTATGTCATTGCTACTTTTCTTTTTTCCATTATTCAAGGTATTCCAGAGAATTTGTGTGTAGCATTTTTTTTTTGTAATGAACCAATTTTCTCTATTTTTGTTTGTGAGACTGCCCATAAATTTGCAACCACATTTTGCTGCAGTGACCTCATGGCCTCAGTAAGTTTTCAGCTTTTGCTGCCTTTTATGGCTATCTTCATTTAATTAAATTATGGTGTTTTAGGTCAGTGTCTTTCAAAGTCAGATCATTAGCACCAAATGTAAATGAGCTATACAATTTACCTGTTTGTATGGTGTCACAAATTGAAACCACTTCTAAATAATACAAATGTTAGGAATAAGTGGACTGTAGTAGACTTAGATCATCTAGACATCCATAAATTCTTTAAAGTGTTTAGGGTTGTATTAAGAATACACACATTTAGATCTAAACATGTAGCCTTGCATTAAACAAAGAATATTGTAATATATATATAATGTCCGGAGTCACTGATTTGGAATTTACTCACAAGAAAACAGAACAATTTTCTTCTCCAACTCTGCAGTACAGTTTTGGTTCCTTCCAAGGAAACAAGAGCGTGAGTAATAAAAGAAGGGGTTCCCTCTATACCTTAAGGTGTTCTGGAATATGGTTTTAGTGCCTATATTTGTTTATGATTAAAAGCATATTTTATGGGTGGTATGGTCTGTAATATGCCAGGCTGCCCTATTTTTTTCGGAGAAAAATCTAGTGCCTATTTAAGGCAGGGTGATGGTCTTTTATTGATTTAAATCAGTATTTGTGCCTATCATGTTGATCTTTGTATATTTTTTGTTCTGTCCCTGATAAAGGCTTTTGCTGAAACATTGTTGTTTGTCTTGTCTTTCTGCTAGTTTAGCTGCTCGATACCATTTTGTGTTTATTTTACAGGGTGAACGGTCTGGGTTGTACCTGACTTCTTATCCTTAGTAGTTCAGTTCACTAACCACTAAGTTACTGCAGCTCAAAGTACAAGAGAGTCTATCTATTGACCTTTCCAGCCGTAGCCGGCCCATAGCGCGTAGACCAAGATACTCCCTCTCTTATCTGAATTTTTGTTCTAGCAGTTTTCTTTTAAAGATATTTTATCAAATCTCGCCATCTGTCTCTGTTCTGTGCAAGCAGCTCTATCTCATTGAGGGAGCCGATTCCTGCTGCTCTTGCCTCTCTCATCAAGAGAGTGCCTGCATATTAATTAATAGAACATACAATCTGTATGGATTCATTGATAATAAGATTTAAAGGCATTAAGAATCACCTTTTAGTAAAGCATCTACTGATTTATGCTGTTGCATAGTGTCAGATGGGAGCCGTAATAGCTCAATGGTTAGTGAACTGGACTACAAAGGACAAGAGGTCAGGTTTGATCCTGATCAACGGCTTTTGGGTTCACCCAGCCTTAAATAGGTACCGGATTTATTCTGGGAAAGTAAAGCGGCACGGGCATAATACCGACTACTTTACCCCAAAAATCATGTGCCACGGGTCTATAAAAATTATGGTCACTAACATCAAATTTTTTTCTCCGGCTTGGTATATAACCGTTGATCAGAGGTTTAACAAGCCGCTATCGTAAAAACGATGTTGTTAATGAAACGTAGACCTGATACAGAATGTGTAAATTAGCAGTAGATAGTTGTGATAGTTTTTTCGGCCCTAAAACAACAACAAAAATAGGATTCTGGAATGTTCGAACAATGGCCGCTCCGACGAAACATGCACAGGTCGCGAGCGAGATGGATAGATACGATCTAGATATTTTAGGATTAAGCGAAATGCGCTGGCTTGGAACAGGTAGGAGATCTGTTGATAATAAAATAGTAGTTTTTTCTGGAAGGGAAGATGGAAAACACCGTGAAGGAGTAGGCATAATGATGACAGACATAGCTGCAAGAAGTTTATTAGAATGGGAACCGGTAAATAGCCGTCTGATACGAACACGCTACAAAACAAAACATGGAAGACTTTCAATTATTCAATGTTATGCGCCTACTAACGAAGCTGATGATGAAGTTAAGGACGATTTTTATAACCAACTGCAACAACTTATAAACAAAATACCAAAACACGATCTTTTAATTGTAATGGGAGACTTCAACGCCAAAGTAGGACAAGATAACGCAGGAGTGGAACATGTGATGGGGAGAGAAGGCTGTGATAATACTAGTCAGAATGGAGAAAGATTAATAGAATTATGTTTAATAGAAAATTTAGTTATAGGTGGGACATTATTTCCACACAAAAATATTCACAAAACAACATGGATATCTCCTGATGATAGAACCTCCAATCAAATTGACCACCTATGTATTAAACAACAATTCAGATCATCATTAATAGATGTAAGAGCTTACAGAGGTGCTGATGTTAATAGTGACCACAACCTGTGCATTGGGAAAATAAGATTAAAATTTAGAAACCAACAGAAGAGGTCAATTACACATAAAATTGATAGTCATAAACTGAAAGATGAAGCCATAAAGGAAAAGTTTAACATAGAGCTAAGTAATTGTTATACAGCACTCGGTGAAATAGACTTAGATATCAATGAGATGTGGGACTCACAGAGCAAAATACTAATGACAGCAGCAGAAGCAAGTGCTGGACTGAAGAAAATGGAAAAACGAGCTTGGATCTCAGACACCACGTGGAAATACATCAAAGAAAGAAGAGAAGCGAAGAGAGCCATGACTAATGTAAAGACAGATCTTGGAAAGGTTCTGGCAAAAGCAACATACAAAGAATTAGACAACAAAGTGAAAAGTTCAGCAAGAAGAGATACAAGAGCTTATATAGACAATTTGGCAGAGAAAGCAGAAACAGCTGCAATTACAGGAGACAGCAGAACTCTTTATACTGTGCAAAAGATGCTGACAAACACCTATACATCCAGTGGAACACCAATTCTAGACAAATCTGGATCAATGCTAACAACAAGCGCAGACATAAAAGCCCGTTGGGCGGAACACTTCAAAGAAATTCTTAACCGTCCACTACCCCACAGTTTAATAGATTTTGAAACTGAAACACCAGCAGCAGAATTAAATGTAAATTTAGATGACTTCACCTTGAGTGAAATAGAAACCACCTTAAAGCTTATGACCAATAACAAGGCTGCTGGAGAGGATAAGTTAACAGCTGAGATCCTCAAGGCAATTGATAGCCATAATCTAATACATCTCCAAAAAATGTTCAACATCATTTGGAAAACAGAGAAGACGCCTCATAAATGGAAAAAAGGAATCATTGTTAAGATCCCAAAAAGGGCAATCTTAGAGATTGTAACAACTGGAGAGGCGTGACACTTTTGTCAGTTGCCTCAAAGTTATTCTGCAAAATCATCCTAAATAGAATACAGGATTCAATAGATACAGTAATGCGTGAAGAACAGGCTGGGTTTAGAAAAGGGAGAAGCTGTATTGACCACATTTTCACTCTACGACTTATATTGGAGGAACACATTGAAAAGCAAAAACCTTTTGTACTTAACTTCATCGACTTCAAAAAAGCATTTGATAGTATTCATAGAGATTCTTTGTGGAAAATTCTGAAGCAATATGGTTTACCATCAAAAATCATAAATATTATCAAAGACATGTATGATGGTTACACATGTGCAGTTCGAACAGAGGAAGGACTGAGCGAATGTTTCCCAATAGAAACTGGGGTTAAACAAGGATGTATTTTATCGCCCTTGTTATTTGGAATTGTTATGGACTTCATAATGAAGAAATGCTGCACTGGTAATAAAGGCATCGAATGGATACAAGGAGACCATTTGGAGGACCTCGACTTTGCTGATGACATAGTCCTCATCAGCAGTCAGATAAAAACGATGCAGGAAAACACAAATGAACTATCATCAATAGCCAGCAAAATTGGGCTTGAGATCAATCATGAAAAGACTAAAGTCATGACTAGTTTAATTCCAACAGGTGACAAAATATACATGGAAAACAAACCAGTAGAAGAGATCGATCACTTTATCTATCTTGGAAGTCACATTGATCGAGAAGGGGATACGAGCAAAGAAATTAAAATCAGAATAGCTAAAGCAGCAATGTCTTTCAGAAGCCTTGAAAAGTTGTGGAAATCAAAACTTATCAGCACAAACACAAAACTTAGGCTATTCAAATCAAATGTACTATCAACCCTTACGTATGCGTGTGAAAGCTGGAAAATAACAAGAGATATAGAAACAAAGTTGAACGCATTTGAAAATAAATGTCTAAGGAAAATACTTGGTATAGCATGGAACGAATTCAAAACAAATGAGGAAATTAGAGAAATCGCCAATCAACCACTAATATCTTCAGTAATAAAGAAAAGACGATGGTCATACGTTGGACATGTGATGAGAAGAGATAATAACCGAATAGCAAAGCAAGCCCTCATATGGGAAACAACAGGTAAAAGAAAAAGAGGAAGACCCAGGGAGACACTGAGAAGAACATTGATGAGAGAGGCAAGAGCAGCAGGAGTCGGCTCCCTCAATGAGATAGAACTGCTTGCACAGAACAGAGACAGATGGCGAGATTTGATAAAATATCTTTAAAAGAAAACTGCTAGAACAAAAAAATCCATATAGGAGAAGGTGTATCTTGGTCTACGCCCTATGGGCCGGTTACGGCTCGAAAGGTCAATAGATAGAACATCATATTCCCTCTGCGCCACTTGGTGTGAAGGGGGCTCTTTATTTTATAGTGTCAGATGTCATAGATCATGGGAGACGTCAAATATGACTCATGCCTGTTGCCTCATAAGTTACTGTTTGGTAAAATATAATAATTATTGTGTAGTTTCAATCGTGCCTTGTTTTTATCTTACCCTTCTTGTCCTCAGGGTTCACTCTTCCCCCGAGAGTCTTCACGAACGCACACTGTGGTGTCTCGGTTGCGAGCATTGTGGAGCAATGTTCTCTCTTCTAGGGAAAAGTTTGAAGCTTCGCCTGATAGAGGTTTGCTGTATATTTGCTTCTGTAAAATAAATGTTTATATTCTCATAAGATCATGTTTCTAAGTTATTGTTCTTTTATTACCAATACAACACATGATGATGATTATGATCATTTCTGTTCACTTCTACTAACATTCTTGGTTTAAGTATTTTAATTAAATATCAAGTTTTGTTTTTGGTGCTAATATTTTAATTAATATCAAGTTTTGTCCTTGGTGCTAATATTTTAATTAATATCAAATTTTGTTGTTGGTACTAGTATTGTACTTAATATCAAGTTTTGTCCTTGGTGCTAATATTTTAATTAATATCAAATTTTGTTGTTGGTACTAGTATTGTAATTAATATCAAATTTTGTTGTTGGTACTAGTATTGTACTTAATATCAAGTTTTGTCCTTGGTGCTAATATTTTAATTAATATCAAATTTTGTTGTTGGTACTAGTATTGTAATTAATATCAAGTTTTGTCCTTGTGCTAATATTTTAATTAATATCGTTTTGTCCTTGGTGCTAATATTTTAATTAATATCAAATTTTGTTGTTGGTACTAGTATTGTAATTAATATCAAGTTTTGTCCTTGGTGCTAATATTTTAATTAATATCAAGTTTTGTCCTTGGTGCTAATATTTTAATTAATATCAAGTTTTGTCCTTGGTGCTAATATTTTAATTAATATCAAATTTTGTTGTTGGTACTAGTATTGTAATTAATATCAAATTTGTTGTTGGTACTAGTATTGTACTTAATATCAAGTTTTGTCCTTGGTACTAATATTTTAATTAATATCAAATTTTGTCATTGGTCTAGTATTTTAATTAATATCAAGTTTTGTCCTTGGTGCTAATATTTTAATTAATATCAAATTTTGTCATTGGTCCTAGTATTTTAATTAATATCAAATTTTGTTATTGGTCCTAGTATTTTAATTAATAGCAAGTTTTGTCATTGGTTCTAGTATTTTAATTAATATCAAATTTTGTTATTGGTCCTAGTATTTTAATTAATAGCAAGTTTTGTCATTGGTTCTAGTATTTTAATTAATATCAAATTTTGTTATTGGTCCTAGTATTTTAATTAATATCAAGTTTTGTCCTTGGTGCTAATATTTTAATTAATATCAAATTTTGTTGTTGGTACTAGTATTGTAATTAATATCAAATTTTGTTGTTGGTACTAGTATTGTACTTAATATCAAGTTTTGTCCTTGGTACTAATATTTTAATTAATATCAAATTTTGTCATTGGTCCTAGTATTTTAATTAATATCAAGTTTTGTCCTTGGTGCTAATATTTTAATTAATATCAAATTTTGTCATTGGTCCTAGTATTTTAATTAATATCAAATTTTGTTATTGGTCCTAGTATTTTAATTAATAGCAAGTTTTGTCATTGGTTCTAGTATTTTAATTAATATCAAATTTTGTTATTGGTCCTAGTATTTTAATTAATAGCAAGTTTTGTCATTGGTTCTAGTATTTTAATTAATATCAAATTTTGTTATTGGTCCTAGTATTTTAATTAATAGCAAGTTTTGTCATTGGTTCTAGTATTTTAATTAATAGCAAGTTTTGTCATTGGTTCTAGTATTTTAATTAATAGCAAGTTTTGTTATTGGTCCTAGTATTTTAACTCTTTCAGGACTATTACCCGACACGTCGGTTCAATAAAATGTGTTTATTTTTAGCCATTCGCAGAAAATTCCTCTGACGAGTGTAACTGAATATTTGTTTCGGTTTCACTGGTTTTTGGTTTTTATTTCAACCAATATTTGATCTCCAGATGTAGGAGAGTTGTCACTAGATCTTCCTGTTGATGCCTCATGGTTTCTGAATTTGAACGTTACAAAGTTATTAATTTATATTCATTGTTTATTTCTCAAATTTCTGTCACATAATGGCCATGCCCACTGCTGGTACTTCTTGCAGTCGACCAAAACGATATAGTGCAGAACAAGCTAGATCTATGTTCGAAACCTTGTTATTGAGTGATTCAGAAATATAGTCTTCATAGTATTTAGACCCTGACAATAATTTTGTTGCTGTGATAATGATGATATTCATAACATTAGTAATAGACATGCTAAAAAACAAAGACAATCTGGCTCCGGTTTAGCTTGTTTATGCCTCTATTCCAGCACTATCAGTGCCTCTGAGGAATTGAGTGGTAGTGATTCTGATAATGAAACTGGTACTTTAGGGCATATCACACAAAATAAGTCCAGTTGTGTAAATAAAAATAATAAACTTGACTTGTTGTGGAGGCAAAGGCGCGCCTCACAGCACCAGAGCTGGAAGTTGTCAGTGACCCACAGCTGATGGCTTGCACCAGGATCGGTGAACTAGAACCATCCAGACCCTGCTCCACCTCTCCGCGGTGCCTTTAGTAACGGACTAACCTGTCTAGTCAGGCCAAGCGAGTAGGGATCAAAGAGGGAAGACAACCCGGTACTCAAAAATGTCGTGCTGAAGTTGGATGTGTTGGGCTGAAAGGCACAAATATAACAGTTATACTGCAAACCACAACACAACGCAGACACATCCACTTAACATCCTTTTAAGGGCGGATGATGAAGAGGAATTCTACAGTCTACGAATACTCTAGAATACTTTAGTCATCGGGCGAACGCAAGCAAGGAAGCTTGTTGTTGTGACATAACATAAATGTTATATTTTTCATTCTGGGATCATTTACAAAAATGTGTATAATTTCATTACTTGTGGACATAAATTAATGAAATAAACTATATTTTGGGGGAATTTGGATTATGTTGTTAAATATTTTCAAGACAAATGGATAGCAACATTTCTAACCTTGGATAAAGGTTAGTGAATTACAATATTTTGAATTTAAAATGATCTACCTTGAATATCTTATATTTAAAAAAAAAATATTTATTCCTTTAAATAATCACATATCATAAATATATTACTATTTTCATTTTCTGTATCTATTTCCCTTTCCAGTGATGTATAACATATAATACTAGAAAGCTGTGTCCATGGTGCTAATATTTTAATTAATATCAGCATAGTTCTTGGTCCACATATTTAAATTGGGCATACTATTTGTTTGAGGGACGAAGAGATAGAGGGAAGCAAAGAGAAAAAATACCAGACAACTTAAGAGAATGTCTTGGCAGAAGGTTAATAACAGAAATGATAAATAACTGTCAAGATCAAAAGTTGTGGAGAGACATGATCACCTACACCAGAAGGCCTGGTACTTGATGATGATGATACTATTTGTGAATAAAACTTTTGAATTGGCAGGGACATTAGTTTGTAGTTAAAGAGTTATGGATCATTATTATTTCATGTGTCATAAGTATCCCATATACTAACAACAAAACAAATATCAGCAGGGCTGAAACTAAGAATGGCAAAATGTTACGTCTTCTCAATATTCCTGTATGGTGCAGAAACATGGACATTAGACAAGAAAACAGAACAGAAAATTGAAGCCTTTGAAATGTGGATTTATAGAAGAATAGGTAGAATTGATGGAAACAAAAGATAACAAACGATGAAGTTTTAAAACAACTGAAAATAACAAGAGAACTACTAAATACAATTAAGACAAAACAAATGAAATTTTTGGGGCATGTTAAAAGACACAACAGCCTACTAAAAGTAATATTGGAAGGAAAAATACAAGGTAAAAGAGGCAGAGGCAGACCAAGACTAACATGAACGAGTAACATCAAAAGATAAGTCAATCTATGTCAGCCTGCACCATCAAAGCAAGAAACAGAGTAGAATGGCGATCCATGGTAGCCAACCTTCGTTGCTGAGAAGGCACATGATGATGATGTATCCCAATCAACTAAAGTTTAGACATTTTTTTAATAAATAAGAATAAACAATCAACACTTTTTGTTCCCTGAACATATGTAATTTATTTAAATCTTAAAAGAGTTATTGGTTATGGAAGGCCCCTGTATCACTGCAAACGAATTAAAATCCATAATTGCTCAACCGCCCGTGCCAGCATAATCATCCGAATTAATATCTCATCTCCCAAACAAAGAAAGGTAACTAGTCCCCATCGTAGCAGTCTCAGCACACGCCAAAAGACATAAGGCGAAACCGCGCAGAAAGTGAACACAGCCAACTGTTCCCTGTCATACGATATCATCATTCATCGTAAACAATCGGAATATCGAAACATGATCAAAACGGATGAGACACACAGCTCACGGTGTGCACAGAGCACTTAACTCAGTAGCTTCTGCAAGAAGCCAGACTTTGAATATGAGGAAACTGCAACAAGGAACACTTTTCAGACATAGCCTTCAATAGTTCCTGCCACCTATCCACCATATACCATGGAAGTCCACGTCCTCCCGAAAATGATGATCGTCATATTGAGAAAAAAAATGTATAGCTTAAAAGAGTATGTTGAACCACTTTGAACATATAATATTTGTATATCTTAGAAAATAAAAATAGAACATGAACTGTTATCACTTTAAACATGTGCAATGTTTGCAAAAAGAGATGGATTGGTGAAATGTAGGGAGCATGCTATTCAGGTACAACTCACATGGTATGAAACCTACGCATTTCTTGAGTCTGCTGATTTAAAAAAAAAAAATTAGTACTGTCTTTGAAGAAGAGGAGGCATCCAGAGAGAGAGAATTAGGCTGCAGTCCCCAAGAAGATGTTCCTGAGACAAGCAGAAGCCCCACACTCTACTCACCATTGAATTAATGCTACTGGATACTATTTTTACTTAGTCATCATCATCCTGTGCCATACTAGTTGGCGTAGGTGATCGTGTCTTTCCACAATTTTCTATACACAGTGCATCATATCAATTCTGTTGAATGTTTTCCATTCCATGAAACCAAACTATTTAGTATTTTTTCTCTCCTTGTTGTCTGCAACCTCTCTTTACCTGTATTTTGCCATTTGTAACCAAGTATTCCAAGTTTCCTCTTCCAATTTCCTCATGGATCTTTTTAGCTGTCTGGAGAACTCTCAACATTTCTGAGAAATCCCCTCTCTGTGGCCTCTAGTTGTCTTCTCATTTGTTTGTCTACTCTCCAAGATTCGCTTCCATAAGTCAAAACTGGCTCTATATAGCACTGACAAACTCCCTTTCTCAATACTTTTGACATAGACTAGTTGCACAAGAGGCTTTTCATTTTCTGAAATGCTATTTTGTCTGAGATATTCTACTTTTTATTTAATACAACTTTGTTTAAACATAACTTGGTATAAAAGCCTGTTTAACAAAATTATATTTCTGTAGTGAATTATAAGTCAGGAATATATTATATCTCAATGGACAAAAGTTTCAGAGTTTTCATTTCATGGTCACATGCTCTCATTGTGGACACCTCTTGTCATATGGCAGAGTGCTATTATGCAAAATACCTTCCCTACCTATGCTATGGCTATGTCTGAAAGCACTTGTTCATGTATGTATTGTCAGCCACACACAGTACAAAATTAAACTTTGACAATTGCTCACTTCATTTCGATATAGTTAATTCACTTCATTACAACAATATGGCATTGCTAAACTGTAAAGATTTATTAATCACATGTATATACAATAATAACATAAGTATATCACAGGTGGTATATGTACTTTAAAAAACAACATGAAATGTTGTATCACTGTCAATATTCATTTTTCAGGATTTCTAGGCAAGAGTTTGACACGTCATTTTAACCGGTTCTGGAACTACATAATAAAGGGTGCGCTGGGAAGTGTGGCCATTGTTCTTGTGTTTCCTGCTTTGTGCATCAGCTCTTCCACATTGTCAGTAGCTGCAGCACTCCTAACGCCTGTTTGGTGAGAGTATTTTAAGTTTTTAGTTAGTTTTATTCCTTATTCTCTGTTACTACTTTTTGGATTTTTCCCAATATCTTGATTTATTTTGGTGGATCTTATGACTTGACTTCATCTATAATTTAGAGAAGAAGGTGGTCAAATGTTGGCCATATGGTGAGAAGAAACAACAAGAGAATATCAAAGCAGGCCCTCAAATGAGAACCCAAGGGTAAAATAAAAAGAGGTCAACCTAGAAAACACTAAAATGGAAGCTGTAAATCAACAGCAGGCATGAGCTCTCTTGCTGGTGTTGAGAAGCTCTTTCAGAACAGTTCATTATGGCAAGATAAGAATGTGGATCCTGTACAAGGTCTGATATTTGATAGTAGAGATCATCAGATATTGAAAGTCTAGAACTTCTTATCTAAGCGCCATCTTCGGCTCTATCTATAATAGATCGATGGATAGATATTTCTTTAGACACATTTTCCCACCACCTTATTACATATTTAAGAAATTAAGAGCTTATTCCTCATTTCTGTCTGCTTTGCAAGAATAAAATTTACAGAATAATTTTATTGCTACTTGTGGATATCGAATGACCAGGATTAGCTGGGTAATGCAAACATGAGGAAGTGAGTGACTGGCACAATAGAAAAATCTTAGAGATGGCATACAAAATAATAATTTATGAGAGTTTACTGCAAATAGTTGGAATTAAAAACAAACCTATCTGAAACATGCGCTAAAAATTAAAAAAAATATTATCTTTACAACATTTATCCAATTTCTGGTATCTTTAATCTATATTTCGGACTACCATCATACCAGTCTGGGCATTCCCATATCTGCACCTCCGCCCATTCCAGCAACCATTGAAGTGTTTGTCTACTGATTTTTCCTATGATTCATTGATTAAATGTGTTGAGCTTTGTCCTGCTGAGGATGGTTTTCCTGCTTTTGCCCTTCATGGTGCTGTGTTTCCATTCTTTGACAAGTGAATTATCCTCATTGTTGCCTTCCTGTGAATGGTGTTCTTCTAAAGCTCTCACCAAGTCTGAGATGTGCATTTTGTGGTATCTACCCCAATTTATCTGTGAAACTAAGAATAATGGCCACATGCGCTGTGAAGTTACTGTACTGTGTACAGATGAGAGTTTTTATTTTACCACCACCCCACTGGTCCCTTCCCTAATAGAAGAATAGAATAAAAAACTGTTAAACTTTATGGGAAAAGAAACCCATGTTGATTAATTTGCTCAGCCACCTTGACTTTAACAATACATTATATATCATAGAAATACATAACATAGAAATGTGGTTTTACAGAAGAATGTTGAGAATACCATGGACAGCTAAGGAGAGTAGTGAAAACATTCTGAAAGAGGCCAAAGCAAAAAGACAGCTACTTTCCAAAGTTAGGAAGAAACAATCATCATTTTTTGACCATGTAATGAGAAGAGAACAGCTGGAATATAATGTAACAACTGAAAAAGTTGAGGCACGAAGAGATAGAGGGTGCAAAGAGAAAAGATACCAGACAGCTTAAGAGAAAGAATGGCTTGGCAGAAAGTCAACAACAGAAATGATAAATAACTATCGAGATCGAAAGTTGTGGAGAGACATGATCACCTATGCTAGCAGGCTCAGTATTTGATGATGATGATGATTTTGAGAAAATGTAATTATGTAACCCCTACATTACGGTTATCAGTTTCAAATCGTATTGTTACTGCTACTTTGACAAAATGTGCAACTTTATGGCTTAAAAAAAACCTTTTAACATGGAAAAATAATATTTTTGCTACAAATTGTTGCATTAACCATCATAGGGCATCAGAAATGTGATTTTAATCATTTACAAACCCTAGGGCCTCTATCTGGACCTGTCATTGCATAACACTATTTTTATCTTTTTCCCGCTGTGTAACATTATTTGTTGAGAGCTTGTATTTTTCTGATGTACATTGTCTATCCCTTGGCTTCAAAGGCTCAATTGATGTCTTGGGAACAGCACACAAGACTTTCATAGTTGGAAATGAAAAGGAAAAAAAAAATGATTTCCCTCGCATTCAGCATCTATTTTTACTAAGAATTGTGAGACTTTTACCACAACTTTGCAGTTTATTTCAACATCATCATCATTGTGCCGTCTCCGCATCGAAGGTTGGCTACTATGGAGCACCATTCCACTCTGTCTCTTGCTTTGTCTCTTGCTTTGATGGTGCAGATTGTCATAGGTTGACTTGTCCATCTTTTGATGTTACTCATCCATGTTAGTCTTGGTCTGCCTTTGCCTCTTTTACCTTGTATTTTTCCTTCCAATATTACTTTTATTAGGCTGTTGTGTTTTTTAACATGCCCCAAAAATGTCATTTTTCTTGTTCTAATTGTGTTTAGTAGTTCTCTTTTCATTTTTAGTTGTTTTAAAACTTCGTCGTTTGTTTTCTTTTCTTTCCATCCAATTTTACATATTCTTCTATAGAGCAACATTTCAAAGGCTTCAATTTTCTGTTCTGTTTTCTTGTCTAATGTCCATGTTTCTGCACCATACAGGAATATTGAGAAAATATAACATTTTGCTATTCTTGTATTTCTCATTTTATTAGTATGCCTACCCCTCTTTGATGTTCTGTTGTGTTGCCTGAATATATAAATGTATATTTATCGTCTTGTATGTATCCACTTTCTTTCCATCTTGTTTCTGATATGCCTAAAATATCTATGTTTAATCGCTCTGCTTCTACCATAAGATTTTCTAATTTTCCTTGTTGGTATAAGGTCCTAACGTTCCATGTAGCTATTTTTAGTTCATTCCTAAAACAATAATTAGAATTTCTCTCCATGGCTTTCTTTGGAATGTTATGTGTTTCACGGTGGTCTGCCATATTCGTCTTTTGTGTTCTGAATATGTGTCATGTGTACCACACACTTTGCTGTTTTCACTTTCTAGGCCGTTGATCATTTCTGATTCTTCCGCCCCGTCCACCGTCACAGACTTTTCACATTCGGGTTGAACATACCTGGCCGGCGCAATTGTTGTAGAACTATGTGTTTGCCTGTCGAACCGTGAACACACAACACAAAGAAGAATAAATCATATTCCACTTAAATATCTGTAAAGTCCACAGTCCATCCACTCGTCAGAAATGAAACATACACCAAAATGGGGAATAGCAACACATAATTTCACAACAAGACTGGCGCATAAATCATTTAAATATATCAGCAAGAGCTGAATTATAAAAACGACCACATGTAGCCGCCATGACACCAGAAAAGAGCTTTTCTGGCATTTCAACAAATTATTAAAAACTCTGGTGATGATGGCTAATTAGGGGTCACCAGTGGGACCAATTAGGAAGGTACATGGTGGGAAAAAAAATTAGTGCATGGGAACTGTCACATTAACACAAAAATTAGTGCATGGGAACTGTCATATTAACACAAAAATTAGTGCATGGGAACTGTCACATTAACACAAAAATTAGTGCATGGGAACTGTCACATTAACAAAAAAAAATTAGTGCATGGGAACTGTCACATTAACACAAAAATTAGTGCATGGGAACTGTCACATTAACACAAAAATTAGTGCATGGGAACTGTCACATTAACAAAAAAATTAGTGCATGGGAACTGTCACGTTAACAAAAAAAAATGTGTATTGAAGTGGTAATTTTTACAACATTGCTGAAATGTGGAGTTAATTTTGATCTTTTGACAGTGCAGAGTTAATACATAAAGGTTCTATTGTCAATTTGTGACATTTTTCATGATTTCAAGTTAGAAAGTTACAGTCTCACTAGAATTGATTTTCTGAATAAATCTTTCGTAGTTTGACATTTTGTTTAACTCTGGAAACAGTCAAATATATAACATTACCCTCCCAGCACCATCTGGGCTGAAAGTAGTTGTTGATGTTGAGCTGCTACTTGTGTCAGGGATTAGTGAGCCAAAACTGTCATAATCCTACTCCAATTACCATATATTTCAGGTTTACAGACGTTTGTTTCTGAAAAGCAATGACTACTTTGCATCATGTTGCTTTACTGTACAAGCTTGTGATTTTTGTTTAACCTTGCAGGGTTCCTGTGGCAACATTTGTGGCCCATCTTTTCTTCATCTTAATTTGGGACATTGATAACCCAAGTAAGTAGATTTTATATCTGCATGAATGAGAAATGATTTGCTCACAGTTCCCATGGATATATGTTGTGTTTAGCCTCATAACTTGACTCACTAGAACCCTCAAGCAGTGATTCCATAATCCTTTTATTCTTCAAGTTCTTTCAACAAGTAATTGATATGCATATTGAAGCACTTTGAAATTCTTCTTTAGTGATCTGCTACTGTTTTGCATTTAAACATTTCTATCTATCTATCTATCTATCTATTGACCTTTCGAGCCGTAACCGGCCCATAGGGCGTAGACCAGATACACCTTCTCCTATATGAATTTTTGTTCTAGCAGTTTTCTTTAAAGATATTTTATCAGATCTCGCCATCTGTCTCTGTTCTGTGCAAGCAGTTCTATCTCATTGAGGGAGCCGATTCCTGCTGCTCTTGCCTCTCTCATCAATGTTCTTCTCAGTGTCTCCCTGGGTCTTCCTCTTTTTCTTTTACCTGTTGTTTCCCATATGAGGGCTTGCTTTGCTATTCGATTATTATCTCTTCTCATCACATGTCCAACGTATGACCATCGTCTTTTCTTTATTACTGAAGATATTAGTGGTTGATTGGCGATTTCTCTAATTTCCTCGTTTGTTTTGAATTCGTTCCATTCTATACCAAGTATTTCCTTAGACATTTATTTTCGAATGCGTTCAACTTTGTTTCTATATCTCTTGTTGTTTTCCAGCTTTCACACGCATACGTAAGGGTGATAGTACATTTGATTTGAATAGCCTAAGTTTTGTGTTTGTGCTAATGAGTTTTGATTTCCACAACTTTCAAGGCTTCTGAAAGACATTGCTGCTTTAGCCAGTCTGATTCTAATTTCTTTGCTCGTATCCCCTTCTCGATCATGTGACTTCCAAGATAGATGAAGTGATCGATCTCTTCTACTGGTTTGTTTTCCATGTATATTTTGTCACTTGTTGGAATTAAACTTTCATGACTTTAGTCTTTTCATGATTGACCTCAAGCCAATTTTGCTGGCTATTGATGATAGTTCATTGTGTTTTCCTGCATCGTTTTATCTGATTGCTGATGAGAACTATGTCATCAGCAAAGTCCAGGTCCTCCAAATGTCTCCTTGTATCCATTCGATGCCTTTATTACCAGTGCAGCATTTCTTCATTATGAAGTCCATAACAATTCCAAATAACAGGGCGATAAAATACATCCTTGTTTAACCCCAGTTTCTATTGGAAACATTCGCTCAGTCCTTCCTCTGTTCGAACTGCACATGTGTAACCATCATACATGTCTTTGATAATATTTATTATTATTATATTATTTATATTTATTTATTATATTATTATTATTATATTTATTTATTTTTATTATATTATTATATTTAAACATTTAGACCTTCATAAACAAGCTTGTGAGATCTTTACCAATTCCCCATAGTTTATCATGCAGGGTTGTTTCTGTGGGCCATATTTGTGTTCTTACGGTGTTGAGAGTACTGCGATCTTGTAGGATATGCTCTGGAGTCTGAGTGCTCTGCGATCATATTTTGCACTGTCTTATTTAGCATAAGTCACTGAGTCCTATATTTTGTATGTGTGCTCTGAGGATCACTGTGACCTGTTCTAAGTCTGAAGTTCTTGGTCTGCTCAGTTTTGCTGAGTTTGTTTATGTTCTTGCTGATATTTCCCATATAACTCTCTCCTTTCTGTTTTGCTAGCATTTAAGGATTGTTTTTACCTCTTAGAGTGGAGCACTTTGAAAAAATAGAGGACATATTTCTGATGAAAATTACTTGCTGAAAAATATTATTTGAGGCAATTTATATATTTTTTACATGTGAATAAACACTGATGTCTGCTGAAGACCATATTATAAATAAAAGGCTAAAGGCAGGTGGTTAGTCATCATCATCATGTACCATACCGGTTGGCATGGGCGGTCATGTCCTTCCACAATCTTCTATCCACAGTGCATCGTATCACTACTGTTGTTGACTGCTTTCCATGCCATGACACCAAGGTATCCAGTATTTTCTCTCTTTGTCGTCTGCAATCTCTCTTTCCTTTTATTTTGCCTGTTGTAACCAAGTATTCCAACTTTCCTCTTCTCATGATGTGCCAGAAAAATGTTGATTGTTTCTTTCTGATGTTTTTTAGGAGCTGCCTTTTTGTGTTGGCCTCTTTGAGAACTTCCTCATTGGTCTTTTTAGCTGTCCAGGGAACTTTCAACATTCTTCTAAGAAATCCCATCTCTGTGGCCTCTAATCGTCTTTTCATTTGTTTGTCTATTGTCCATGATTCGCTTCCATAGGTCAGAATTGGTTCTATATAGCACCAATGAAGTCTCTTTCTATTGACATAGATTTGTTACATAAGATATTTTTAATTTTCTGAAATGCTATTTTGGCATTATTGGTTATTGGTTATGGAAGGCCTCGGTATCACAGCAAACGAATTAAAATCCATAATTGCTCTACCGCTCGTGCCAGTGGAATCATCCGAATTACTAACTCATCTCCCAAACAAAGAAAGGTAACTGTAGTCCCCATCGTAGCAGTCTCAGCACACGCCAAAAGACATAAGGCGAAACCGCGCAGAAAGTGAACACAGCCAACTGTTCCCTGTCATACGATATCATCATTCATCGTAAACAAGCGGGATATCGAAGCAGGATCAAAACGGATGAGACACACAGCTCACGGTGTGCACAGAGCACTTAACTCAGTAGCTCCTGCAACAAGCCGGACTTGGAATATGAGGAAACTGCAACAAGGAACACTTTTCAGACATAGCCTTCAATGGTTCCTGCCGCCTATCCACCATATACCATGGGAGTTCACATCCTCCCGAAAATGATGATCGTCATAGCACTTGATGATGTTAGGCCATCATTGATGACTCCAATTCCAAACATATAGACACACAGTGGTGGTAAGTTATCATTTCCAATCCAATAGAAGCCACATGACCTGTAGTTAGTAAAACCACAGAGAGAATATGATTTTGTGACCTTCACTGATTCACTCTTAGATGTGAATGTGTAGTTTACACAAGAGGAAAAGTTTTCAACTACAGTGATCCCATTTAAGGCAATTCTGGGATAGCAAGGCAAATCTCCTTTATAGCAGCAGAACTTGATGTTCTCCGCTCCCTTCTTGTAGCTGCCACCACACAATTCTGATGTCTCATTAACTTGGACATCATTCAAGAACAATGTCAGATTAACATTCCATAGATATGGCTCTGCTGATGAAATGCTTGGTGCAACAGTTGTATCAATCATACTGGAGGCTCCTGGTCTGTGGTCATTAATATCACAGACGGCACATGATGTTGTTATATTCAGTGTTTCTTTCTGGGGGTGTAAATATGTGGCACACTATTATTTTGGCCTGAGCTATTCTACTTTTTATTTCCGTGGTGCATGTTCCATCCGATGTTATTATTGTGCCCAAGTATTTGACGCGTTGCACTTGTTTCAAATTTGTCCTGTTTATTTTTTATGTTGCATGCTGGTGATGATTGTTTCTTCGATATGACCATTACTTCTGTTTTCTTACTATTCAGACTGAGACCTTTCTTGATGCTTTCTTTTACTATTATGTCTATCATTTCTTGTTGTTCATTCTCTGTCTCTGCTATTGAGACTGTGTCATCCGCATATCGCAAATTATTTATGTTGTGACCATTGACTTCAATTCCTTTTTGTCTCCTATTGATCTCATAATATGTTTGCTGTAAATTGAAAACAAATCCGGTGACAGAATACAGCCTTGTCTGACTTCTTGTTTTATATGTTGAAATTGTCCTGTTTGGTTGTTAATTCGTATAGCTGCTGTTTGTTGCCAGTACATGTTTTTTATGATTCGCAGATCCTTGCCATCAATGTTTAATTTCTCCAGCATATTGATTATTTCCACATGCTTTACTTTGTCAAATGCTTTTGTGTAGTCTATAAAGCGCATATATAGATCTTTCTTTACCTCTATAGATCTTTCTATCAATGTTCTTAAGATGTATATTGCTTTATTGGTACCCTTTCCTTCCACAAATCCACATTGTTCCTCACTTATTTCTGGTTTTATTTTGTTTCTTACACGTCTCATGATGATTCTTAGTAATATTTTCATCATATGGCTCATGAGACTAATAGTGCGATGGTCGTCACAATCAGTGGTGCCTGTCTTCTTTGGTATGGCTACAAAGATAGATTTTATTAGATCTTCTGGTATGTGTCCAGTGTTATATATTGAGTAATTTTGTTATGACTTGTACTCCCAGCTCTCCTAATGCATTTATCTCTTCTATTGTTATATTGTCGGGACCTGGAGCTTTGCCTCTTTTCATGTGTTGAATTGTGTCATCCACTACACTCTGCATTATTAGTGGTCCCGTGTCTTTGTTTGAATTGTTTAGCTCTGGTCTTTCATCATCATAGAGTTGACTGATATATTCTGTCCATCTTTCTATTGTCTTCTCCAGTCCCATTATTATATTTCCTTCCTTTTACTTTACACATCCTGAAACTTTGACTTCTTTTCTTCCTGTTAATTCATTTAACTGATTGTGCATAAATTTTGAGTCTTTCTTTTGTTGTTTTTCCATTTCTTCACATTTCTGTTTTAACCATCCTTCCTTTGCTTCTCTGCATTTGTTCTGGATCTCTTTGTGCAATATTTTGTATGTCCATTCTTTTTTATGTTTTCTTCTTTCATCCATTAGATGTAATATTTCTTCTGTCATCCATTTCTTTTTGTTGATTCTTTTGGTCACTGGTATAACTTCTTTTGATGTTTGTTGAATCGATTGTTTGAGTATTTCCCACTGCTCCTTGATGTCCTGTATTTTTTCAATAGCATTATATCTATTTTGTACTATCGTGCCATACTTATCGCTCATCTGTTTATCTACTCTAAGTATATCTAGTTCTAATTTTATATTTCTTGGGGATTTCTGTGCCTTCCACAGTTTTATTCTTATCTTTCCAACTACTGGTACATGGTCACTATTACAATATCTTCCTGGCCTTGTTTTAACAGATGTTAGCCCATTCCTGAATCTTCTCTGTACCAGTATAAAATCAGTTTGATTGTGCACTTTTTTAGTCAGGGCTTTGACATGCCCATAGTCGCCTAGGGTGTTGTTTGAACCAGGTGTTACCTATAATCATTTCATGTGTCTTTCCCCAACCTATCAATCTATCTCCTCTGTCATTCGTCTCTCCAAGGCCATGCCCCCCAGTCACATTTTGCAGTTTAGCTGTTCCTACCTTTGCATTGAAATCCCCTAATATAATAGTTATTTCTTGGGATTTACACTGTTCCATGGTCATCTCTAGCTCATTGTAAAAAGTGTTAATGTCAAAAAGTGCCAAGGTGGTTAGTAGAAGACATTTAACATGAAAACTGAAAATACAGAGTGGAAGAATAGAAGAATTAAAAATTGTGTTACTTGCCACACATGCTGTGAGAGGCAACTAAGGAGGTTTGGAATCATTGCTTGTACAGTCACGTAGGATGTACACAGAGTAAATTTGTCAATGGAATTTACCGGTGCATTTTGGGAAATGCTTTGACCAGGTGCTGAAGTAGCTATGTGGAATTTCTGACTGCTATGAAACTAGAATAGTTGATATATATTCAAAATTAAACCAGCAAATCGTCTTCCATGAGGAGGTCTTTGTGTTAGTTTAAAATTTGGAAGAACTGTTAAAGTTTGTGATTTCTGCACCAGATTTGGTCTGCTACCACCTGTCAAGATGATATACTATCAGATTACCAGCATCATGAGAAATGCTGTAAAGATGTTCCCAAAAAGAGTTACCTAAATGTCTACCCATTTCACCAATACAGGTTTCTAAGCAGTATTGGCAGATGATCACTTATATATTGTTGGGGAGAACACAAATGAAGCCTTCCCTAATCTCAAAATTACCCTTGAAAAAAGATGATCTTATTAATCACAAAAACAAAATCTTTTATTTCAGGTTATATATTGTATATACAAATATATATTTATATACTGTATTTTTAATGAAGAAATGCTGCACTGGTAATAAAGGCATCGAATGGATACAAGGAGACCATTTGGAGGACCTCGACTTTGCTGATGACATAGTTCTCATCAGCAGTCAGATAAAAACGATGCAGGAAAACACAAATGAACTATCATCAATAGCCAGCAAAATTGGGCTTGAGGTCAATCATGAAAAGACTAAAGTCATGAAAAGTTTAATTCCAACAAGTGACAAAATATACATGGAAAACAAACCAGTAGAAGAGATCGACCACTTTATCTATCTTGGAAGTCACATTGATCGAGAAGGGGATACGAGCAAAGAAATTAGAATCAGACTGGCTAAAGCAGCAATGTCTTTCAGAAGCCTTGAAAAGTTGTGGAAATCAAAACTCATTAGCACAAACACAAAACTTAGGCTATTCAAATCAAATGTACTATCAACCCTTACGTATGCGTGTGAAAGCTGGAAAACAACAAGAGATATAGAAACAAAGTTGAACGCATTCGAAAATAAATGTCTAAGGAAAATACTTGGTATAGAATGGAACGAATTCAAAACAAACGAGGAAATTAGAGAAATCGCCAATCAACCACTAATATCTTCAGTAATAAAGAAAAGACGATGGTCATACGTTGGACATGTGATGAGAAGAGATAATAATCGAATAGCAAAGCAAGCCCTCATATGGGAAACAACAGGTAAAAGAAAAAGAGGAAGACCCAGGGAGACACTGAGAAGAACATTGATGAGAGAGGCAAGAGCAGCAGGAATCGGCTCCCTCAATGAGATAGAACTGCTTGCACAGAACAGAGACAGATGGCGAGATTTGATAAAATATCTTTAAAAGAAAACTGCTAGAACAAAAATTCATATAGGAGAAGGTGTATCTTGGTCTACGCCCTATGGGCCGGTTACGGCTCGAAAGGTCAATAGATAGATAGATACTGTATTTTGCTCATTAATGTTTGTATGTTTGCTCAGTATACCATTGTCATGAATCTCCTCAGGGCCAGAGAAGAACAAGTTTTTCATTCTCTTTGAGGCAATCATTTGGAATTTTCTACTTCAAGGCTGTTTACAACCACTCTCAGCCCTGGTAGTTGGTGCCATAGCTTGCCCCTTAGCCTCATGTGCTGTCTTGTTATGTAAGTCACAATTTTATGTAAGTCACAATTGTATGATCAAATGAGATTTTTCAGACCCATTTTTGTAAATATTTAACAGAAAGTGAAAGCTTTCAAAGAGTGGTTAAAGGATATAAAGCAAATCAATGCCTTTTGTTGACATGAGAAAGAGGGTCTTGCAATTTTGTATAGAACTAATATAACGTTATTTATGTGAAGAATTTATTGACTCTATAACAGATAACAAACAGCATAATTTGGTTTATGTGGTAAATGTCTTACATACAAGTAGCAACTAACAAATCAAATAATGAACTAAAAACAGAAATAAGTAAAGTACCCCCGTCACACCAAGTGGCGTATCGGAAAATGTGGTGTTAGTGACCCTATATTTTACAGACCTTCAGTACATGATTTTTGGGGTAATGTGGTCGGTATTATGCTCGTGCTGCTTTACTTTCCCAGAAAAAAATCCTGTACCCATTTAAGGCTGGGTGAACCCGGAAGCCGTCGGTTGGGATCAAACCCTACCCCTTGAAATAATGAACTATTGCAATTAAACATCACCAAGAGAGTAATGAGAAATAGAATAATAAGGAATGGAATTCAATTAGGGTAGAAAATTTTTTTTTTAAATGGAGTGGATGATAAAATGGTCAGGAAAACAGAACATATACAAAATATTGAAGTAGTCAAAAGATAGGTAGCTGTTAAAAAATATATTGTTGCAGTGACAATACAGTGTTGATATAATTATACACAAAGGATTGGTTATTGGTTATGGAAGGGGAGTCGGTATCACAGCAAACGAATTAAAATCCATAATTGCTCAACCGCCCGTGCCAGTGGAATCATCCGAATTACTAACTCATCTCCCAAACAAAGAAAGGTAACTGTAGTCCCCATCGTAGCAGTCTCAGCACACGCCAAAAGACATAAGGCGAAACCGCGCAGAAAGTGAACACAGCCAACTGTTCCCCGTCATACAATATCATCGTTCATCGTAAACAAGCGGGATATCGAAGCAGGATAAAAACGGATGAGACACACAGCTCATGGTGTGCACAGAGCACTTAACTCAGTAGCTCCTGCAACAAGCCGGACTTGGAATATGAGGAAACTGCAAGAATGAACACTTTTCAGACATAGCCTTCAATGGTTCCTGCCGCCTATCCACCATATACCATGTTAGTTCACGTCCTCCCAAAAATGATGATCGTCGTAGCACTTGATGATGTTAGGCCATCATTGATGACTCCAATTCCAAACATATAGACACACAGTGGTGGTAAGTTATCATTTCCAATCCAACAGAAGCCACATGACCTGTAGTTAGTAAAACCACAGAGAGAATATGATTTTGCGACCTTCACTGATTCACTCTTAGATGTGAATGTGTAGTTTACACAAGAGGAGAAGTTTTCAACTACAGTGATCCCATTTAAGGCAATTCTGGGATAGCAAGGCAAGTCTCCTTTATAGCAGCAGAAATTGATGACGTTCTCCGCTCCCTTCTTGTAGCTGCGCCACACGATTCTGATGTCTCATTAACTTGGATATCATTCAAGAATAATGTCAGATTAACATTCCATAGATATGGCTCTGCTGATGAAGTGCTTGGAGCAACAGTTGTATCAATCATACTGGAGGCTCCTGGTCTGTGGTCATTAATATCACAGACGGCATATGATGTAGTTATATTCAGTATTTCTTTCTGGGGTGTAAATATGTGGCACACACATGGAGAGTGGTTTGTGGTCACAGTAATCCCATTAAAGGCAATTCTAGGGTAGCTGTTTCAGAACAGCACAATCCTATGATGTTTTCTGTGTTCGCTATAAAGCTGCTGCTGCTACACAATCCTGACCAATTATAGGTGTGGACATTATTCACTTGCAATGACAAAACTGCTTTGTTTACATCATAAACCTCTGGAAGCGAATTATTTATAGGACTAATAGTACAATTTATTCTTTCATCGGGGATATCTTCATTGAGTCCCCCAAAAAGTCTTTGGTTAAAAAGCACATATGCTTTTGAGTTAAACACAAAATAAGTCCACTTCATAGATTCAAAATGATCCTTGCCAATGCCATCCGTTTGCACAAGTTAGGTCCTTAGCTACCAAAGTCATAAACGAAGCCATCAAATTAACGACTTTATCTACAGCGAAGGTTAACGAACTGTGAACAAACATTTATGTTCAAATCCTTGAATACATTTTCAAAAATCTGCCAACTCGCTGCAATAACATATATCGTGGTGTTCAAAGTAAACATTGCTTAGTCCATAGCTCGAATATAAATAAGCTGCCATTTTGGTGCGTCCCATGACGCCATCACACAAAGGATAAGAATATGAAGTCCAAATAATCATGGTTTACATGCAACAACTCTCAGTTAACCACATGCTCAACACAACATGATTAATTCATCAACACAGAAATTGTAACTCCAAGTATTCTAAACATCACTTGTGTTGACACTTCATATGATGATGCAAGACATTGTCTAGATCTTGTTCAAAAGTTTATTCACACAGTTCTTTGGTTGCACTTCACAAGTCATCTGGATACATATTTTGGTTACATATAAAAGTCAAAATACAAAATGTTTGCTATGGCCATCTAAACATCTATATCATTAGTAGTTCTGTATTCGTGTCTTGGCTACCATCATTGTTAAATACACTCTGCCAGGTTCTGTAATTACATCCTTGTAACTTCTTGTACTTCACATAAAATCACACACGATAATATGACTTCTATGTCAGTCCATATGTTGGAGGCAAAGGCACGCCTCACAGCACCAGAGCTGGAAGTTGTCAGCGACCCACAGCTGATGGCTTGCACCAGGATCGGTGAATCAGAACCATCCAGACCCTGCTCTGTGGTGCCTCCAGTAATAGACTAACCTGTCTAGTCTGGCCAAGCGAGCAGGGATCGAAGAGGAAAGACAAGCCGGTACTCAAAAATGTCGTGCTGAAGTCAGATGTGTTGGGCCGAAAGTTGCATATATAACAGTTATACTGCAAACCACAACACAACGCAGACACGTCCACTTAATGTCCTTTTAAAGACGGATTACGAAGAGGAATTCTACAGTCTACGAATACTCTAGAATACTTTAGTCATCGGGTGAACGCAAGCAAGCAAGCAGTCCATATATTCCTAACCTTGATGTCCTTAATAAGCACTGATCTCTTTTGAGACCTGAAATATCTATCTATAGCTAAACTTCTTTCTTTGAAATAAATGTTCTAAATAATCCTTTTTATAAAACATCATTGAATGTTTCTCTAAGTCTCAAATCACAAGTAAAAAAAAAAAGTAACTTTACCCCTGTCACGCCAAGTGGCGTATAGGGAACATGGTGTTAGTGACCATAAATTTTACAGACCTTCGGAACGTGATTTTTGGGGTAATGTGGTCAGTATAATGCCTGTGCCGATTTACTTTCCCAGAAAAAAAATCTGGTACCCGTTAAAGGCTGGGTGAACCGGAAGCCATCTGTTGGGATCGAACTCTACCTCTTGTCCTTTGTAGTCCAGTTCACTAACCACTGAGCTATCACGGCTCCCAAATCACAAGTAAAGTCCAGCTGTAATGTTCTCCTCATTGTTTCATTTTCTTCTACTCAGGCCTAATGTACTCCTGACTGTCCTCTCTGACCTGATTGTTCTTTCTTATCTCCTCCCTCAAAAGCTAACTTCTTTTATAGCCTAGACTAATCTTGGCTTCCACCATCTTTGTTTCTGTGATTCCGCCATCTTCCTTTAATTGCATGCAAACGTTTAACTTTAAAGATAAGTTCAAACTAAATTTGGGTGGGTCGCTTGCGAGTTATGTAACTTATATCTGATCTCATCACTGAGAGATTATTTTATCTGTTTACTTGTCTTTCATTCCTGCATTATCAGCAACTCATGTCAATATCAAGCATTCCATATCTTAAAGCCGTGCCCAAAATGCATGCATGCAAGAAACGTCTATGTCTATCAAATAATGTCCTATAAGAGTAATAAGTGTTGAGTAGCCAACAACGATGATGTAATACCATTACATTGTCCATTGTACTATATTACATTACCACAGGACATTGCACAAGATGATGAACTTGTTTTAAAAGTAACTTTTTTTCATAATTTTTGTTTCAGAATTAAACATGTAGTGAAGTGCACAATAGAAAGGCAGCACAGAATAATTTAGGGACTGTGATACATAGGGAGGTCAAAAAGTAATGCACACCAATTTTTTTCTCGGCTAATAATAAAGATAGGAATATGAAATTTTGCACACTTGGAATATGACATGTTCCAATTATGTGTACCAAATTGCACAGCATTCTGATAAATATTACGCAATCTATGAACTGTTAAAATGGAGCTTGTCAACAATGTCCGTTACAAACAGCGAATTGTCATAGAATTTCTGGTTGCGGAAAAAGAAACTGTGGCAAACATTCATAAACGACTGTGTGCAGTGTACAAATGTTCTGCAGTCGATAGGAGCACAGTTAGTCGCTGGGTTCAGAGAATTAAAGCTGCAGAAAGTGTACGAGTGGAGCTGCATGATTTAACGCGTTCTGGACGTGTTGCCTCGGCTACCAGCACAGACATGTTAAACCGGGCTGATGCCATTATTCGTAAGGATAGGTGTATCACTAGTCAGCAATTGGCATTGCAGCTTACAGTCAGCAAGGGAAGTGCAATCGCAATTTTTAAAACTCTCGGATATTCAAAGATTTGCGCTCGATGGGTTCCTCGGTGCCTAACAAATGATCACAGAGTTCAAAGGAAAACATTCTGTTCTGAATTGTTGGAGCGTTTCGGTGTTGAAGGAGAAATGTTTTTGTCAAAAATTGTTACCGGTGATGAAACGTGGGCACATTATTATGAGCCTGAAACAAAAATGCAGTCAATGGAATGGCATCATCCGCAGTCACCAAAAAGAAAAAAATTCAAAACATCTCCATCAGCCAGAAAGGTGATGATCACTGTCTTCTGGGACATTGATGGTGTGATTCTTGTTGATGTAATGACAAGAGGTGAGACAATAAACTCGACAGCTTACATCAATACACTGACAAAACTCAAAAATCGGTTCAAAAGAGTTCGGCCTAATAAGCCATCTGCAGATTTGTTGCTTCAACATGACAATGCACGCCCCCACACAAGTCTGGTAACACGGGAAGCAATCAGCAAATTTGGTTGGACTGTACTGCCCCATCCTCCTTACAGCCCTGATCTGGCTCCCTCAGATTTCCATCTGTTTGGACCACTCAAAAAATTCCTGCGTGGGACACACTTTGACAATGATGAGGATGTGATCCGTGCAGTTAAAAAATGGCTACGCGAGCAGGACAAAACTTGGTACAAACGAGGCATTCATGACCTAGTTTCGCGTTGGCGTAAGGCAATACGCTTGGACGGAGATTATGTTGAAAAATGGGTAGTGTAAAGGGGATGTTCAGCTACAATCTGTGAAAATTTCACACATTTTGCCCGAATAGTTTCCGAGAAAAAAATTGGTGTGCATTACTTTTTGACCTCCCTTCAGTAGTTAAGTGGTTAGTGAACTGGACTTCTCATGTCGAGTTTGATCCTGGTCGTAAGCTTCTACTCTAAACATATCTAGTTGTAATTTCATATTTCTTGGGGATTTCTGTGTCTTCCTCAGTTTTATTCTCATTTTTCCAACTACTGGTACATGGTTATTATTCAATGTACTTCTGGCCTTGCTTTAACAGATGTTGGGCCATTCCTGAATCTTCTCTGTACCAGTATAAAATCAATTTGATTGTGTACTTTGTTGTCTGGGCTTTGCCATGTCCATAGTCATCTAGGGTGTTGCTTGAACTAGGTGTTACCTATAATCATTTCATGTGTCTTTGCCCAATCTATTAACCTATCCCTTGTCTCTTCAAGGCTATTTACTCCAGTCACATTTTGCACTTTAGCAGTACCTACCTTTGCATTGAAATCCCCTAATATAAAAGTTAATTTTTGGGATTTACACTGTTCCATGGTCATCTCTAGCACATTGTAAATGGTGTCAATGTTTTCTTCTACAATGTTACTTGCTAGTACATAAGCTTGAATTATGTTGATATCCACATTGGTCTACATTCAATTTTACTAGTAAAATTCTATCTGATACTGGCCAAAATCCTTTCACTGTTTTGTTTTTTTCTCTATCTAACATAATGGCTACTCCTCTTTTGTGTGTGGTTCCTCCAGAAAAAATTGTATTTCCAGTGTCGCGTTGTAATAATCCTGCTCATTTCCATCTCATTATACTTAGTTCCAGAATGTTCAATTTCGTTCTCTTCATTTCTTGACTGATGTTTTCTTGCTTGCTGACCTGTTCCAAGTTTCTATTGCTAGAATCTTTCTATTTTTGATCTTGCTAACAGTAGCTTGATGACAATGGGGTGTCACCTGTGGTACATGACGCTCCCTATTGGACGAAGTGACCAGATGGTTAAATCTATGAAGTCATGAAAGTGCTGCATTATTACACACATTTTCCTGTGTCATTTTTTGCAGAATATATTTACTATATTATATGTTATATATGGGACCTGCAATAGCTCAGTGGTTAGGGAAATGGACTACAACGGACAAAAGTTTGGGTTTGGTCCTGACCAATGGCTTCCGGGTTCACCCAGCCTTAAGTGGATATCAGATTTTTTCCTGGGAATGTAAAGCAGCATAGGTGTAAAACCTACCATATTACCCCAAAAATCATGTGCCGAAGGTCTGTAAAAATTATGGTCATTAACACCATATTCCCTATACGCCACACTTGGTGTGACGGGGGCTCTTTACTTTTTCTTTTTAAATATGTTATATGTGTGTGTTGTGGGGGAGGGGGAAGTGGACACCATACACCTATATGAATTGTGTACACATTGATAGATTTAGTACCTAGTTATGCTATCATCTAGCATGCCTTACAGGTTTTTATTTCTACATGTCTGTCATTGCATTCTAAATTGCAGTCTCATTAATAACCTTAATGATTTCCAACATGAAGTAGTTGAAGATTTTCAAGATTTTGTCAAATTGATGGACTACTTTCAGTTGGAATGTGCCGCAGCTGTCTGAGAAGCTTCTGGGACACCGTCATGTTTCACATTATCATCAAGAACCGTGCCCGTGTCCCATCTACTGATGGTTTTATAGCCCGAAGAATAGCTGGACCAGGCTTAGCCTCCAATTACTTCTTTCAGGTAAATTGAAAAATGTTTTCTTCCACAAGCACATCATATTGATAAACGTAAAGGCTATCACAAGAGAGATTATGTTTTTGTAGATCCTGTTCAAGAATGATTCTGGAGATGGACATGTTAGCTCTCACTTGAGAGCATCAATAGTGTAGCTGCAAAATACTCTTAAATGGATTCAAATGCTGCTAGTTACATCTGAGGTTTTGCAAAAGTTTCTATTGTCCACCAGGTCACCAAGTAAAATTGGGGACCATGGGTAGAGCTCATGTTACAGGAAGTTGAAGGAAAGTTACTTTCACTATAAAGTTTGTGCTGAAGGTGACATCAGTTAAACGTTTGTCAACTCAGTTATCATTAAATCATTAATTCAGGAAGTTCTGTTTTTTTTATGAAAGGAATGCATCTAGAGAATTTTAAATTTTTTTAAATAACTTGGTGTCATAGTAACTAATTTTTTTTTTGTGTTGAAAAAACAACAGAGTACTTCTTAAGACTAATTCTCTTGTGCACTTTTAAGCTATCTTTCATAGAGTTCTAGTGAGAGCTAGAACTTTGTCCTCATTCTATACACCCTAAAGTGTACAGTAGGAAGTAAAGACAGGAAGGTTTTAATATTGGCTCAACAGTCACTCCAAAGTTTATGGATTTCATTTACCTGGACAGTTTTTGTTATATCAATAAATTCCTTGAGAATGCATTTGTTGATGACAATAGTTGTATAATCCACTTCTGTTACTTAGCGTATGCATCAATTATATTGGAAGTCTGAATGAGTTGGGTGCTACAGTCAGATCCATCATTAGTTTAAAAAAATAGACACCAAGCATTAGCCCTACCTCATTTTTCCTTTAGAAGCAAGCAAGGCAGATGTTTGAATTAAATGTCATCCATCTTTCTAGATCCGACCTGAGCAAGCTCTGGCAGCATTGGAAGCAAGGATTGAGCATGATGAGCTAGAAGCCTGGAAGAAGCAGAAACTAGCCATTATTGAACAGCCTAAAGAAACTTACAAGTTTGTATTTTTTTTTTCTATTTTTTATCTACAAATAATTTTGGTGTGAAGAGCTTCTTTCACGTGTTCAGCAAATACTTTTTTCAATCTGATTTTAAATTTGAAAGTGTCTCTTTCTTTGCTTAGTTCTTGTTTTACTCTTATAAAGTTTGCTGCCTTTGCTTGTTGTTCATGTACAGAGACAGCTAGTTGTGGCACAGAAAAGAGTTCATCTAATCTTAAACAGAGACTAATGCTTTGGAAACTGTATCAAAAGTTTTACTGAAGGAATAAAACAATAAAGTACTCTGAAGCTAAAAATATTTGTCAGAGAAGCCACAAAGAGGAAGTCTAAAATATCTAAGAGTACAGAACTTAAGAATGATGTAGAAAGCTTTGACATCCAACATCACTATAATATTCTGGTCAGGAAAGAGCTGACAAATTGACAGTGGAATTGTGAAAACTAATCATCATCATCATGTACCGTACCAGTTGGCGTTGGCGATCATGTCCTTCCACAATCTTCTATCTACAGTGCATTGTATGAGTTCTGTTGTTGACTGTTTTCCATGCCATGACACCAAGCTATCCAGTATTTTCTCTCTTTGTCGTCTGCGATCTCTCTTTCCTTTTATTTTGCCAGTTGTAACCAAGTATTCCAACTTTCCTCTTCTCATGATGTGCCCGAAAAATGTTGATTGCTTCTTTCTGATGTTTTTTAAGAGCTCCCTTTTTGTGTTGGCCTCTTTGAGAACTTTCTCATTGGTCTTTTTAGCTGTCCAGGGAAAACTAATGCAGGTTAATAAAGTAAAACTTCTGAAGAGAACCTGAAATTTCATAAGAGTGTATACATGACCAAATGGAATATACAATACTTGCATTACCAGCTCATCAGAAACATTTAAATGACAGCACTAAGACTCTGAAGTTAGCTTCTCTCTGGCCGATGACAGCACATAGGGCAGAAGCCTAGCTCTCCATAATTGATGATTTGCTGCTAGTTCTTGTAGGTTTTGCTTTTGCTTGTTTCTTAGTTCTATAATGGAGCCGTTCCTTAGTAATATTGTTTTATATAATTTTTTTTCTTTTTGTTTGCCTTGTTTTCTTTTATCATGTGGTTTCCACGTGAATGCCTGATGGAGAAGTCTTTCCTCATTCATTCTGATCATCCGACTGATGTATTTCTATTGTCTTCTAGTTAGCTCAACTTTTATTCTTGTTTAGTTTTGTCTCTTATCTTATTGTTTAAAATGCATTCTCTCCAAGTTATGTTTGAGCTTTTTCAGAGACATTTATTTTCGAAAGCATTTAATTTCCTTTCTAACCCAACTTTGTAGATGTAGTTAGTACTGGTATCACACAGCAGTTGCACAGTCTACATTTTGTACAATTGCTGAGTACTTTGGATGTTCATCAGTTTTTTGAAAGCACCTGATGCTAGTGCAATGTGTGTCATGATTTCTCGTGTTAAATCAACATTTCTTGACATTTGCTGCTTAGGTAGGTACAATTTGTAACATTTTGTATATCATAAATAAAGCAACTTTAATATATTAAACGTTGCCTAATTTTGGATATTTTTTTACAGAAGCTTACAGTGGAACTCCACCAGTTCCATTGAGAAAGTTCACATTTTTGTTTGTCTGTCTAGCTTGTCAAACCGAAGATGGTGCATAGGGCAGAAATTATAGACTTTCTGTGTCTAACAATCTTTGCTATTTATTGTCAGACTTTACACAAGACCCACATTGAATCTCATCACATGTTCCTGTTCTAGGCAAGCCTCTCAACTTCAGCATGTTAGCTGGTGCTCGCTGTTGTTGCCTCTCACCTATAGATTTTTTCTATGTCTGCCGCTTTTTATTTTGCTTTAAAAGTAAAGTAAAGTAAAGTACCCCCGTCACGCCAAGTGGCATATAGGGAATATGGTGTTAGTGACCATACATTTTAAGGACCTTCAAGCACATGATTTTTGGGGTAATGTGGTCGGTATTACGCCCGTGCTGCTTTACTTTCCCAGAAAAAAATCCGGTACCCATTTAAGGCTGGGTGAACCCGGAAGTCGTCGGTTGGGATCGTACCTTGTCCTTTGTAGTCCAGTTCACTAACCACTGAGCTATCACGGCTCCCATATTGCTTTATGTTTACAATTTAAGCGCTTGCTTTGTGATTATATTGTTGTTTCTTCTCATCATTTGGCTGACATATACCCACCGTCTTTTCTTGATTATAGATAATATTTTTGGATGCATGGCCACTTTGCTTATTTCTGAGCTACCTGAGACATTTTTTTTAAGCTATCAATTTATTTTCTATTTCTTTAATTGTTCTCCAGCTCCTATATTCAACAGTAAGGGTGGATAATATATTTGATAAAAAAATATAAGCTTTGCTTTTGTGCTTAGTAATTTTGTTTTAATATTTCATCAAGGCTTTTTAATATTGATTACTGCCTTTGTTATTCAATTCTAATGTCTTTCTTTGTGTCTCTTTCTTTGATCTAACCATCTTCCAAGATGTACCATGTTATCTACTTCTTCCACTACCTCCTTCCAAAAGAAACTCTACACCAGTCAAAATTTCAGCTTCAGTTGCAAATAATTCCAGTTGTCATTACAGTTATTTAAATTTAATTTATGCTGATAATTGTTTCATCTGTTGTTTAGTAAATTATTGTGCTTTGAATGAAGGTGGTGAAGTAAAATTGCACAACTGTCTATCTGTCTGTCTGCCTGCCTGCCAACCTTTTGAGCCATAACCGGCCCATAGGGCATAGAATCAGATACCCTTTCCCTGTTTCTAAATGTTTCTTTCTAGTAGTCTCAATCCTTGCAAAGATCTTTTATCAAATCTCACCATTTGTCTCTCTTCTGTGCATGCTTCTCAATCTCATTGAGGGAGCCGATTCCTGCTGCCTTTGCCTCTCTGATCAATGTTTTTCTCAATGTTTCTCTGGGTCAGTCTCTTTTCCTCATATCTGTTGTTTTGCACAACTATAACATGTAAAAAGGACAAGGGGTAGGGTTCGATCCCAACCGACGGCTTCCGGGTTCACCCAGCCTTAAATGGGTACCGGATTTTTTTCTGGGAAAGTAAAGCAGCACGGGCGTAATACCGACCACATTACCCCAAAAATCATGTGCTGAAGGTCTGTAAAATATAGGGTCACTAACACCATATTCCCTATACGCCACTTGGCGTGACGGGGGTACTTTACTTTTTTTACTTTTATAACATGTAAAAGAAGTTAACAAGGAACATTAACTAGTACATTTCACATTTTTAAAAATTAGATAAAGGTTTCAAAGCAGAAACAGCCCCAGTTAAAATGATTAATTCAAAGAGTTAATTACAGGTGGAATCACAAAATGATGAGTGAAGTGCTTCTCTACCCTAAAGGGAATCACAAAATGCTGAGTGAAGTGCTTCTCTACCCTAAAGGGAATCACAAAACACTGAATGAAGTGCTTCTCTACCCTAAAGGGAATCACAAATCGCTGAGTGAAGTGTTTCTCTACCCTAAAGGGAATCACAAATCGCTGAGTGAAGTGTTTCTCTACCCTAAAATCTGGAGTTTACTAACACACTTCAGTTGTTTCACTGTTAAAATAGATAATTGAATAATTTGAGAAACTGTACTAATCACTTCTAAGTGCTGTGACTTAATACTGTGGATGAAAACAGTTAATAACCTTAAATATGTACAATGCTGTAGTTTTGATTGTACCTATTACGTCAAGGACAGAGAGAGTGAGAGTAAGAAAACTGTTTAGGACAATTCATCTGGAATGCTCATATTTGTACATTGTAAGAAGCATGAAGTGAGGTTTGAGTTCATTGACTGATATCTGCTCTCTATATTTTGATTGACAGAAAGTTTGTGGAGCAATGTTTTAAGCCATTCTCTGCATCCCTGAGTGATAGAGGAGTGTACTTACAGCTGTGCCAGGAGACTGCTGAGTATGTCAAGATCCTGAGCACTAAAGTTTCACAGTAAGATGAATGTTTTTATAATGTGATAATTCTGTAAGGAAATATAATTGCTCTCTCTCTCTGAAGTATTGCCTAGTCTTAAGACAATTACATGACAGATTACAAAGTGAGATTTTATCATTTTTGTGGATGGAGGCTAAGTTTGAAAATACTTGTATAAGTATGAAAATACTTTGTACAGCAGAATGAATTCAAGAATAATGCAGAAGTGAAAGGAATGACCATGCAACTAAACAAAATCTCAACTGTAATCAAGAAAAGAAAGTGGCCATGTGAAGAAAAGGCTAATGAATCACAAAGCAAGCTCTTCTTGGAAACAGTAGGAAAAAGAGGTCTACCTCACCTCGAGAGACACTGAGAAGAACACTGATAAGAGAGACAAGCATAGCAGACATCAACTACCTTGTTGAGATTGAAAAGCTCACCTAGAAAAGGAACTTATAATGGGGTCCAGTGAGCCCTGTGTGACATTACATGGCACTGAAAGGATGATGATAGTGGTGACTAAGTGTAAAATATCATCATCATCATCATGTACCATGCCGGCTGGCGTAGGCGATCATGTCCCTCCACAATCTTCTATCTACAGTGCATCGTATGAGTTCTGTTGTTGACTGTTTTCCATGCCATGACACAAAGCTATCCAGTATTTTCTCTCTTTGTCGTCTGCGATCTCTCTTTCCTTTTATTTTGCCAGTTGTAACCAAGTATTCCAATTTTCCTCTTCTCATGATGTGCCCGAAAAATGTTGATTGCTTCTTTCTGATGTTTTTTAAGAGCTCCCTTTTTGTGTTGGCCTCTTTGAGAACTTCCTCATTGGTCTTTTTATCTGTCCAGGGAACTTTCAACATTCTTCTGAGAAATCCCATCTCTGTGGCCTCTAATTGTCTTTTCATTTGTTTGTCTACTGTCCATGATTCGCTTCCATAGGTCAGAATTGGTTCTATATAGCACCGATGAACTCTCTTTCTCATTTTTATTGACATAGATTTGTTGCATAAGATATTTTTCAAATATAGTTGAATGAATAATAAATGACTTTTGATTGACTTAGAACAAAACATTTCTATAGACTTTATGTTAATATTTATTAATCATGTTTTAATTTCTTTGTTAATTCTTGTCAATTAAATTAATTTTCTATTTAGACGTGAAGTGAAGCTTTACACAGGGCTGAACCCAGATCTACAGAGAAGAATCAAACTACCTGAAAGTGACCTGAAGGTGAGTACAAGGCTTTGATCTTGATCCTTCCAGCACTGCTAGTCGTCACATAGTGCTCATGGTATTTTTTTACCATCCATCTCTGTTCTTGGCAAGATGTTATGTAATGAGTCTATGCCTGCCAACTTTGCGTCTCTTATAAATGTTCTTTTTATTGTCTCTCTAAGTCTTCTTATAATGTATACTGATGTTTCCCATAGAAGAGCCTGTTTTGAAATTCTTTTACATGACTCATTATAAGACTACAAGATACTACAACATCCATGGTTTCCAAGGTACAAGGCCTATAGCTATAAAAAATAATAGAATAATATGACATTATCTTTTTTAATAGGCTGCTTATTTTTCTTCAAAGGTAAATGCTAATTTGTCATGGAAGTGAAGATATACAACGGGGTTAATGTTTTCATATGAACTTTTTCTAGCTGACCATATTCTATGCAGCCAAGATTCTGGAAGAGTTCTACCCTGATCATGTCACAGTACACACTGGTCTTAGTGAGGAGCAGTTTTGGGAGTCAGTGGACTTGGAGCTCAGGGACTGGAAAGGTATGTTTACTTTTATCTTTAATTGAAATGTAATATAATGTATTCAAATGTAAGACTATCATTTAGTGACATTTTGTTTACAATTGTTTTATTTATATGTAAGTTGCCAACCCATCTGAGACAGAGGAGATTAACTTGCTTCTATTTGCAGACAATCAGGCACAAATACATGGAAAAATAGAAGACCTGCAGGAATACTAAAATAGATTTAACAACACACGTTCAAATATAACATGAAAAACAAGCATGAAAGAAGTGATGAACATGACAAAAGAAAAACAGAATATCAATGATAGACAGCAGACAATTAAAACTAGTGGAGGAATTTAAACACCTAGGAAGTCTAGTGATAATTCACAGGCAACAGAAATAGATTTAAGATGCAACAAAGCTTATCAAATCATTGGACAGATGTTGCCACTACAGTCAAACAAAGAAATAACCCTAGAGGCAAAATAGACAACGCAATCATCATTCCAACATTGTGTTACCTGAATGCTAGACTCAGTTAAATGTTTTAGGTGCATGACATGGAGCCTGAGAGATAGGATTGGAAGTGAAAAGCTAAAAAAAATAACTAGGAATAAGTTGTTCTCTCAAGATCACCGTTGCCAGTGTGTTATTGTGTGCATGTTTGATCTGTAAAACAGTGTGAAATGTCTGATACAGTTAATGTACCCTTTGATCTAATTTTTATTGTAGGATTTGCAGCAAAAAAGCTAAAGGAAATATTTACTCCAGCATTCCTTGTTCCCTTGGAAGAAACAGACAACTATTTTCAGCTGAAGGTAGGTCTAGCGTACCAGGATGTGTACATAATCATGAGTTGATCTGCATGAAGTGTTCTAGCAAAACAGTTCCAAGTATTAACACAATCCATACCATGAGCAACAAAATATGGGTCGGATAGCCAAGTATCAGCTGGGCTGAAACTAAGAATGGCAAAATGTTACATCTTCTCAATATTCCTGTATGGTGCAGAAACATGGACATTAGACAAGAAAACAGAACAAAAAATTGAAGCCTTTGAAATGTGGATTTATAGAAGAATAGGTAGAATTGGATGGAAACAAAGGATAACAAACGATGAAGTTTTAAAACAACTGAAAATAAAAAGAGAACTGCTGAACACAATTAAGACAAGACAAATTAAATTTTTGGGGCATGTTAAAAGACACAACAGCCTACTAAAAATAATATTGGAAGGAAAAATACAAGGCAAAAGAGGCAGAGGCAGACCAAGACTAACATGGACGAGTAACATCAAAAGATGGACAAGTCAATCTATGTCGCCTGCACCACCAAAGCAAGAAACCGAGTAGAATGGCAATCCATGGTAGCCAACCTTTGTTGCGGAGAGGGCACACGATGATGATGATGAGCCAAGTATCAAGCACAAAAGCCACATTTTGCTGCTTTTAATTTATCAATGATTTCACAATTATCTGACAGTTATCTCAACACTATCCAGGAATATAAGGAATATATACCACTTATTGAGAGCTATCATTACATTACCTGTTATTGAGCTATTTGCGGGTCATCATCATTGCACTCAGAACATGTCCATAGGTGCTCAGATCCCCTCTTCAGCAAGTCTTGCAGTGTCCAGTGACTGACGACTCCAGTTCTATGTTGGTTGATAAGTCTTCTTACACGGCCACTAAGTTTCTCATTTCTGGCTGTGCCCATCTTAACTCCCATTTTCATCATCCAAAGAAGTGATGTGGATCTGTGTTTGTCGAAGTCCTGTGCTCTTCCCACATCTCAGAGGGCATTGATAATGTCCGCCCGATCCATTGATTGCCCGTCCTCAACGACAGCGCAACTAGCTAACCTGTCCGCTCTTTCATTTCCCCGTACTCCTGCATGTCCAGGGACATGACAAAGGTAATCTTACGTATTTTTGACTTCTGCAATGACTCTACCCATTGCATGCATACAGAGCCCGCCTCCACTTTTTTTATCATGCTCATCGAATCACTCAATATACATGCGTGGGTGTAGTCTTGTGACTCTAACCATTTGAATGCCTTGATCACTGCCATCACCTCCATTGTCATGCTACTCGTGGTCATGATGTCTTCGTAGACTATTCTGCCTGCCGAGCATGCTGTAAATGCCCATGCACTTCTTTGGTGTCGTCTTACAGATCCGTCTGTATAGATGACTGCATCTTTCTCGTCGGTGTTATCACAGATGAGACAGTTGACCTCAGCATTAACCACGACGGGGTTCTGTTCCCTACTTTTCCTGTCAAGTGTGACAATACACGAGAAAGTCCCCTTGAACGACGTAGGCACCGGTATCCACTCCTCACCAATGCTGATATTGGTAAGTCCACAGACCTGTTTGATGACATCTTCTGCTCGACCCATCCACCCATGATTTGCCTCTTTTTAGCCTGGCGCCTTTCCCTGTGTTGAGCACGTGGTGCAATGGATGCTCTTTATCTGTGCTAATCTTCAGGTATGCTCGTGCTCTCCAGATCTTGATTCTGTCATCCATGGTTGGAAAGTCACCTGTTATATATTTATAGTTTTAATGTTAAAATACAATTATTTGTCATGTTCTTTTTTTTAAAATTCTTTTAGCAGTTTAGCTTTTGTTTTCTCTTTTTTTAAAAAATCATTACTGCTGTGGTTGATTACAGGTGAACCATATGAATATAAAACGCTATGTTGAGATGCTGTCTTCGGCTAACTTTCATGATGATTTGGATCTAGTAATAGAACTTCATTCACCTGAAGGTATTTGATATGACTTTACTTAATATTTGTTTATTATAATATATGAATTTGGAGCTTTTTTCCCTTTTAGTATTTCTTTATTATGTCTCTTGATTTTCCTAGTTTTATTTATATTAATTTGTTTTCCCATACCTTCCTTTACAAATTTGATTGTTTAATTTTAATTGTTTTTAACTATATTTATTTTCTTATTATCACCATGTTTTGTTTACATAGTTTCTTTTGTTTTTCATAAACATTTGTTATAGTGTCTGTAATGTTGTAGTTTGACTTTGTCACAGGTATATGCTGATTTAGTAGTTCTGCTGTTTTTTTCTGGTTCTTATTTATTACACTGTTAATGTTAATTAATAAAATAAACCAATAGTTTTTGTGAGCTGCAGAGTGGTTAGTGCAGTTACTTACTGATAGGAAGAGTCCAGGTTCAATTTCCAGAAGTGGCAGATTTTTTTGTTTGGTCTGACAAGGTTCCAGGGTTCACCCAGCCTCTAAAAATGGGTACCAGATATTATTCTGGAAAGTAAAGACAGCCTGGCATAACACCGACCACATCACTAAAAAATATGCCATTGTTATGGAAAAATATGATCACTAACACCATATTCCCCATATGCCTAGCAAGGCCTGGAGGGAACCTTTGCTTACATTTCTTTTATGAGCTGCCTGGTTTGTTTCATCTTCTTTAGAGACCCTTATTTTTGGAAGCTTTTTCATTTGCACTGCATGTATTTGTTTCAGTTGTTATATACCTTGCAGTCTAGTCCATTAGTTTGAAAGCATTGACAATTTGCCTGGCCATATACTTTTTGTCTTTCCAATAGATCTGACTCTGCATATTATGTGATGCACACTGTTCCTTGTTTTTCTAGATTTTTTAGTGTAATTCTTTCAATTGTTCTTGTTAGCCTTGTCAAGTCTGTTTTTTGTTTGTTTGTTACTGCTACTAATAAATACATGTATTGTCTACATGCCTTTGTTGTTCTGCCTGTTTTTGTTTGTTACTGCTACTAATAAACTTAATTCTCAAATAAAAGAATAAATAATAAAATAAATAAAATTTATTCTCAAGACCTACAAATAAATATCAAAGTTGAAGGAATACGCCTGGAGACAGTTCAGAGCTACAACTACCTGGGACATACTATAACTAGTGATGGAAAATGTAAAACTGAAATAAACAAAAGAATAGGTATGGCAAAAAGTAATTTTAATGCCATGAAAAGTATACTAACATTAAAACAAATAACACCAGGGCTAAAACTAAAAATAGCAAAATTTTACATCTTCTCAATATTCCTGTATGGTGCAGAAACATGGACATTAGACAAGAAAACATAACAGAAAATTGAAGTCTTTGAAATGTGGATTTTTAGAAGAATAGGTAGAATTGGATGGAAAGAAAAGAAAGCAAATGAAGTTTTAAAACAACTAAAAATGAAAAAAGAACTACTAAACACAATTAGAACAAGACAAATGAAATCTTTGGGACATGTTAAAAGACACAACAGCCTACTAAAAGTAATATTGGAAGGGAAAATACAAGGTAAAAGAGGTAGAGGCAAACCAAGATGAACATGGACAAGTAACATCAAAATATGGACAAGTAAACCTATGACAATATGCACCATCAGAGCAAGAGACAGAGTAGAATGGCGCTCCGTGGTAGCCAACCTTCGATACAGAGACGGCACTCAATGAATGAACTAATAAACACATGTATTGTGTACATGTCTTTGTTGTTCTGCCTGTTTTTGTTTGTTACTGCCAGTAACAAACACATTTATTATGTACATGTTATTGTTGCCCTGAGTTAACATTACAACACTTTAGTTTTATGATGAGCTTCTAGAACTAATACACAAACACTGCACTGCCAGGTGATGTCAATGTCCAAGCTCCATACTTAGATGTTCTTTACTTTGATCCAAGAAAGAAACAGAATATCAATTCTCTACAAACTTCGCATCTCAGGTAAAATGACAAGTTAATTTGAATCATTTTCATTTGTGAATATAAACAAATAATGTTATAGATTGTGAAAGCACAAAGTAAAGTATGTTCACCACATATAACTTATGGGAGTGAAGTATTACATTTGACAAATTACACTAAAGAAAATGTTTTTTTTCCAAGTGCCCGTAAAAATGCCATTATCTCTATGTTATTTATTTGTCTCTCACCTTGGATGTTTCCATTAATTGTAGATTTGTATTTATTTACATTGTCTTCAGTTTTTACAATACCAAGCTTCAACATTAGATCCTTGCTTCTAATACCTTCCCCATCTCAATATGCCAAGCCCAACCTTTGTACAGGAAGAATACAATTTCTCAATAGATGTCTGGAACCTTAATCCCCCTCAAAGTACTCTCCTTGGGACTGCACACACATTCTTCCAATGGTTCCACTATTGTTGGGAGTATTTATGGAGGACCTCTTTGGGAATTGAGCCTTCGTTCTCCATATAATGTCTTCTCATGACTTAAAACAGGTCACTGATACGGTGACATCTTTTGCCTGGGGAACAACTAAAAGTTGTACTTGTAAACTCATGACCAGTGATTAAGGTGTCCAGAAATGTAGGGTTACCATTTGTGCAGTCTAACATGTCCTGTGAGTCTTCCAAACATGGTTGCCTCTTCTCTCCTATTAGCAGGTTTGCCACAAATTTCGCTGATACTCTTAGCATAGCCAAATCCTCATACAAAATGGGGTTTACTGGACCAATGCTTATTCACACTTTGTCAGCAAATTCTCAAATGGTGACATGATGGTTTTGCATGACCAAAGTCTGCACTTGGTCAATGACCTTGTTATTTTGGCTTCTTGAACGCCTATCTTGTTATTTGCTCTCTATTACAGCTGAGGCTTCTGAATGGTTTCAACATGGGTTTATTTAGTTTTTTATTTGACTGCAGAGTCGATTGTCTCCTGTTCTGAGTTGTATAATGATAATTTGTTCCAATCTGTTCATATTATGGTAGGCATTTTGATTTGGAGCTTGTAGCTTTCTGACTAATTTGATTATCTGTTTCTTCTGATGATGTGTAACTGGTGCATCTGAGTGCTGCTGCACATTCCTTTGCCAGCTGGTCTGCTTTCTCGTTTCCTGGTATTCTATCGTGAGATTGGATCCACTGCAGGGTGACCTTGTGATACTTGCAGAGTTCAGTCAATAAGGTTTGCAGATGGGGTAATTTTCTGGATTGTATTGCCAGGAGTGGTTATCATGCATCTGTCAGGAACACTTCAGGCTGTGGACCAAGATTACTGTTCAGCAGTTTTTCTATTGTCAACTTTATTGCTTGCATTTCTGCAATCAATATAATAATCATGATATTATTTCCCTGTTGCTATTTCATTCAAGTACTAGTGTTATTTGAGTATTCTATGTATGCTCCTGCTCCCCTATTCTTTACTGCATTTTGAGCTGATCCATCTTCATCAACACGGACCAGAGATCTTGTGGATTTTCTCCATTCAAGAAACAGAATGTTTTACACTGTATTCTATTTTGTATAATGAGAATGTAAGAATCAAAATCATGTTCATTGGGGCCCTTCAGTTATCATAGAGTCTGCATACAACATTACTTTATAGCTTATTGGTTATGGTAGGCCCCGGTATCACTGCAAACGAATTAAAATCCATAATCGCGCAACCGCCCGTGCCAGTGGAATCATCCGAATTACTAACTCATCTCCCAAACAAAGAAAGGTAACTATAGTCCTCATCATAGCAGTCCCAGCACACGTCAAAAGACATAAGGTGAAACCACACAGAAAGTGAACACAGCCAACTGTTCCCTGTCATACGATATAATTCATCGTAAACAATTGGAATGTCGAAACATGATCAAATCGGATGAGACATACAGCTCACAGTGTGCACAGAACACTTAACTCAGTAGCTCCTGCAACAAGCTGGACTTGGAATATGAGGAAACTGCAACAAGGAACACTTTTCATACATAGCCTTCAATGGTTCCTGCCGCCTGTCCACCATATAGACCGAAAGTTCACATCCTCCTGAAAATGATGATCACCATATTTTTTTTCATGTATAGTGCTTGATGATGTTAGGACATTGTTTTTGACTCCAAGTCCGAACATATAAAACACAGTTAGTCATCGGATTATCCCCATCGCACATCAAACAACAAACCGTAAGTTTAGCGTATGGCCAGTCTAGTGATATACGATGAGCCATTATAATGACGTAGCACACACAACACTGGCAGAGCCCATGGATTCTTGATTACTCTAGTGAATGCAGCCTACAACGAATCGAGCACTGCGCAAATAACCAAAAGAGAAAAAACTTTGGTTGACTTGATGAAGCAGTCCACATTAATGCATTGTAACATATAAAAAACTTGTGTCAAACAATTCCAACGACTTACATTGAACAGCACTCAATGTGTATGTAAACCACAGATGAACTCTAGAAGGTGGAAGGTCGCATTCACAACACTTGACTTGTCAAAAAGGAATATTGCCATGTGTACAACTCCGCTTCATCAGTGCAGATTTGTTAAGTAGAACATTATTTTGACTTTAACACAGAAAATTGCACTGGAGAGCAGAAATTAATCAGTTCCCAAATGCATTTTCTGCAGCGATCGAGAGAACATGATCTTTGTTCCACCATCTTGGAAACGAAAGCTTATATGTCTTCTTCTTCTTCTTCTTCTTTCCTTCCTCACCAGCCTTTCAGCGTCGATGAGAGATATGATTTGCGGTCTTTTGCACTTCTGTTCGCCTCTGCTGCTGTTATGTTTCCTAGTGCTTCTAATATTCCATTGATCCGTCTTCTTTGTGGTCTACCCTTGGGTCTGGTGTTCTCACAACGTTTGTTGAAGGCTGGTTGTGTTGTATTTTGATCTTTCTGCCTTGTCACGTGGCCAAACCATTTTATCTGTTGTTTCCTTATATATTCTATGGCAGGGGCTATTCCTAGCTTTTTTCTCAGTTCTTCATTTCTGATCTTATCTCTCAGACTGTTTCCTGTCATTTGTCTAACACATTTCATCTCTGTATAGGTTATTTTACTTATTGTTCTTGCATCTAGGGTCCATTGGTAGCACAACGTTGGGATGAAGATTGTATTGTATAGTGCTCGTTTTGCCTCCAGAATTATTTCCTTGTTGGACAATAGTGGTGATAACTGTCCAATGATTTGGCAAGCTTTGTTGCATCTTGATTCTATCTCTGCTTTTTGAGAATTATCATTTGTCATTAAACTTCCTAGGTATTTGAATTCCTCTACTTGTTTTAGTTGCCTGCCTTCTATAGATGTGTTGATGTTTTGTTTATTTTTGGTGACATTCATGTCTTCTGTTTTGTTGATGTTGATTTTCATGTTGTATTTTGTGCCTGAGCTGTTGAGTTTGTTTAGGTGTTCTTGTAGGTCTTCTATTGTTTCATGTATTAGTGCCTGATCATCTGCAAATAAAAGCTCATTGATCGCCTCTGTCTCTTTTGGGTTGGCTAGCTTGCATATATAGTCCATGTATGTAATAAACAGTAGGGGGGAATAGTACGCACCCCTGTCTTACACCTGATCTAACTTTGAAATGGAATGTGTAGCCTGCTGCTGTTCTGACCCTGCAGCTGCTGTTGATGTAGAGACTTTTAATTAGGTTGGTTAAATGTTGGCTTACTCCATATGTTAATAGTGTTTCCCACAGTTGTTCTCTGTTTACTCTTTTGAATGCTTTTTCCTGGTTAATGAAAGCTATGTATAAGTTTTGATTGTGTTCTGTCGTTTTTTTGTGCAAGCTGTTTTAGCGTGAATAGTGCGTCAGTACATTGTTTTTTCGGTACCCCATTTGAGAGTCGCTTAACTGTAGTTCTATTATTAGTCTCAGCCTTTTTTTCCAAGATTTTGGCGTATAGCTTTCCTACATGGCTGAGAAGAGATATGCCTCTATATTGATTGCAGTCTCTTTTGCTACCTTTCTTTTTCCATATTGGTATGATGGTTGCCTGTTGCCAGTCTTCTGGGGCTCGTTGTTGGTGTCATGCTGCATTAAATATTCTGTGCGGCCAATGCTCTCCTGCTGCTACTATTATTTCTATTGGTATGTTATCTATCCCCGGTGCTTTATTTCGTGGTGCATATTTGATTACTTCTTCGATTTCCTCTTTCATGATGTTGGGTTCAGTATTTGTGAGTTCTAGCGTGGTTTTTGTTGTCTTATTAGTAGTTGGTATGTTTAACAGGTCTTCAAAATATTCTTTCCATCTCTATTGCATATGTTGGTTATTTGATATTGGCTGTCTATCTTTGTCATTTATGAGCTCAGTAGGATCATGGTTTTCTTTTCTCGCTTTTGTGGCTTTTAATGCTTTGTAGAAATCTCTTGTGGCTGTCTTGAAGTCCCTGCTCATGTTTTGTCCGAATTCTGTCCAATTCTTTTGCTTAGCTTCTTTGATCAACATTTTAACTCTTTTTCGAACTAAATAATATTTTTCATATTTTTCTTGGTTCGTGTTCTTCCTCCAATGGTTCTAAACAGTTTCTTCTTTTCTTTAATTGCTTCTCTGATTGTTTCTTTCCACCATGGGGTGCTCTTTATCCCTTCTTTTGTTCTTAGCTTCGTTCCACAAACTGTTTTAGAGATGTTGGTTACTGTTTCCTTAAATTGTTTCCACTCTTCTTCTGCTGTGCACACTTCATTAGGGAGTTTCTTGAATTCCTCTGTTAGTTTTTCTTCTAGGGTTTTCCTTGTTTCTTGATCTTTTAATTGTTTTATTTTTATTGTCTGTTCTTTTCACTTCTTTTGTTTGTTTTCGTATATTCTCTTTATTTTTGGCTGTTTTAGTGTGATCATAACCATATTGTGGTCCGTGTCATCTGTAATATTAGGGATTGCACTACTGTCAGTACTCTTTTCTTGTTCTGTTGTCTTGTTAGTATAAAATCTATCTGGCTTCTGCATGTTGTGTCATTCCATTTGTACCAGGTGTATACTTGCGACTCTCTGTGTTTGAAGAATGTGTTGGTGATAAAAGCTTATATGTGCTCTTATTTATTAATTGTTGTTTTTGCTAAAGATATATGTAACTTTATTTGGTTATTTGGTTATGGAAGGCCCCGGTATCACTGCAAACGAATTAAAATCCATAATTGCTCAACCGCCCGTGCCAGTGGAATCATCCGAATTACTAACTCATCTCCCAAACAAAGAAAGGTAGCTGTAGTCCCCATCATAGCAGTCTCAGCACATGCCAAAAGACATATGGCGAAACCGCACAGAAAGTGAACACAGCCAACTGTTCCCTGTCATATGATATCAGCATTCATCGTAAACAATTGGAATATCGGAACATGATCAAAACGGATGAAACACACAGCTCACGGTGTGCACAGAGCACTTAACTCAGTAGCTCCTGCAACAAGCCGGACTTGGAATATGAGGAAATTGCAACAAGGAACACTTTTCATACATAGCCTTCAATGGTTCCTGCCGCCTATCCACCATATTGCCCGGAAGTTCACGTCCTCCTGAAAATGATGATCGTCATAGTATTTAAATGTATAGCACTTGATGATGTTAGGACATCGTGTTTGACTCCAACTCTGAACATACAAAACACAGTTCGTCGTCAGATTATCCCCGTTGCACACCAAACCTGATCATCGCAAGATTAGTGCATGTCGTCTTCTTGGAACACACGATGAGCCTTTATGATGACATAGCACGCACAAAATGGCTGTGCCCATGGATTCATGATTACTCCAGTGAATGCAGTCTACAACGAATGAAACATGGTGCAAATTTCCCAAAGAGATAAAACTTTATTATCCTCAAGTACTGGGCCTGCAGACTTAAGTGATCATGTCTCTCCACAACTTTCTATCTCTACAGGTGTAGGTGATCATGTCTCCCCACAACTTTCTATCTCTACAGGTGTAAGGTGATCATATCTCTCCACAACTTTCTATCTCTACAGGTGTAAGGTGATCATATCTCTCCACAACTTTCCATCTCTACAGGTGTAAGTGATCATGTCTCTCCTCATCTTTCTATCTCTACGGCTGTTTATCAATTCTTTTGTTGACGTCCTACAAAAACACTTTTACCATTCAATAAAGGCTGACTTTAGTCTAAAGACTGACTTATATGAGTATATTGTAATTTTGTTATACTTTTACCATAATTATGTTAATTACTTTTAGTTGAATTGTTTCTATCATAAATTTCTTATATTTGCTGACATCATCAAGCAATATCTTTAAGATGATTGTTAATTTAATTTTACTAACACAGAGAACAAGGCTGTGTTAGAAAGAGCACAGGGAATCTGATAGAGTTTGATAAACTTGAGGTGCCATTGCCAATTCCTCACCCATCAAGCATTGCTGTCACAATATACAACAGGTCTGTTTATTTTGTGTGTGCTCATCTATTAGTTAGGGTTCCTGTTCAAATATAATTACGTAAATATTAGTTTGTAGATCCACGTCTATTATTGATGAGAATCCAAAGGTTTGCTATAATATGTGAAGAAAACATATAACCTACGATGCCGTGTTTTTTTTTATATAGAAATTATATTTTAGAATAGCTAATCATATTTCAAATCAAACACCCAGTCTCTTTTTAGTGCAGTCAGACATAACATAGGACTCCCAATGTACATTACCATCAGTTTCTATTCTGGGTGCACTTTTCTATCCTAATTACAGAATCAGTTCCTTATATTCTTGCTTTCATTATTAGTTTTCTCATAAAATCAGCTTCTATTCCATTTTCCTGCTGTTTTCCATTTGAGAACTTGTTTTGTGATTCTCTGATTATTTTTTTCCTGTCACATGGTTGACATATGTCTGTTTCCTTAGCTTGATTATAGATAACACTGCTGTTTGCATGGTCATATCTCTTATTTCTGCATTAGTCAGGAACTCATTCCACTGTGTACAGTGTATTATGCAAGAACCAAAACATTTCTATCCTAACAGTATCTAGTTTTGCTCAAGAATGACACTACATCTAAGAGGGGAGTGACTGAAAGAACAAGCAAAAAAGCATCTTCAGACAACAGATTACATTATACATTCCTCCTTTTTCCTTCAATACTTTAAAGCAAGATTGATAAAACAAAGAAGAATACAAAGGATTTTCACTTTTGTTTTCAAATGCATCTATTTGATTATATATATATATATATATATATATATATATATATATATATATATATATATATATATAATATATATAAATGTAAAGTAAAGTACCCCCGTCATGCCAAGTGGCATAATATGGTGTTGGTGACCATAAATTTTACAGACCTTTGGCACTTGATTTTTGGGGTAATGTGGTCGGTATTACGCCCGTGCTGCTTTACTTTCCCAGAAAAAAATCTGTTACCCATTAAAGGCTGGGTGAACCGGAAGCCGTTGGTTGGGATCGAACCCTACCTCTTGTCCTTTGTAGTCCAGTTCACTAACCACTGGGCTATCGCGACTCATATAATATATATGGAATACATGTTTTTCTTTTGTTGATTTTCATCTTTCTCATGCACAGCTAGAGATAAATAAAAAAATATTTGAGTTGAGTATCAACGCTCTATTTTTATGTTTATGATTTTGGATTTTTCAATAATTCATAATTGGATAGTTGGTGGCCGAATGGATAGAAGCCATTGTCTTTCTCACAAAAATGTGATTGCATGTTTTAACTTCAGTAGGGTCACAAATTTGTTTCCATTCAACTTGCAATACAAATTGTGGCCTGAACACCTCAAATGTTTGAACATATTTTTGGTGTAATGTAAACAAAAGATGCATGAATGTGGGCTATTCATTTCAAAGTGGTTGGGAGGGCAAGTAATGAAAATGACAGAAAGTTGTGCACCTATTATTAACAATGAAATTATTGTGAAGGTCTCTTTTGAAACTTGTCTGTAGTACCAAAATCCACAAACTATATCATCATCAAGTACCGGGCCTACTGGCGTAGGTGATCATATCTCTCCACAACTTTCGATCTTGACAGTTATTTATCATTTCTGTTGTTGACCTTCTGCCAAGTCATTCTCTTAAGCTGTCTGTTATTTTTTCTCTTTGCTTCCCTCTATCTCTTCGTCCCTCAATTTTTCCAGTTGTTACAATATATTCCAGTTGTTCTCTTCTCATTACATGGTCAAAAAATGATGATTGTTTCTTCCTACTATTGGAAATTAGCTTTCTTTTTTCTTTGACCTCTTTCAGAACATCTTCATTACTCTTATTAGCTGTCCATTGTACTCTCTACATTCTTCTATAAAACCACATTTCTACAGACTCCAGTGATTTTCTTGTCTGTTGTCATATTATCCATTATTCACATCCATATGTTAAGACTAAACAAACGATGAAGTATTAAAACAACTAAAAATGAAAAGAGAACAACTAAACACAATTAGAATAAGACAAATGCGATTTTTGGGCCATGTTAAAAGACACAACAGCCTACTAAAAGTAATCCTGGAGGGGAAAATACAAGGTAAAAGAGGCAGAGACAGACCAAGACTAATATGGACGAGTAACATCAAAAGATGGATAAATCAGCGTATGACAACCTGCACCATCAAAGCAAGAGAGAGAGCAGAATGGTGCTCCATGGTAGCCAACCTTCGTTGCGGAGACGGCACTCGATGATGATGATGATGTTAAGACTGGCTCTACATAACATTTAAGAACTCTCTTTCTAGTAAACTATATATCACAGCTGAAAATCTTATGCTACCAGCTGAAAGAATTATAGCTTCTGTTTTGATTGGCAAGAAAGCTGCCAAGGGCTCATCATTAAAACATTTGTCAACTGACACAATTAAGAAGTGGATCTTTGCTTTGTCAACCTCGTTCAATGAACAATTTTAATTAAAGGTTTTGCATATTCTTCCTTTCAGCTCTGTAATTGTGTGAGAATACAATCTTACCTCATTTAACTGTTTTTTATATAATATGGGCATGGCAAAAACACTTTTGAGAAGTTAAGTTTCATTTTCTCCCTAATTTTTAGCTGAAGAAGTGTTTAAGTGTATACCATTTCATGACATGAATGGGTTTTAAATGTGTTGAATTATTTACATATGGCGCATGCGCAACATCTTGAAGAATGTGAATGGGGAATGGGGTTAACAAAATGCCATTATCTTTTATCATGGTTGAGCAATTGCTGATTTTATTTGATCCTCTCCCCACTATGAACCATCTTTACCTTACATATATATCATGATACTATGTCTCTTCCTAACAGAGAGAATGATCAAGACCCAATTGATATGAATGATGTCAATTGTCAAAGAATTGTACGGGCCACCAAAGAAGTTCCATACATTGATCTTACAGAACTCAGTAGCATTGACCCATCGACCACTGAACTCAGCACACCAGACAATGCCACTACAGAGTCTGTGACAGTGACCTCTCACCTTGCAGTCCAGGAGAGATCTTTCTCAGATGATGCTGTCAGCAGACATTGCCACAGCACCTCAGCTGCAGTTCACACTCCCCAGTCAGAGGCAAGTGACATGCCTTTTCCTGATTCAGAAAATGGGGTAGATCAAGAGGGCAGAACTGTGTATTATGAGGTTGAGCAAGATACCAGCTGTGTGCTCAATGTTTCTGATGATATCTCTGTCATTGACACCATAAGCATGCCTAGATAAGTGTATTGAACCACTTTTTACTAGTCTTTTCTGTGAACCCCAGAGTGCAATGCTTCAACTTTATTCATTATAAATGCTTTTATACATGTATCACATACTTTATGCTTATTTATCTTCAGAGAAAACAAATATACACCTTCAGTACTTATGATGGGATGCCCTTTGTTTTCATTAAACTAGAGATATATATATATGTCTGCTGAAATTCTTGTCACTTCTAGCACGTCACAGTCTGTTCCAGCAAAACGATGGCATGCAAGCTGTGCCTAATGAACTGAATGAACCCAAATGTGTATGGTAGTGTATAATTCAGCTGCTGATTATTCATTTATTTCTGCACATCAGTTTTCTGGTCAATATTTACTTTCTTTCGGATATATCCACAATATGTCTATGTGTGAAGTTAACACCTTTCTTGAAATATGGGAAACTGTACTCATGATGTGTGTGTTTGTGTGTGGTGGCCTACTGAAAACTCTAGCCTTTGCATTATTTTATATGAATGTGCCTATTAGTATTTAATGGTTGTGACAATATGGCTGTGACAAGTCATGCTTGTTGGATGTCTATTTTTTTATGATTGTTACACATTATGATTATTCATTTTTTCATTATTTATTAGAACTTTTTTGGAGTAAAAAATGTGTATTTATTAATTTATTATGTAATTTGTCATGATCGTAATTAGAAAACATGTCAGCACTTACATAAGCAAGAAATATTCTATGTCTATTACACTAATTATGATATATGTGCATGGTGGACCTATAAATGAGTGATAAGTGAATTGTACATTTTAAAAAAAAACATGTTAACAAGTTAAGAGTGATACTTCAGACAAGAAGTAATGACCAAGAGGTATTCATTGAAACATGATATCAATCTCTTCAAGTATGTACTGGGTGCTGTGTGACTATTTTCATAGATTTGATAACTATGGCAAGCTATGATTCATTCTTCTAGTTAAGAATGTAAAGTTTACATATGAACTAAAAATAATCATTAGTTCATCATCATCAATTGGTAAATCTGGTGTTTGGGTCATATCTCTGCACTGTCCTCTTAGCAGCATCCTCCACATAATATCAACCTCAATCTTGATATCCTTGTATAATTGGACAGTTATGTTTTCCTTTATGCAAATATATCGAGATTTGGATGTAACTTTATAGAAGACTGGTAAGAACAAGCACTCTCACGGTGTGTACATATTTGAAAAATATTTTCTCACACAAAAGAGCTGTATTCATTTTGTACGCACATGCATCCTGTATTGTTCATTCACTTTATAATATTTGCTTATTTTTCTTTCATATCTTTTATTCATGACAAAACTATAGCATTTACTCTCAGTCTCTTTATATCATACTTTGTGCAACATTTTTATATTTGTCACTTTATGTACTTTCAATATTTTTTAGTCATTCCTAGATTTTTACTTTTATATTTGATAATTTACCTTTATCTTCTATTTTGCTGCTTTTTTGGTGCGGTTTTTTTGTAATCTCATTTATATTATAATTGTTTAAAATTTTAATGACCTTTTTTATCACTACAGTTTGTAAAGTGATATAAAGTGAGTTTTTGCATGATAAGAATCTTGTTTGCATTTTTCTGGTTAAATAATTTTAATTTATTAAAAGCAATCTTCACCAATGTGTGAACTAGACATTTTATTTTCAGTTTACAAAACTCATCCCTAGTCAATAATGTCAACTGTTTTTTTCATTTATTTAACAACTTCACTTAAATTCTATGTTTTATTTGAGCTTGTCACTTAAATTGCTCGTTATCAGAATTATTTTTTTTTGCTCCTTATCAGAAATATTTTTTTGCTCGTTATCAGAATTAGATTTTTTTTTAAGTATATAAATTCAGGCCATATTTACTGTTTCTGTTGATGACTTGTTCCACTAGTTCCTGCTCACTTTCACTGATCACCATGTGTAACGTCTACATTGTTTATTTATTGTTCTTCTATTCATGCTCTTAGTCTTGGCATTCCAGTTTTCCTCCTCCTTGTTGATATCTATAAAACTTATGATAGAAGTCTGCATTTATAAATAGCTCACCTAACCTTATAAATAACTCACCTACCTTTATAAATAATTCATCTACATTTAAGTAACTCATTTCTACTTATAAATATCTCAAATTGAGAAAAAGTTTTATTGAGTCTGATGTTGATAGTGACAAATATTAGACAAAATAATTGTTTATGAAATATATGTTCCCATTAAATGAGAAAAAAGTCAACAATTGTTATTACACAGAAGAAAACATGGTCACATACTATAAATGCCTTGACTCAGTGCACATCCTTGCTTTAACATAGTCAGCCCATGTATACACTCTTTAATGTATGTTAGTGTTATACTATATTGTCTCTCTGTATGACCAATCAAAACGTATCTGCTGTGTTCTTTGTGAATCATATTATGTAGAGATGTTTAGTGCATGAACAACATCCAGTAGTACTTTGGTGCTATTTTTGCCCTTTATGATTTTCAACATTTATCATAGTAGTTTTATTTTCATAATGACATTGAAGACAGCATGCAAGACTTATCACCATTTTCTGGAATCATGTTATTGTGTATAGTTTGAGTAAGCAACACACCAATAATATTAGAGACATGCAATAAGTGACATTTGCATTTAAAGCACAAGGCTCACAAGTCATGTAGTTTGACAGTCAAACCAAATTCCTTTTGCAGAAAACATTTAATTTTTTTTTTTTTTCAATTAGTGTTTTATTGTCCTGCCTACATGCACTGTATGTTCATTTATTTTGTTAACTATTATAGCACATTCACTGAAGGTTTCTTTCCACAGAATTAACTCACTCATTGCAATGAGAAAGATGCCTTGATGGTGACTACCTTGTGTTTCAGTTTGATCAGCTTTTTTCTCTGCAGCAGGACTTCACAGAAAGGTTTGACTTTGACACTGGCAACATATACTTCTGTGTTTAGCCTGTATTTTCCTATGAATTGTAGGATTACTTTAGCAGCAATTAGCCACATTTTGTACACTTCAGCGCTTTCTAGCAGAATTGAACTATCTTAGTGGATCATATTAAAATAAACACTTCTATTTAAATATTTAAAGCAGTTTTCTTATGTAAAAGCGGGATGCCAGTGATAGATATCAAGACTGCGATAGAGTTTGTTATATTCCATTCATCTATTCTGATACTTCTAAATGAAGGCTATGTTAATGAAGTAATTTTAGAGTAAACAATATTTTAAAATATCAGAGTTTGCTTATTGTCATCAGTAAAAACTTCTAAATCATATATATATATATATATATATATATATATATATATATATATATATATATATATATATATATATATATATATATATATATGTGTTCATAAATACAATCAGGATACAGAAGTCTGAGAATACATTTTCGAAAAACTAGTAATGCAACATAATACAATGCCTGTTCTTGAATTTTGACTTCTCCATATATCATGTATGCTACACACATATATATAGCTATCAAGTGAATTCATTACTAATTACTGATGGGTGATTACTCCCAACTAACTGGCGATGCTATCACCAACAAAGGTTGAATATCCCTTTCTTCACTTGTGACTGTTTAATACTCATTATATCTTATATGTACAATTGTTTCTCCTCAGTGACATCATAGATTGTTATATAGATAGTTTCAACAGAAATTGAATATTTTATTTTACAATGTCTATTGGTACTGTCGCTGTAAGTCTGTCAGTATGTTTGGCGACCGCATAGCATTATTCGCTGTGTTGTTTCCCAAGTCATAAAGGAATTTTTTTTTTTTAATATGATTGCCGATGACCAGGAAATTTCCCTAGTCACAGCAAAAAAAAAAGGGAGCTGCGATAGCTCAGTGGTTAGTGAATTGGACTACAAAGGACAAGAGGTAGGGTTCGATCCCAACCGACGGCTTCCGTGTTCACCCAACCTTAAATGGGTACCGGATTTTTTCTGGGAAAAGTAAAGTGGCACGGGCGTAATACCGACCACATTACCTCAAAATCATGTGCTGAAGGTCTGTAAAATGTACGGTCACTAACACCATATTCCCTATACGCCACTTGGCATGACGGGGGCGCTTTACTCTCTTTTACTACAGCAAAAAAAAAAGGAAAAACTGCCAATTTCTTGAAATTTGGGTTGTTGTTTTTTTTCGCATTAAACTATGTATCTCACAATCTCAAAAAAAATCTAATAGCAATGGAAACAAATTAAATACGCAGGTTTTACCAAAAGTAGTAATTAGGAAGATACACTGAGGGAAGCATTCGTTCATGTGCAACAATCAGGTGCTTTTTTTTTTTTTATCTCATAGTAGGTGAGTCTCTTTGGAGACAGAGATAAAAATATGGATCCATGCTCAGCTGGCGAATGATCTTGTAAGTTGAAAAACAAAAAGAGAAAGCTGTATGTTTCTTTAACGCTCAGCCATTTGGTAAGGAGATTACTGAGCTTAAACAGACTTAACAGCACAGACACCCAAAACAACATGAAAATAAACACCAACAAAACAGAAGTGATGAACATCTTAAAAGTAAAACTGAACATCAGTGTAATGATAGATGGAAGACAGTTAAAACAAGTGGAGGAATTCAAATACCTAGGAAGTCTAGTGACAAATGACAATTCACAAGCAGCAGAAATAGACTCATGAGGCAACAAAGCTTGTGAAATCATCGGACAGCAATCATCACTATTGTCCAACAAGGAAATAACTCTAGAGGCAAAACGGGCACTTTTCTTAATCCCCGCATTGTGCTACCTGGATTCTAGACTCAGGAAGAATAAGAAAGGCAACCACTACCAAGATGAAATGTTAGACGAATAACAGGAAACAGTCTGAGAGATAAGATCAGAAATGAAGAACTGAGAAAAAAAGTTAGGAATAATTCCCTCCATAGAATACTTAAAGAAACAAGAGATAAAATGGTTTGACCACATGATAAGACAAAATGATAAAAATGCAACTCAACAGGCATTTAATATATACATTACAAGAACACCAGGGTTGACCACAAAAAAGACGGATTGATGGAATATAAAAAACATACCAACAGCAGAGGTCGAAAGAAAAGAGCAAAAGATTTCAAATTATATCTCCCCTCGATGCTGAAAAGCAAAAGAAGATGGAAAGAGGAAGAACAATTTAGTGAGCATGGATGCTTTGTGTCGCTAGATTGCAACAAACTGGGATATCAGAACCCTTCAGCTAACACACCCTTCAGCATGAGTAGATTTTGTTTTGCTAAACAATTCTGCCTAGGCAGGGACCATTTTGCCCGACTAGACTCATTTCGATTTTTAATTACCAAGAGTTCTTTAATGTGCACAGAGTACACATAGTAACTCTTGTTTTTTTGTCGTTATCTATGTGGACAAGACATTGGGTCTCACTGCTCAGAGACTGGAGGAGGGTACAGCCATACAGAAGACATGGATTCAAAGTGAACATTTTCTACCACCCGTTGTAGGATTCAAAGAGAACAATTTCTATCACCTGTTGTAGGATTCAAAGAGAACAATTTCTATCACCCATTGTAGGATTCAAAGAGAACAATTTCTACCGCCTGTTGTAGGATTCATAGAGAACAATTAATACTGAATGTTGTAGGATTCAAAGAGAACAATTTCTATCACCTGTTGTAGGATTCAAAGAGAACAATTTCTACCGCCTATTGCAGGATTCAAAGAGAACAATTTCTACCACCCGTTGTAGGATTCAAAGAGAACAATTTCTACCAACCGTTGTAGGATTCAAAGAGAACAATTTCTACCACCTGTTGTAGGATTCAAAGAGAACAATTTCTACCACCCGTTGTAGGATTCAAAGAGAACAATTTCTATCACCCATTGTAGGATTCAAAGAGAACTATTTCTATCACCCATTGTAGGATTCAAAGAGAACAATTTCTACCACCTGTTGTAGGATTCAAAGAGAACAATTTCTACCACCTGTTGTAGGATTCAAAGAGAACAATTTCTACCACCTGTAGTAGAATTCAAAGAGAACAATTTCTACCGCTTGTTGTAGGATTCAAAGAGAACAATTTCTACCGCTGTTGTAGGATTCAAAGAGAACTATTTCTACCACCTGTTGTAGGATTCAAAGAGAACTATTTCTACCACCTGTAGTAGAATTCAAAGAGAACAATTTCTACTGCTTGTTGTAGGATTCAAAGAGAACAATTTCTACCACCTGTTGTAGGATTCAAAGAGAACAATTTCTACCACCTGTTGTAGGATTCAAAGAGAACAATTTCTACCACCTGTTGTAGGATTCAAAGAGAACAATTTCTACCACCTGTTGTAGGATTCAAAGAGAACAATTTCTACCACCTGTTGTAGGATTCAAAGAGAACAATTTCTACCACCTGTTGTAGGATTCAAAGAGAACAATTTCTATCACCTGTTGTAGGATTCAAAGAGAACAATTTCTACCACCTGTTGTAGGATTCAAAGAGAACAATTTCTACCACCTGTTGTAGGATTCAAAGAGAACAATTTCTACCACCTGTTGTAGGATTCAAAGAGAACAATTTCTACCACCTGTTGTAGGATTCAAAGAGAACAATTTCTACCACCTGTTGTAGGATTCAAAGAGAACAATTTCTACCACCTGTTGTAGGATTCAAAGAGAACAATTTCTATCACCTGTTGTAGGATTCAAAGAGAACAATTTCTACCACCTGTTGTAGGATTCAAAGAGAACAATTTCTATCACCTGTTGTAGGATTCAAAGAGAACAATTTCTACCACCTGTTGTAGGATTCAAAGAGAACAATTTCTACCACCTGTTGTAGGATTCAAAGAGAACAATTTCTACCACCTGTTGTAGGATTCAAAGAGAACAATTTCTACCACCTTTTGTAGGATTCAAAGAGAACAATTTCTACCACCTGTTGTAGGATTCAAAGAGAACAATTTCTACCACCTGTTGTAGGATTCAAAGAGAACAATTTCTACCACCTGTTGTAGGATTCAAAGAGAACAATTTCTACCACCCGTTGTAGGATTCAAAGAGAACAATTTATCACCCATTGTAGGATTCAAAGAGAACTAATTCTATCACCCATTGTAGGATTCAAAGAGAACAATTTCTATCACCCATTGTAGGATTCAAAGAGAACTATTTCTACCACCCGTAGTAGAATTCAAAGAGAACAATTTCTACCGCTTGTTGTAGGATTCAAAGAGAACAATTTCTACCACCTGTTGTAGGATTCAAAGAGAACAATTTCTACCACCTGTTGTAGGATTCAAAGAGAACAATTTCTACCACCTGTTGTAGGATTCAAAGAGAACAATTTCTACCACCTGTTGTAGGATTCAAAGATAACAATTTCTACCACCTGTTGTAGGATTCAAAGAGAACAATTTCTACCACCTGTTGTAGGATTCAAAGAGAACAATTTCTACCACCTGTTGTAGGATTCAAAGAGAACAATTTCTACCACCTTTTGTAGGATTCAAACCCAAGACCATCAAGTCCAGAGGCTGATGTCTTGCTGCTGATAATCCAGCCCCTTACCCCTGCATAAGTTGTATTCAACAACAGGTGTATGTTATTAAAAATAAAAACTTTAACAGACTTTATTAAACTTACCCAGAACCCTACAGAGTTTGAGAACTTCATTTCTGATTAGGATGCTCATAGACTGTCCTCTGTGTGTAGTAGTGATGTAGGTACACAAGAACAATAACTTCTTTTTGCTACAAAATATTGTATAGCTTCTGTTTTGGTTTGTGCTCATTTACTGAGTTGCCTAGGCGAACATGGATTTACTTGTTGGCTGGCCATGACTCAGATGTGCATGAGGACTGATTAATTAAATTTAGTTCATTAGTTAGTTCCTCTCTGGTCTGGCATAAAGGGCAGATATCAAACTCATCATGTCTGACAACTCATGCTAGATATTAATGGCCCACAGTTGAACCCTCTCTGTTAATATTTTCCTTATAATTTATTTTAGTCTTCCTTGTTTTCTTTTGCGGCACTGTGGCCAGGTAACAGCCTGGCACACTAGTCTTTTTTTCACCCATTCTGAACACATAGCAAATGCACTTGCAATGGCTTCTCCACTTATAACTTAGTACATATCCTTATTTGGTTTATTTTTTTATAATTTCATTTAGTGTAATATCTCTTATTTGTGTTTAAGAGTCTTCTAGGGCATTTTTTTTTAAAGACAATTGATTTCTTTTCTGGAGCTTGAGTTTATTTCCACCTTTTGCACCCATATGATAGCATGGATATCACACAAGAGTTGAACAGTTTACGTTTTGTGTGCTCGCTAAGTATTTTTTAAAATCTCCAAATACCTGTGAGCTTGTTAAATATCTTGATGCCAATGCAATACGGGCCATAATTTCAGTTGTAGTGTTTCCATCTCATGACATTTTGCTTCCTAGGTAGGTGAAGTGGATAACTTTTTATTAAGTTTTATGTCAGCGGCATAATTCATAATTTTTGTTTTTTCCTTGTTGATCTGGAGGCCTCTTTGCCCAGAAAATTGATGGAGTTGATATTTTTTTCTCAGCCTGAGTTTGTTGAGCTCAAAAAGGCCAGATCATGTGCAAAATGAAGATCTTCTAAGATTTGATTGTGTCTCCATTTGATGTTTGTCACTTATGCATTTTTACATGACCCAATTGATTGCTATCCTGATAGCTATAAGCTGATAAATGTGTTTTGAAAAATCCACAAAGTTGATAATAAGTGGTGATTGGAATTCTATTGATACTTTGGTGATGGTTCTAAGTGTTAAAATGTTGTCAATACATGACTGATAAGATCTAAAGCCAGCTTCTTCTTTAGGTTTCTCATCTGCTGACTTCTCAAATCTTTTTAGTAAAATGCTGCAAAAATGTTTCCTGGCACTGATTATAAAGTAATTCCATGCCACTTGTTATAATCTCTCTCTCTCTCTCTCTCTCTCTCTCTCTCTCTCTCTCTCTCTCTCTCTCTCTGCGATCAGGACTCAATCAGAGTAAGATTCCAGACTCTTACATGAAGTCAGCTGTCAGGTTAAGTGTGTTGATCGCCCCCACAGACAGAACACACAATTAGAGTCTGCCAGATCCACTCTGATTGAACAACCGTTAAAACGTTGCACTGTGTTCTGCACCAGTGGCCCAGTGCATCCGATTTCAGCCAGCATTTATTCAGCTTTGTTTTCCTTAGCCTTTGATTGTCCCCAATCTTCCTGCAAGGCAGCAGATTGTCTTTTCCGTAGGGTGTTACAATCTAAGAGGGCTCCTACAAATGAAGTCAATACTAATTCAAATAATCAACCCAACTGAACTTATGACAGACTTACAGGGACACAATCCTTTCAAACAGATGATGTAGATTATCCCATCTTAAGTTATGAAGTGCAACCATTTGTAATCATTTTACTGTTCATAAATTCAAATGTGCTAGGTTTATTATTAGTATTTTTTTCCACTTCCATTACTCATAATTAATTAATTCTAATTTGTATTAACAGCATTGAAGAAAAGTAATAGTTGTACAAAGTTTGTAGATCATCAGTTATCAGAGCAAAATAGCATCTTTTGATTAATATATCATGAACAGAATACATCGAAGGAGATAGCATCCTGTTGCTAGACAGATAACCAACATAGTGGTTGGCCTGTGCCAGGTATTAGTCAACTATATGAGTAACATTTTGTTAGGGTTGCGTTATTCCTTCTTGCACTGTGCAGAAGTTTACACTGATGAGATTATTTCAAGCTAGACACCTATTGTTAATGAATTACCTCGTTGTTGTGTTTTCCTTCAATCATACAGAGCATAGTATGTGTGTTTTACATGTGTACAACTACACTCACACACTGTAATAATAATAATTGTTTTGTGGCCTACACAGGTTTTATCTATAACATGATACATGCCAGTTCTTTTTTTGCATTCACAGAGTTTATTACAAAATGTGAATACAGAAATTAACTCTTTCATGCAGATTTAAGCATTAAAAGAATCAATTATGCCGAAGTGTTGACATGGAAAAATTCTGTTGATGAAAGACAGAAATATACAAATGAAAGGAAATATAGCGCAGATATGACAATTCAAGAATTGTAAACAAATCAAAAGTTGGCTTCAATGTATTTACATTTTCTGTCCTTTGTTAAATAATATTTTCTGAGATGTTGTTGATTTATTTTTGTATGTTATCCTGCTATATTTATGTAAGCTTGTTATGGGTGAAATAATAGCCTTTAATGCTTAGGAAATTAACTTATATTTATGCTTGTTGTTAGTTAAGATACCTTAAAAGGATACTAAGTGAGACAAGAAGAGACAGAATCAGAATAAGGATATGAGAAAAAGAGTTGAAGTAACACCAGTACAGGATCATAGGTAGCAACAGATCAAATGGCTTGGGCAGATAACTTGATCACCACTGTACAGCTTTCCTTATAGAACATTAACGCAGGAAGAATAGAGCAGGGAAAAGGTAGACCTAAAGACATTGGATTAATGAAATAGACAGCATAATAAGCACCATGCAGGAATCATAGTACAGAGCATTGACAGGAGAACTCCATTTCTCCTGAAGCTGAAAGGCAACATAGGCAGAGGAAAGTAAGTAAAATTTGTTAGTTGTTGTTGTTGTCTTCTGTGATTTAAGGTAAAGATACAGTCCAGTTTTACAACAGAAATGTCTGCTACATGTGGAATATACATGGTTTGAACTTGAAGTACTGATTCTCGTTATTTTGTCTTGAACAGTTTGTGCATTAATGTCTTTTCATTTCAGTGTACTTTCCCAGAGGGTGTGTTGCTGTAATTAGTTACTGAATTTGTAAATTACAAATAAGAAACTTGCCCTGTCTTATTAGGAAAATACAGAATAGAAAACAACATGATTTATTACAAATAACAACAGGGCTTTCTTACATACAAATTCTGACATCTAAAATTATCATGTGATGTCTAATAATTGACTGCCAGGTTTTCACTTGACATATAACACTGACTTTTGGTCATGTCAGCTGACATATAATACTGACTTTTGGTCATGTCAGCTGACATATAATACTGACTTTTGGTCATGTCAGCTGACATATAATACTGACTTTTGGTCATGTTAGCTGACATATAACACTGACTTTTGGTCATGTCAGCTGACATATAATACTTGACTTTTGGTCATGTCAGCTGACATATAACACTGACTTTTGGTCATGTCAGCTGACATATAATACTGACTGTTGGTCATGTCAGCTGACATACAATACTGACTTTTGGTCACGTCAGCTGACATATAATACTGACTGTTGGTCATGTCAGCTGACATATAACACTGACTTTTGGTCATGTCAGCTGACATATAATACTGACTTTTGGTCATGTCAGCTGACATATAACACTGACTTTTGGTCACGTCAGCTGACATATAATACTGGCTGTTGGTCATGTCAGCTGACATATAACACTGACTGTTGGTCATGTCAGCTGACATATAATACTGGCTGTTGGTCATGTCAGCTGACATATAATACTGACTGTTGGTCATGTCAGCTGACATATAACACTGATTGTTGGTCATGTAGATCATAAAATACAATTAAGACAAGACAAATGAAATTTTTGGGCATGTTAAAAGACACAACAGTCTACTAAAAGTAATATTGGAAGGAAAAATACAAGGTAAAAGAGGCAGAGGCAGACCAAGACTAACATGGACGAGTAACATCAAAAGATGGACAAGTCAATCTATGACAGCCTGCACCATCAAAGCAAGAAACAGAGTAGAATGGCGATCCATGGTAGGCAACCTTCGTTGCGGAGAAGGCACTCGATGATGATGTCAGCTGACATATAACACTGACTGTTGGTCATGTCAGCTGACATATAACACTGACTGTTGGTCATATCAGCTGACATATAACACTGACTGTTGGTCATGTCAGCTGACATATATGACATATAACACTGACTGTTGGTCATGCCAGCTGACATATAATACTGACTGTTGGTCATGTCAGCTGATATATAACACTGACTGTTGGTCATGTCAGCTGATATATAACACTGACTGTTGGTCATGTCAGCTGATATATAACACTGACTGTTGGTCAAACAATTTCCAATATGTAGAAAAGTTTAGGAGAAATCAAAAGATATGACAGTCCCAAATGAAATGCTGAAGGTGAATGCACTGAACTGCAACAGCTAAACAGTGCAATGCAACTTGTTATGCCAAGAAGGAATCACAAACTAGGTTTACTCATGTTCTCTGCCAGAACCATACTTGAGATTGTCAATGACTCACACATTTCACGTAGCCTGCTAGCAATGTCGTCTGGCTCAGTTATTTCACCTATTCTCTGTAAAATTGTATATCACATTATGTTTATGGCTTTTCTTGGTAGGCTGTTTACATTTTGCTTAGCCCATTAATATCTTGAAATTAAACATGTTATATATTTTCTTTTTTGATATACATAGATGCATGTATGCCCTCCAGTGATATCCCATATACAAAAATGAAGAGAAAACTATGTTCTGTATTTTGGACTCCCATTCTTGGTTATTATTCACTAGAGAAAAGTCATGAGACTGAAGTTTGTTTTGTGTGACCATTTGGAGAGGAAAGATATTTTTAGGTAAGAAATGTCACAATGATCTATATATTACTGGTGACAATATTTGTGACATTTAACATGATTAACCTTATGTAATTAAGCTCTTCCTTACATAATGCTAATATATTTTCTATTTCACATGTAATTTCTTGTTTTTCAAACATCATATTCAATTTCTTTATTTGTGAAATAAATGTAATGGATTTCATATGTGTATGATGTCGTTTGAGTATTCTACACTTGTTAGCTTCACGTTTGTATCCATTGCAAGATGAGTTACTAGTACATTGCAAATATTTTGTTTCATATAAATGATGATGCCTTACATGTTTTGTATGCAGCTGTGTTTCTTTTCAATGTGTGGTGATACTGTTCAAGGGCAACATTTCATCTTTTTTAAAAGAGTATGAGATAATTAAAAGGCATCAGGGATACTTAGTCAATGATAAACATTATAGCTAAAAATACGCAGATATACACAGTCACATTTTTATCTAGGAATGTGTTTCTGTGTGTTAAAATATGGCACAAGTAACGCTCAAGACAGATATTTCATCACATATACCAGTGTATTTAATAACCTACAGAAATGAATAATTATGGGAGAGACCAAGCACTGAATAATGTTGAATAATGTTGTCTTATGTATTGTCTTTTGTTGTTGGTCTTATTATTGGGTAGAACAATCACAAGCACTAAACTTTAAGTCCTTCAAATTGACTCCATCAGAATCTTTCTTATCATTTCTTGATATACCTTTCTCATAACCTACCCATTGTTTCCATGTTAGTGCACAATTAAAAGTCCATTAAACTGCAACTCCACCAAATCAACATTTTCACTGATTATGTATTTTATTTATTTACAGGCCATCTGTATTTCTTTCTCAATATTAATTTTATTTGTTCTGTATGCATGTAGAAACACGCACAATTTAAAAAAAAATTGTATATCATATCCATTTAACTGCTGTTTCCACATGAAAGATTGACTATCAAAGCACTTCATATTTCTATTGGTGGCACATTCTGAAAAACTGTTTGGTCACCACTTTAAAAAATTTACTTGGCATTTACGATTTTCAATTGTGACGTTTTCTTTTTTTCTTTTCCAGTAGTAAGCATGTAAGACAGGTCTTTGAAGTCAGTAACATGAGACAATAATTTAATTAATAATAACACTATTTGAGATACGTTAGGTCTGACACATTACTGTGCCATCAAAAAGCATACAATTCCTAAAATTTAGCTCAGTGGTTAGTGAACTGGACCACAAAAGACTAGAGGCAGGGGTCAGTTCCAACTGATGTCTTCTGGGTTCTCCCAGCCTTAAATGGGTACGGATTTTTTCTGGGAAAGTAACAGCAAAGTCCAGCTGTGTCCAGCAACTGACGACTCCTGTTCTGTGTTGGCTGATATGTCTTCTTATACACCCACTAAGTTTCTCATTTCTGGCTGTACCCATCTTAACTCCCATCTCTTTCATCCGAAGGAGTGACGTGGACTCATGGTTGTCGAAGTCCTATGCCCTTCCTATATCTCGGAGGGCATTGATGATGTCTGCCCATTCCATTGGTTAACCATCTTCAATGACAGTGCAGCTAGCCAACCTGTCCGCTCTTTCATTTCCCCATACTCCCACATGTACAGGGATGCAGACAAAGGTGACCTTACGTATTTTTGGCTAATGCAATAACTCTACCCATTGCATGCATACAACGCCCGCCTCCACTTTTTCTGACAATACACGAGAATGTCCCCCTGAATGATGTAGGCACCAGTATTCACTCCTTGCCAGCATTGATATTAGTAAGCCCACAGACCTGTTCTGCTTTCCCACCCATGATGTGCCTCATTTTAGCCTGACACTTTTCCCTTTGTTGAGACCGTGGTGCAATGGATGCTCCTTATCTGCACTTATCTTCAGGTATGCTCATATTTTGTGTTGTCCCTGGTGAAGATTCCTGTTCATGAAGACATTAATTCATCATTTTGTGTTGTCCCTGGTGAAGATTTCCTGTTCATGAAGACATTAATTCATCATTTTGTATTGTCCCTGGTGATCTTCTGTTCATGAATTTAATTCATTGTTTTGTATTACTCCATTAACTTGTACAACTGCCTGTATAATTGTCTTTTCTGTTTTCTTGTTTATTCTGGTGACCATGCTCCTTTTGTACAATTCCTGTGACAGTTGGAAGATACAGGTTCATTGACTCTAACAAAAGGGAGCAAAGTTGAACAAGAGATTTTCCTTCAACAGATTCTGGATGATTCTGCAGTCTCGTACAGATCTGTTGCGTGAAAAAACCCACATAAAATTGTAACTCAGACTAGAATGCCTGGTCATTTATTTGTACAAGTTAAATGTGGTATTTTACATTTGTGTTTCTTCACACTTCATTAATGTTTGATACACGGTTGTATATGTTTGATACACGGTTGTATATGTTCTACCACTGTAAAGTTGATATTTATATATTTTTTTTCTGATAATTTACTTTCATAGTTCACTAAATTGTAAGATGTTAAGGAGGGCACAATGGTTTAATATATTTATTTAGTAATGTTCAATTCTGTGTTCATCATATTGTAAGCAATGAATTCTTCATTTTTATGTGCACATGGATAAATGAAACCTATTGATGCACATTTAAATGATATGTACATTTGCTGACCAAGTAAGTTCATCTTTATAGAAATTTGTGCAGAAGTCAAATATGACAGGAAGTGATTATAAAAATATACAGTAGACTCTTGATTATCCAGGTATCCAGGTGCGGATTAACCGAGAAGTGGATTATCTGGGAGGATGTCAAACATTTTTTTTTAATTCTTCCATTTAAAAATAAATTTATCAAACAAACAAATCTATGAGCTCTTCTTGATCACTTAAGCTACCAAGAAGACAGTAACTGCATGGAAAAATTAATCCTGAGAAAGCTACGCAGCACCATTCAGCCAAACGCTATTGAAAGGTGAAACAGGAGAGTTTGCTGTCTTATTTCAAGCAGTAATAAATTAAGAGCTATCTTTTTAAATACTCAATACTGTAACTATTCTTTCAGTTTCGTATATGTAATGGTTTAACTAGGATTTTATTATCCAGGATTTCCCATTCATTCTGGATAATCGAGTCTACGGCATTTTTTTTTTTAGAAATTAATTAAGAATAGGTTTATATTATAGCCTTATAGTATAAATAAATACATCAATATAAATCTTAATCATATAGGAAAGTCAAGCTGCCTGCAAGTTAGTGGACATTTTATATATATGGCTTTTGGCATCTGATAACAAGCAATCTTGATTTATCAGTAGTTTGGTAAAATATTAGTCTTATGGCTGGATGCTGTTTTATTGAGTGGCTTCTATCATGACTGAATCTGCCAGATTATGAGCCTCTTACTGTAGCATACACTGTTATTTGTTGTGGTTAGCAAGTAATGTCATTATTGTTAGTTCTTTGTCTTTACCATCACTCATGTTATAGCCCTCAGCCTTTAACCATTTAAGGCATGGCATGAAAATTCAACAAAAGCAGCCGCAATTAATAAACATATGAGTACTTTCAGTGATCAAATCTAAACAAGCTATATAGCACAGCTTATAAAAGTATGAGCTACTTGGTGATCAAATGTTTTGCTACGCTATTATCTATATATCATCAAATGAGAGATACAAATGCAGCATATGGTTAATATAGTATGATTGTGATGTTCTGTCTGTGGGGGCGATCAACACACTTAACCTGACAGCTGACTTCATGTGAGAGTCTGGAATCCTACTCTGATTGAGTCCTGATCGCAGAGAGAGAGAGATATAGTATTCAAGCCCATATTTTGTCTGATCATCTGCACGTCTATGGGTGACAATAGCTAGAATCATACCAGGCTGCCTTACATTGACAGTGAATGTCCCTGACACCTATTTTAAGATGTATGTGCCAGTGACATTTGGGGAATTCATCTCAGACCTATCAGACACCAGAGCGCTTTACCACAGCATTGCAGTTATTTGCCTGTCCCCTATCAGACACCACAGACATATTGCTTTTCATTTTTTATCACAAAATTGCAGGCTTGTCTGTTATAACATAAATGTACTTCCCCCATTCTATGAATACTAGTGTCAAACATGATCATTCAAGTCAGAAAATAATGTTAGTCACCACATAAATGAAATGTTTGAGAAAGACTTTGTGGCCATAAGAGACCAAATCAAAATAGAGATTATAGGAGAAATAGTTGAATTAGAACCAAACTTTAAATTACATACAAAGAAAACAAATAAAATGGTTTACTCACTCTGAGAGAAGTTTTAGCGAGGCCATACCAAATAAGGTGTACACAAAAAGAGAAGAAAACAGAGCTCCAGGCAGACCGAAAATAGTTGGAGTGACAACCTCGAAGAAACTCTCCAACACATCAAGTGTCAATGACTGAGGCTGCCAGAAGAGCAAAAACCAGAACTTTGTACCTCCTTTGACACCCAAAGTGATAGAGAGTGGGTAAATATTAAAGTAAAAGTACCCTCCAACTTTGTACCTCCCTTGACACCCAAAGTGATAGAGTGTGGGTAAATATTAAAGTAAAAGTACCCTCCCCTGCATCCCTGGGCGTATGGGTAATATGGTGTTAGTATCATATTTTACTAATACCGCGGCACATTTTTGGGTGATGTGGTCTGCATCACGACAGAACAGTTTTACTTCCCAGAAAAATTTTTGATGCCCATTTTTATAGGCTGGGTGAATATTAAAGCAGGTAAATGAATTTAAATATTTGGGAACTTTGTTAACCTCAGACGGAAGATGTACAAAAGAGGCGTGATGCAGAATTGCTCAGGCAAAAGCTTTCCAAAAAAATTAGGAAGATACAAGGCAATCCATTTTTGACAATGGAAACAAGAAAAGAGTTCTTAAATGTTATGTAGAGTCAGTCTTAACATATGGATGTGAATCATGGACAATAGGACAACAAACAAGAAAATCACTGGAGTCTGTAGAAATGTGGTTTTTACAGAAGAATGTTGACAATACCATGGACATCTAAGAAGAGTAATGAAAACGTTCTCAAAGAGGTGAAAGATTAGGATGAAACAATCATTTTTTGGCCATGTAATGAGAAGAGAACAACTGGAATATATTGTAACAACTGGGAAAATTGAGGGACGAAGAGATATAGGAAAGTAAAGAGAAAAAATACCAGACAGCTTAAAAGAATGGCTTGGCAGAAAGTCGATAACTGTCGAGATAGAAAATTGTGGAGAGACATGATCACCTACGCCAGCAGGCCAGGTACTTGATGAAGATGAACCCCAGAGCCTTGTCAGTCTGAAAAAAAATCTGCCACTGCTGGGGATCGAACCTGGACCCTTCTATTCAGGAAGCGAGCTCAGGGTAAATATAGCAACACTTTATTAAGCACAGATAAGTCGCAGCATGTACACGTTTATGTCTAAACACACATTCACAGATGTGAAAATGTCATTGACTAGGTTGGAGCAAATAATTTCAATGTTTTATGAGTTGTTGGGAGGGAGAAATAACAGCACAAATGCCTTCTAATTTGTTATCACTTATTATTTTCAAGATATCAAGGGAGTTGATACATGCCATAGTTGAACATGTTGCTCTTCATATTTTGTGTAGGTGTGTGTACTTCAGGTTTGTCTGTACTTCATGTTGAGTACCTGCTGTCACTTCCATACACCGTGTCATGTTTTTATTATTGTACAGGTCAAACTTTTTGCTGCATCAAATGTTAGATTCTTTTTTTTTTTTGCTATATTATAATATATATATACAATTTCTTCCACATTTTTTTATAAGTGTATTCACGAAATGAAGTGAAAATACAGATTGCTGATAACTTCACGTATGTTAAGCTCATTGTAGACCTATACCCTGCTTCACCAGACTGTGCAGTCTTGAATTGAGTTGGCGTGAACAAGCCTTGAAACTTACTAATGGGTGATATTTTGTGTTTTTGCTAGAAAGTTAATAAACACATCTTTCAATATTGTTGAGCTGTTGCTGGTTTTGCATATATGTATGTACGTGCATGTGTTTTTTTGCATTCATTACAAATGTGGACTGGAATAAGATTAACAGAAATTACTGATGTCAATTACCCTTATTTGTGGAACAAACTGAAAGGGTGTTTTAAAAATACAAGTGTGCAGAGTTTATAAGTTCTCTCTCACTAAAATAATAATAATATACTGTTGCCATAGTATAATAATCTCTGATAGAGAGATATAACATGCTGATGAAAGATATTTCTATATACTATAACTTTGTGTACGTTTCCAATGTTTTACTTCACAACTAACTTAATGACAGGAGTGATGTCTCAGTTTACATATTTAATAACACAATCACTTGTAACAACTTCACATAACACACTTTGAAATCACATGTTCTCCACAAAAGCAAGTTTCTTCACAATCTAGCTCTAATGTTCCTAGAAGCTATCCACACCACAAGTTCTCAGCTCTTATCACATAGTTAGTATAATGCCTGCACACCCAATTAGCAGAATCTCTATACTTGCATAAGCTACTCCATATTTCAATAACTACTGTCTCATGGTTAATAGTCTTAACATGATTCTCACTGCTGTTGTCTGATTTAAGTCCATATCATGAATATATTTAAGTCTATAACACGACTATAAACTATTTCCTGAATCTAGTATACGTGGCTAAATTGGGTTTAAGACATTTCATCTACATCAGACATAGTCTAAGTCACAATAACTTCTCTTCATAGTTCCTCTGCTTGATAGTAACTTTGGGTCTGTTGGAACGCATCCTCTCACTATAGTCACCCTCCCACATCTCTTCTTGACAGCTCCTGTCGCTTGTATCGTCAGCTGTCAGATGCTCTGAACCTACTAGTCTTTGTTTCAGTAGGTAGCCCTATCGACCCTCAAAATTCATTCTTTATCTGTGACCTTTCTGAGTACATGCTCACCCAATCTCTTTGTCTCCCTCAAGTAAGACCACTCTCAATTATTTTTATCTATTCTTTTACTCTGCTTTTCATTATCATCATTAAGTACCATCTCCGCATCGAAGGTTGGCTACCATGGAGTGCTATTCCACTCTGTCTCTTATTTTGATTGTGCAGATTGTCATATCATGTGGGAAACAACAGGTAAGAGGAAAAGAGGCCGACCCAGAGAAGAACATTGATCAGAGAGGCAAGAGCAGCAGGAATCGGCTCCCTCAATGAGTTGCTTGCACTGTGCAGAGACAAATGGAGAGATTTTATAAAAGATCTTTACCAGGATTGAAAACTGCTAGAATAAAAATTTAGATAAGAGAAAGAGTATCTGGGTTTATGCAATATGGCTCAAAAGGTCAATAAATAGATAGATTGTCATAGGCTGAGCTGTCCATCTTTTAATGTTACTCATCCATGTTAGTCTTGATATGCCTCTTCTTCCTCTTTTCACTGATACCTAAAAGGTGTCGTGGTTTATATCATTTGTCGTTCTTGTGCTGCTCGAACTGTCTGAATTAGTGATTTTCCTTTGTTGTTACATGTCTCTGTCACTGCATCTATCCATCTTCTTCTTTCTTTTCTCTTTTCACTGATACCTAAAAGGTGTCATGGTTTATATCATTTGTCGTTCTTGAGCTGCTCGAACTGTCTGAATTAGTGATTTTCCTTTGTTGTTACATGTCTGTCACTGCATCTATCCATCTTCTTCTGGGTCTTTCTCTTGGTCTTTTTTCCATGCATTCTCGAGAAGAATGCCCTTGATGGTGATTGGTGAGGATTCATTCTGACCAGGTGGCCAAACCATTTATTTTCGGTTCGGTTTTCTTGTCTATGTCTATGTTTCTGCACCATCCAGGAATGTTGAAAAGATATATTTTGCTTTTCTTAGTTTAGCCCTGGTGTTATTTGTTTTGATGTTAGTATGTTTTTCATGGTATTAAAATTACTTTTTGCCATTCATATTCTTTTGTTTATTTCAGTTTTACATTTTCCATCACTGGTTATAGTATGTCCAAGGTAGATGTAGCTCTGAACTGTCTCCAGGTCTATTCCTTCAACTTTGATATCCACATGCAGGTTTTGGGTATTATCTTTGTTTATGATCATAATTTTAGTGATATCTAATCCATATTTTTTGCTTGTCATGTTTATTTCATTAAGTAATTGTTGTAGATCTTTAGGATTTTTTGCTAGTAATACAGTGTCATCAGCATATCTTAGGTTATTGATTATCCTTCCATTAATGTTTAGGCCTGGCATCTCTGTGATATTTTTAAAGATTTGCTTAGTGCATAGATTTGAACAAGCTTGGTGATAGGATGCATCCCTGTCTTACTCTTTTTATATCAACAGGTGCAGAGTTCTCTTTGTTATATTTTATTATTGTTGTTTGCTTCCAGTATAAATTACATATTAGTTGTATGTCTATAATTAGTTTATGGTGTATTCTATCAAAAGCTTTGGTGTAGTCTATGAAGCAGGCATATATTGGTTTGTTTACTTCTCTTTTTTTATGTCCTCATGCAGAATATGACTTCTTTTGTCCCATTGTTTTTCCTAAATCCAAATTGTTGTTGTTCTAATTCCATATGGATTTTATTCTGAATCCTTCCTTGCATAACTTTTAGCAAGATTTTGTTTGCTCATTAGGCTTATTGTTCTAAAATCACTGCATTCAATTTCACCATTCTTTTTAGGCAATGAAATGAAAGTTGATGTTTGTAGTTCACTTGGTATATATCTTGCATGGTACATGTTATTGCACATATCTGTGATCACTTCAATGCCACAATCTTTTAGTGCCATTATCATCTCTATCTGTGTGTTTTCAGGTCCTGCAGCCTTTCCCTTTTTCATTGTTTGTATAGCTTTTCCACTTCCGATTTTAGGTTTTTTTGTCAGATGCTGGACGTACATTTTATAATTGGTTTCTTTTCCGTTTCGTCATAAAATAATTCTGTAATATATTCCTGCCATCTATTCATTATATCTTTGTTGTCTGTTAGCATTTCTCCTTTTTTTATAAAAAATACATCCACTTTTTATGGCTTTTTAACATTTTTATTAGTCATCTTTATTTTTGTGTGCATCTTTCTTAAATGTTGTTTATTTTCCATAGTTTCAATTTCTAGACATCTTTGGCTGGAGCCAGTCTTCTTTTGCCTTCTTGCACATTTCGTTATTTATTTTCTTCTATTGGGTATTCTTCACTTGTCTTCTTTCTTTATTTTTTCCAAGCTGGTGTCAGCTATCCAATCTTGTTTTTTGTTCTTTTCCTTTTCATGAAGTGGTGGCAGTTTTTTAGGAGAAAATTATCAGGGAAGCAATTTGGAGTTACAGCTTTCAAAGCAGAAAGAGCTGTTGGTTGCAGTTTATGCACAAGTTATTTTAAAGAGTACATGCTTGTTTGTGTGTACGTGCGTGCATAAGACAATAAAATGTATCACTAACTGTATGTAAAGATTGAGAGGCGGTCATAACCAATATTTCTGTTGTTATGAGAGACTTTTATTTGCAAATAAGACATTTATTCTGATGAGTTTGTGAAATGTTAAAAGTGCTGTGTAAGTTTAGGTCGTCATACGAAGTGTTGAACACGAACGTTGTTACTGGACATTTGCAGTTGCAAATTGTCTGTCCTGTTAATTACAAGTCATAATACTGCTGTATTGCCCTTGAACTACAGTCGTGGAATGTCTTGAAATAACTAAAGTATTGTCAAATGTGTTCGTTACTACCCGTAGTACAGACTTTTTACAAACCCCACACAACACGACAGAGAAATAGTCTCAGAGCTTACCTCTCAATCGCTACTTCAAGCACTATCACAGCCTTGGCATTGGGTCACAACTCTGTTTGTCTGTTTATGACTATTGCCAATGACACTCTTTCAGGTTCTGTTGGGACTGAAAACCGCAATGCGAGATTTTGGAAAATTCAGACTTCGAATAGGACTTCTTCAACCTTTCCAACAAAGCAGTCTTCATAAAGCAACTCAAATTTTCACAACATTCACAGCGACTACCCATTAGTACCTGAGACGATGACTCTCCCAGAGTTGTGACCACCAGTTAACATTCTTGAATCAGCTGGACAGTAAGTTCACAGAGTTAGTCCCAAACCTGTATAACAGCGAGCAGTATATCGTCCACTATTATCAACCTAGCCATAACATAGCTGTAGCCCTGTGATGGTCATCGTTTCAGGTGCAAGCGAGTAAGTGGTGTGAAGATGTTAGGTCGCTTTTGACAGATACTTTTTGCACAAGATGTTTTTTCACTTTCTGAAATGCCACTATGGCCTGTGTTATTCTTACTTTTATTTCTATGCTGCAGAATAGTATGTTATAATTGTGTGATGTAATCTACAAAAAGTATCCTCCCAATTTTTTCTTCAGTAAGTAAAAAGTTTGCCAGAATGTATCACAGCAGAAAGTTATATAAAATGTTGAATGTCAACTGTAGACAACCATTGACACGAACATTATTTTGTTATAAAACTTGTGAAAAATTCAATGTCCCCTGCACAAATGGGAAAGTTGAAGATTCTTCGGCAGTTTAAAGTTGAAAACAGTAGTCCTAATATGGCTGCTTAGCAGGTAAAAAAATTATGAAGCAAATCTAACCCATGCTGACGATGGATGTGTGGGGCCTAAAGATGCAAATATCTCTCTGTAAACTAGCAATGAGCAATTCACAGACGATCAGGCACTAATACATGGAAAAATGGAAGACCTACAAGAACACTTTAACAGACTCAACAGCACAGGCACAAAATACACATGAAAATCAGCATCAAGAAAACAGAAGTCATGAATATTACTAAAGAGAAACAGAATATCAACATAACTATAGACAGCAGACAACTAAAACAAAGTAGAGGAATTTAAATACATAGGAAGTCTAGTGACAAATGACAATTTACAAACAGCAGAAATAGACTCAAGATGCAACAAAGCTTGTCAAATCATCGGATAGCTATCACCGCTATTGTCCAACAAGGAATTAAAACTATAGAGGCAAAACAGGCACTCTACAATAAGATCTTCATACCAACATTGTGCTACCAATGCCAGTCTATCTATCTATGACCTTTCGAGCCGTAACCGGCCCATAGGGCGTAGACCAAGATACACCTTCTCCTATATGAATTTTTGTTCTAGCAGTTTTCTTTTAAAGATATTTTATCAAATCTCGCCATCTGTCTCTGTTCTGTGCAAGCAGTTCTATCTCATTGAGGGAGCCGATTCCTGCTGCTCTTGCCTCTCTCATCAATGTTCTTCTCAGTGTCTCCCTGGGTCTTCCTCTTTTTCTTTTACCTGTTGTTTCCCATATGAGGGCTTGCTTTGCTATTCGAATTATCTCTTCTCATCACATGTCCAACGTATGACCATCGTCTTTTCTTTATTACTGAAGATATTAGTGGTTGATTGGCGATTTCTCTAATTTCCTCGTTTGTTTTGAATTCGTTCCATTCTATACCAAGTATTTTCCTTAGACATTTATTTTCGAATGCGTTCAACTTTGTTTCTATATCTCTTGTTGTTTTCCAGCTTTCACACGCATACGTAAGGGTTGATAGTACATTTGATTTGAATAGCCTAAGTTTTGTGTTTGTGCTAATGAGTTTTGATTTCCACAACTTTTCAAGGCTTCTGAAAGACATTGCTGCTTTAGCCAGTCTGATTCTAATTTCTTTGCTCGTATCCCCTTCTCGATCAATGTGACTTCCAAGATAGATGAAGTGATCGATCTCTTCTACTGGTTTGTTTTCCATGTATATTTTGTCACTTGTTGGAATTAAACTTTTCATGACTTTAGTCTTTTCATGATTGACCTCAAGCCCAATTTTGCTGGCTATTGATGATAGTTCATTTGTGTTTTCCTGCATCGTTTTTATCTGATTGCTGATGAGAACTATGTCATCAGCAAAGTCCAGGTCCTCCAAATGGTCTCCTTGTATCCATTCGATGCCTTTATTACCAGTGCAGCATTTCTTCATTATGAAGTCCATAACAATTCCAAATAACAAGGGCGATAAAATACATCCTTGTTTAACCCCAGTTTCTATTGGGAAACATTCGCTCAGTCAATGCCAGTCCTGGACCTTAAATGCAAGAACAATAAGAAAATAACTTCTACTGAGATGAAATGTGTTAAGATGAATTACAGGAAACAGCCTGAGAGATAAGATCAGAAATGAAGAACTGAGAAAAAAACTAGGATTAACCCCTGCCATAGAATAGATGTGTTTCACAATAGAAACTGGGGTTGAACAAGGATGTATTTTATCGCCCTTGTTATTTGGAATTGTTATGGACTTCATAATGAAGAAATGCTGCACTGGTAACAAAGGAATCGAATCGATACAAGGAGACCGTTTGGAGGACCTCGACTTTGCTGATGACATAGTTCTCATCAGCAGTCAGATAAAAACGATGCAGGAAAACACAAATAAACTATCATCAATAGCCAGCAAAATTTGGCTTGAGATCAATCATGAAAAGACTAAAATCATGAAAAGCTTAATTCCAACAGACGACAAAATATACATGGAAAACAAACCAGTGGAAGAGATCGGTCACTTTATCTATCTTGGAAGTCACATTGATCGAGAAGGGGATACAAGCAAAGAAATTAGAATCAGACTGGCTAAAGCAGCAATGTCTTTCAGAAGCCTTGAAAAGTTGTGGAAATCAAAACTCATTAGCACAAACACAAAACTTAGACTATTCATATAAAACGTACTATCAACCCTTATGTATGCGTGTGAAAGCTGGAAAACAACAAGAGACTTAGAAACAAAGTTGAAGCATTCGAAAATAAATGTCCAAGGAAAATATTTGGTATAATGTAGAACGAATTCAAATCAAACGAGGAAATTAGAGAAATCACCAATCAACCACTAATATCTTCAGTAATCAAGAAAAGACAATGGTCATATGTTGGACATGTGATGAGAAGAGATAATAACCGAATAGCAAAGCAAGCCTTCATGTGGGAAACAACAGGTAAGAGGAAAAGAAGAAGACCCAGAGAGACACTGAGAAGAACATTGATGAGAGAGGCAAGAGCAGCAAGAATCGGCTCCCTCAATGAGATAGAGCTGCTTGCACAGAACAGAGACAAATGGCGAGATTTGATAAAATATCTTTAAAAGAACTGAAAACTGCTAGAACAAAATTTAGATAAGAGAATGAGTATCATGGTCTACACCCTATGGGCCGGCTATGGCTCGAAAGAAACAACAGATAAAATGGTTTGGCCACATGACAAGTCAGAGCGATCAAAAAACAACACAACAAGCCTTCAAAAAATGTTGCGAGAACACCAGGCCCAAAGGCCAACTACGAAAAAGATGAAAGGATGGAATACTGGAAACATAGCAGCAGAGGCGAACAGAAGAGCAAAATTGAAAGGCAAATGAGGAAGGAAAGAAGAAGAACTAGCAATGCAACCATGCCCATTTAACATTTGAATGCTAAGAAGAGAGAGAGGATTTGGCACTAATAAATACAGCAAAGCATTTGTCATGCACTGAAAAAATAAAAACATGGAAACTTTATAAGCAAAAATAAAACATGGAAACTTTATAAGCAAAAATAAAAACATGGAAACTTTACAAGCAGAAATAAAAACATGAACAGTTGGTTGCACTAAAAGGTAAGCATACTTCAAGGTTTAATGTACTATGTATGTATTTATTGAATCCATTCTGATAATGAAAAAAAAACTTTTTTTTATTACATCAGTTGTTACATATATACACATTAAGCAGACATACATATTCAGACCTCAGATATGGCTCTGTACTACACTAGTTGAAATGTGCAGAATATTTTTTCAATAAACTTGTTAATAATTCATCCTAAACAACATTTAAAACTTAGGAGGGGCTGTCATTACACCAAATAAGTCACAGTTCTGTGATCCATTTTCTAGGGTGAAGAAAATGGGAAAACAAACAGAATATATTGATGGATAACCAATCACACAAAAAGCCCTGCCCACAAAGGTGTGACAATAATTGAAACGGCAAGAATTTGTAACCATAATCAAGACTGACAATATTTACAATTTGTAACATTCACAGCCAGAAAGAAATTGATTAAATAATTCAAATCAGTGCTTAAAGTCCATTTGTGATATTATCTCTGGTGAAACGGCTCGTGCAGACACAAAAGGCAATCTAGTATTTTGATAGAACACTGAAGTTATAATATAAAAAACAGTTCAAATAATGTTTATATCCAGGATAGATGAAATGAGTGTATTTTGGACAAGAATGTCAAGAAATATATCAATCTCAACCACAGCCATCCAACAGAAATACATTTATTTTACAGCACATTAAAATAAATCAAGTGAAAAAAGAACAATAAATGTATCCTGTATCAACATTTGCTCACTTGAATGAAGGCTTAACCTTTGATCTGCTTTTTGAAAGGTTTTTGTGATGTTAATTATTGACATTTTAATTAGCTTGTTCTTTCCTCATTTCAGAAAGAAAGCCTGTTCTTTCCTCATTTTTTTTCTCATTGAGACCTGTCTCAGCATTGAAGGTTGGTTACCATGTAGCGTCATTCTGCTCTGTCTCTTACTTTGATGGTGCAGGTTGCCATAGGATGACTTGTCCATCTTTTGATGGTACTCAACCATGTACTCTTGGTCTGCCTCTTTTACCTTGTATTTCTCTTTCAAGATAACTTTTAGTAGGCTGTTGTGCCTTTTAACATGGCCTAAAAATCGCATTTGTCTTGTTTGAATTGTATTTAGTAGTTCTCTTTTCATTTTTAGCTGTTTAAAGACTTGTTTGTTTTCTTTTCATCCAATTCTACCTATTCTTCTATAGATCCACATTTCAAAGGCTTCAATTTTCTGTTGTTTTCTTGTCTAATGTTTTTGCACCATACAGGAATGTTGTAAAGATAATAACATTTTGCTTTTCTTAGTTTTAGCCCTGGTGTTTGTTTTGATGTCGGTATATTTTTCATGGCATTAAAATTACTTTTTGCCATACCTATTCTTTTGTTTATTTCAGTTTTACATTTTCCATTACTGGTTACAGTATGTCCAAGATAGATGTAGCTCTGAACTGTCTCCAGGTTTATTCCTTCTATTTTTATATCCACTTATAGGTGTTGCGTGTTATCTTTGTTTGTGATCATAATTTTAGTCTTTTTGATATTCATATCTAGTCCATATTTTTGCTTGTCATGTTTATTTCATTAAGTAATTGTTGTAGATCTTTAGGGTTTTCTGCTAGTAGTACAGTATCGTCAGCATATCTTAGGTTATTGATTATCTTTCAATAAATGTTTAGGCCTGGCATCTATGTTATTTTTGTAAAGATTTGTTTTGTATAGATTGAACAAGCTTGGTTATGAGACATATCCTTATGTTACTCCTCTCTTTATATCAATGGGTGTAGAGTTCTCTTTGTTATATTTGATTATTGCTGTTTGTTCCAAGTATAAATTACATATTAGTCATATGTCTGTGTCATCTAGATGTATATATCTTTTAGGCAGTCTATAAGTTGTTTACGGTGTATTCTGTCAAAAGCATTGGTTTAGTCTTTGTGTTAGATGGCTCATTAGGCTTATTGTTCTAAAATCACTGCATGCAACTTGCACCATTCTTTTTAGGTAATGTAATGAAAGTTGATGTATTTAGTTTGTTTGGTATGTATCCTGTATGGTATATATCATTGCATATGTCTGTGATCACTTCAATGTCAAAATCTTCTAGTGCCTTTATCATCTCTATCTTTATGTTGTCAGGTCTTGCAGCTTTTCCCACTTCCGATTTAAAGATTTTATAACCTGATGTACATTTTATTATTGGTTTATATTCCGTTTCGTCATAAAATAATTCTGTTATAAATTCTTGTCATCATTTTACAATTTTTGATTTTACATGATTTTACAATTATTGTCTGTTAGCATTTTTCCTTTTTTGTTTGCAATACACTTTCTGTGTTTTTTTTTTTATTTTTACTTGTCATTTTCTTTATTTCTGTGTGCATCCCTCTTAAATGTTTATTTTCCATAGTTTTGATTTCTAGACATCTTATAAATCTACTCTGTATAAGATGTTTCTTTGTGATGATAGGTACTGTCTTGTGCTGAAGTATAGGGGTTAGCTGTTTTTATCTACTAAAATAACACAAACATTCAAAACTCATATTTCGTCTGGTGTCACAAATGGAACCACTCTTATAAAATTCAAATTTTAAGGATGAACAGCATGTAGTAAACTCAGGGTATCTCCACCCATAAATACTGTACAATAACTAGGATTGAACTAAAATACCACTTTTAAGACAAACAGTTGTCTCAAATTTGAGACTCACAGAAAGCTAAGAAATTCTACAGGAAAGTCTATCTTTAAGTTAACAAAATTTATAATTAAATAGAGATTTGTTAAAGAGTCTTACACTTATTTAAAATGACATTAATATTGTTGGGTCCTCCTTTCTGGTGTTTTAAACAGAAATCAAATGTAAGGTTTCCCTTTATGTTTACAGGCATGGTGTTAGTACCCATATTTTACAATGACCACACTTTATGGAGGACATGGCCAGTGTCCTGCCAAGCTACTCTACTTTCCCAGAAAAGAAATCTCTGGTACCCATTTTCAGAGGAAATCAATGATCTCTGTTGCTAGAGATAAACCAGTGGATGACGGGGGAAGCTGTAGAATACATGCTCTTACATGCAGTTGCACTGTGGATCATTCCAAATCAGGATGATTTTTTAACTCAGAAAATCTGACACCAAGTGAAAGTCATGATATGAGAAGATATAACCAGGGAATCACAAAGCAAGTACTCAAACAGGAAAACAACTGGAAAGAAAAAAATTGAAGACCTCCCCAAGAATATTGACAAGATAGCAGGAATTGATTCTCTTGGTACTGGAAGGATGTAAGAAAAACTGACAGTTTATAGATTTGTGCAAAGCTAGAAAGCTAATCACTTCTTCTTATTCCTTTCTGTTCCCTGTGGAGCACATGGTCATGAACAGATACTTCCCAAGCCATTCTGTTTACCATTCTTTTAAGATTGTTCTGTGTCTTCCCCATCCTCATTATCTTTGCTTCCCCTTGTCTTCTCCAAGTATATTTTGTTTGTCTCCTAGCCTAGGGATTCAAAAAAAAAAAAAAAAAAAAAGGTTTGCCATGTAATTATTCTTAGTTGGTTTCTGCAATGTGTGTCCTACCCAGTGCCATAGTCTTTAACAAAAGCTAATCACTATTTTAATTACTACACATACAAATCAAAAGTCAACATGACTTATCTTTTGTTCAATTGACTTTTGGCTTTTGTTCAATTGACTTTTGGAGAAAGAAAGTAACATTCATTTTAAGTTTCAATTTCATACAACAATCAATCTACTTAGAAACCCCATGTACATATGTTCAAGATTGTATATGTGTACACAGATTATATCACACAATCTACAAGACTGCAGCCAGCACAATACTTTGACTGGCTAAATGGAACTACACTAAACAAAGAACTGTATGGTCCCTTACATAAATTGTTGAAAATAACATATTCATAGAAATGACAACTTTGGAGATAAAGACCTTGAGTAACAAAAGATGCAAAAGAAGAAGAAAAGAATATGCTGACATTGACCCTGGCCATCTTAAAACTTCATTTGCTAAATACAAGGAATTCATGTTGTTTAATTGCTGCAGATGACATAGTTCTTGTCAGTACCAATGCAAATATTATCAATAATAATGTGAACATGATGCAAGAAAAAAACAAATGTCGTTTCACCAATGGCTAGAAAAGTAAGACTTGAGATCAACCAAAAAAAGACAAAAGTTATGAAAATCTACTTCAGAAGAAAAAATATACCTGGAAGGAAAAGCAGTGGAAGAAGTAGTTCACTTTGTGCATCTTGGAACTCATATAGATAAAAGAGATTGACCTATAGAAACACTAACAAGAACACAGAGGTGGTAATTAACAACAGCAGAAATCAGCTTCCAAGAGCCACTATGCACATTCTGAAACTTAATAGCACTGATCGTTGAACATGACAAGTTTAGAATTTCTGCTCTATGTGCTATCTTCAGCTCAAAAACACAAGAGATAAGATTCTCATCAAAAATACAAGAAAGCTTGGCTGATTTTCTCAGTGTGTTGGTCTCATGAAGCATTTCTTTGTTAGCCTTTTATTTGGCTGTCCAGGGAATGGTTAAGCAACAAAAAATTAAGACAAACCATCTTGTCATGATCTCTGGTGTTCTTTTTGTTTATTTACCTAATTTTATTTTATTATCAAATAAGTCAGAACTTGCTATAGGTGGGACTCATGAACTTTTTCTTCTCATTTTCATGTACACAGTTTTGATACATAGCTTTCATTAGTTAACTCCTCATGGGCAGAAATAAGAAACTTTATATCCATGTCTGCTTTTATCCTTCCAGTGTTGCCAAACTTTCACAGCATCTCTTATTAGTGTTTTTCTTTGTATTTATGTAGTCCAGCCTATTTTACTTTTGCATGCAGTTTCATCCTTGAGGGTTTACTTTGTTAATTTCTTGTGCATATTTCTGGTACGGCAAATAAAATATTTTAAATATAAATATCTAAATAAATTCTAAATACACAGAATGTGTACAATGTAGTTTGAAATTGACATGAAATGCTACTTTATAAATCAAGAAACTGGACATAGAAGACATCTTTTGTGCATTAAGAATGTTGTTGCCTTATACAGGGTGTTTATAAAGTCTCACTACACTTGGTATCTAGGTCAATTTGAAAAAAAAATGTTTATGATGTCATCACAATATGTGCTCCCACTGTCAATGAAATTTGTTGAATAAGTTTATTGCTACTGGAAATGTGGAAGATGCTCCACGATCTGGTAGGCCTGCTGTGAATGATGAAATATGTTTAGATATCCAAGACAGAAGCCTTAAAAGTCCAGACAAGTCATTAAGAAAACTGTCGCAACAAGTGAACTTACCATTGAGCACATATTGTGATGACGTCATAAACATTTTTTTCAAATTGACCTAGATACCAAGTGTAGTGAGACTTTATAAACACCCTATAGTAGAAGTATAAAAGCATTGTTCAATAATTACAATATGAATAAGTCAAATAAATTAGGGAAAACCAAGATATGCATGAATATTGCAAGAACTTACAAACATTATTTAGAAAAGTGAAAAGAAATAACCCAACACAGCAAAAGAGTATTATACTCTTAGTAAAATACTTGTCTCAGAATACTGTGCTGTACTTGTCATATTATATGAAAAGTGACCTCCAAAAGATGATTAGAAGCCAGAGACATGGGATTTCTCAGAAGAATGTTGAAAGTTCCCTGGACAGTTAAAAAGACCTATGAGGAAATTCTCATAGGCCAACACAGAAAGGGAGCTCCTAAAACATAGAAAGAAACAATCAACATTTTTCGGGCACATCATGAGAAGAGGAAAGTTTGAATACTTGGTTACAACTGGCAAAATACAAGGAAAAAGAGATTGTGGATGACAAAGAGAAAAGATACTAGATAGCTTGGTGTCATGGCATGGAAAACAGTCAACAACAGAATTGATACAATGCACTGTGGATAGAAGATTGTGGAAGGACATGACTACACTAACTGCTATGGCACATGATGATGAGCTCAACAAAAAAAAAAAAAGATCACAAACGATTTATAAAAAAAAATATTCAGCAGTTTTACATAGCAGATCAAATAGATTTTCCAGCAATATGTCTTTACCAAATGCAGAACAGATAAAAACAGAACACAAGTGCCAATAAAACATGGTGACAATTTTAGGAAACATTGAAAACATTATCCAAATGAAACTTGCTAAATGCTTATAATAACATATATATATACAAATAAATAAAAGTATACAATTAGTTTTTTTTAAAAAGTCAACACAACTAGCCAAATCAGTGTAAAACTGAATTGATATCTTCACCTATCTTGAAGTTGAAATATATCTTTAATTTAAAACATTTTAAAAATATTTCTTCAATCTGGCATTGCTGGCAGAGAGTGAATAACTCACATGTGTAGTCAGTAAATAAAACATTTTTTTTGCATAAAATTGAGGACATGTGCCACAAAAGGTAATGTATTATGAACACAGGGACAGAAAGAAATTTGGCAGTCTGACATTATGCATATGTTGATGATTTATTTTGGGGGGTTACATGATATTTCTTATGTTAGATATTTGTAGGCATTAACATAGACTAATTTATGCCTTAAATTTCAGATTGTAGGCAATAACATAGACTTATTTATGCCTTAAATTTCAGATTGTAGGCAATAACATAGACTAATTTATGCCTTAAATTTCAGATTGTAGGCAATAACATAGACTAATTTATGCCTTAAATTTCAGATTGTAGGCAATAACATAGACTAATTTATGTCTTAAATTTCAGATTGTAGGCAATAACATAGACTTATTTATGTCTTAAATTTCAGAGCTCACAACTTATAAAACAAGTGAGGCTGATGCAGTAATAATTGAATGGTGTGTTTAGAATGGAGGTGTTTGTGGGATGGGATTTCTTGATTACAAGCAAAATGGGAAGGTGATGACAGAGACTGATGGAACTGACACAAACTATCTCCAATGTGAGAATTAAGATTGAGGCAGTAAATGTAGACTTTAAGTGGCTTCCTGGTATGGCAGTTATTGTTGCAGATTCTCAGTCCAGACTTTAAGTGGCTTTCTGGTATGGCAGTTATTGTTGCAGTTTCTCAGTCCAGACTTAAAGTAGCTTCCTGGTGTGACAGTTATTGTTGCAGATTCTCAGTCCAGACTTAAAGTGGCTTCCTGGTGTGACAGTTATTGTTGCAGATTCTCAGTCCAGACTATTATGATGTATGTGTAGTGAATGAATTGGATAGATAATGGAAAAAACCATCAGGGACTGGTATGGCGTTCCTATATCCTTGACAAGCAGAAGTGATGTACGTAGGGAGGTCAAAAAGTAATGCACACCAATTTTTTTCTCGGAAACTATTCGGGCAAAATGTGTGAAATTTTCACAGATTGTAGCTGAACACCCCCTTTATACTACCTATTTGTCAACATAATCTCCGTCCAAGCGTATTGCCTTACGCCAACGCGAAACTAGGTCATGAATGCCTCGTTCGTACCAAGTTTTGTCCTGCGCGTGTAGCCATTTTTTAACTGCACGGATCACATCCTCATCATTGTCAAAGTGTGTCCCACGCAGGAATTTTTTATGTGGTCCAAACAGATGGAAATCTGAGGGAGCCAGATCAGGGCTGTAAGGAGGATGGGGCAGTACAGTCCAACCAAATTTGTTGATTGCTTCCCGTGTTACCAGACTTGTGTGAGGGCGTGCATTGTCATGTTGAAGCAACAAATCTGCAGATGGCTTATTAGGCCGAACTCTGTGGAACCGATTTTTGAGTTTTGTCAGTGTATTGATGTAAGCTGTCGAGTTGATTGTCTCACCTCTTGTCATTACATCAACAAGAATCACACCATCAATGTCCCAGAAGACAGTGATCATCACCTTTCCGGCTGATGGAGATTGTTTTGAATTTTTTTCTTTTTTGGTGACTGCGGATGATGCCATTCCATTGACTGCATTTTTGTTTCAGGCTCATAATGATGTGCCCACGTTTCGTCACCGGTAACAATTTTTGACAAAAACATTTCTCCTTCAACACCGAAACGCTCCAACAATTCAGAACAGAATGTTTTCCTTTGAACTCTGAGTTTCTTTTCAGCTTGAGTTTCTTTTTCCGCAACCAGAAATTCTATGACAATTCGCTGTTTGTAACGGACATTGTTGACAAGCTCCATTTTAACGGTTCATAGATTGCGTAATATTTATCAGAATGCTGTGCAATTTGGTACACATAATTGGTACATGTCATATTCCAAGTGTGCAAAATTTCATATTCCTATCTTTATTATTAGCCGAGAAAAAAATTGGTGTGCATTACTTTTTGACCTCCCCTCATACCATGACCAAGTTGATAGTCTAGTTCTAAAGACACCAATATTGAAAGCATTCAATAACAGATAAGAGAGACAAATAACCAAGCACACCAATACTGAAGATATTCAATAACAGATAAGAGAGACAAATAAACCAAGCACACCAATACTGAAGATATTCAATAATGGAGACAAACAGGTCAGTTCTAACACCAATAATGAAGATATTCAATAATGGAGACAAACAGGTCAGTTCTAACACAAATACTGAAGATATTCAATAATGGAGACAAACAGGTCAGTTCTAACACAAATAATGAAGACTTTCAATAAAGGAGACAAACAGGTCAGTTCTAGCACAAATAATGAAGACATTCAATAAAGGAGACAAACAGGTCAGCTCTAACACCAATAATGAAGACATTTAATAAAGGAGACAAACAGGTCAGTTCTAATACCAATAATGAAGACATTCAATAAAGGAGACAAACAGGTCAGTTCTAACACCAATAATGAAGACATTTAATAAAGGAGACAAACAGGTCAGTTCTAACACCAATAATGAAGACTTTCAATAAAGGAGACAAACAGGTCAGTTCTAACACCAATAATGAAGACATTCAATAAAGGAGACAAACAGGTCAGTTCTAACACCAATAATGAAGACATTCAATAAAGGAGACAAACAGGTCAGTTCTAACACCAATAATGAAGACATTTAATAAAGGAGACAAACAGGTCAGCTCTAACACCAATAATGAAGACATTCAATAAAGGAGACAAACAGGTCAGTTCTAACACCAATAATGAAGACATTCAATAATGGAGACAAACAGGTCAGCTCTAACACCAATAATGAAGACTTTCAATATAGGAGACAAACAGGTCAGCTCTAACACCAATAATGAAGACATTCAATAATGGAGACAAACAGGTCAGCTCTAACACCAATAATGAAGACTTTCAATATAGGAGACAAACAGGTCAACTCTAACACCAATAATGAAGACATTTAATAAAGGAGACAAACAGGTCAGCTCTAACACCAATAATGAAGACATTCAATAAAGGAGACAAACAGGTCAGCTCTAACACCAATAATGAAGACATTCAATAAAGGAGACAAACAGGTCAGCTCTAACACCAATAATGAAGACATTCAATAAAGGAGACAAACAGGTCAGCTCTAACACCAATAATGAAGACATTTAATTAGTCATTAGTCATTAGTCGAAAGATCATCCTCCTTGCACAAGGGGCATACCATAAGTGCTCCGATTTCCTTTCGAGTAAATTCACAAGTGTGTGACGGCTGATCGTGCCGGTTCGCAGTTGGTTAACCATACACCTCTGGCGTCCTGAAAAATGTTCGCTCTTAGCTGTGCCAAGCCTTACGCGACTATGCGTTAGTCTCGCCATTGCGTTTGAATCCTTGTCGTCTCGAAAGTCTGCTACTCTTCCCGCCTCGCGGATTGCGTGTAAAATGTCCGCGTTGTCCATGGCGTTGCCATCTGAAGACATTCAATAATGGAGACAAACAGGTCAGCTCTAACACCAATAACGAAGACTTTCAACAATGGAGACAAACAGGTCAGCTCTAACACCAATAACGAAGACATTCAATAAAGGAGACAAACAGGTCAGTTCCAACACCAATAATGAAGACATTCAATAATGGAGACAAACAGGTCAGCTCTAACACCAATAATGAAGACATTCAATAAAGGAGACAAACAGGTCAGCTCTAACACCAATAATGAAGACATTCAATAAAGGAGACAAACAGGTCAGCTCTAACACCAATAATGAAGACATTCAATAAAGGAGACAAACAGGTCAGCTCTAACACCAATAATGAAAGCAATATACCGTCGAAGAGTAACTCTATGGTGTGACCATATCTCTGGAACAATCAGGAACACCAATATGAAATAGTCATAATCTCAGAAGTAATCAAATTAGTATTAATTATGGTAAGAGCATTGAACAGATCAGTTGTAAGCTCACTTATAAGGCATAAAGGCATTAACTTTGGATACAGGTAAACCTTAACACACCTATAATGTAGGTGGTATTAATTAAAATAAGGGAGACAAATGGGCTAGCTTTAAACATATACATGACAGAAAGATGGCACTAATGACCCCACTATCCAAAAATATGCTGACGATAAAATATAGCCGCTAACACTGTACTCCTTATGTGTCATGAAGCATGATAGAATTCTCATACATAAATATAAATAATTATATATATATATATATATATTTTGCCTTAAACACTGTCAGATTGAAATTGCTGTGCTGAAGATGTTCTTGACTTGCTCATGTTGATAGGAAAAGCAAGGGGAAATCAGCACATTAATGCCAAAAGAACTTATGAGAATATGTTACAACATTCAACAATGAACAATTATTAGAAAAGTTCTTGAAGTTTTTTGAAATGTTAAATATTGATTGCAATGCAAATATGTAAAAAAATAATTTAAATTATATTTACCCAATTTTAATGAATAAGGTTAAGAAAACCATGTACAGAAAACAGTGGCTGTACAAATTGCCAATTTAATTAGAACTGTTTCATGAATACACACATATATATACATAAATACATACACACAAGTATTAACACTTTAATTAGTTTTTTTTTTTTATCCCTGATTAATGAACTAAATTTCTGTTATCCTAGTGGACTGAACATTTGTATTCAGTGTGTGATCATGTACAGATGTGCCACAGTCTGCCAAAGTTCTCTCTATTATTTGTACTATGCAACTTCTACAACCAACACGGCAAGAGTAACTAAAATCCAATTTTCGAGTTTTTAATTAACTTTTGTTAGTGATGTTCACACATAAAGCATTGGTTCTCATGAGCAAGAACCTGAAAATCATGCAGTAAACACATTCCACATGAATATCAGGCGGTTTTAAGTTTGAAGACACAAGCGAGCTTATATACTATCACATATTCTCTGATAAACAGTTTATTCTTTGATGCAACATTCTGGCTTCCACCATAGCAAGCCTACCTTATGCCGTGTCAACGTTCTGTCAAGCTTCCACCATAGCAAGCCTACCTTATGCTGTGTCAACGTTCTGTCAAGCTACCACCATAGCAAGCCTACCTTATGCTGTGTCAACGTTCTGTCAAGCTTCCACCATAGCAAGCCTACCTTATGCTGTGTCAATGTTCTGTCAAGCTTCCACCATAGCAAGCCTACCTTATGCTGTGTCAACGTTCTGTCAAGCTACCACCATAGCAAGCCTACCTAATGCTGTGTCAATGTTCTGTCAAGCTTCCAACATAGCAAGCCTACCTTATGCTGTGTCAATGTTCTGTCAAGCTACCACCATAGCAAGCCTACCTTATGCTCTGTATGGACAAGAATTTCAGGGGAGCAGACAAAGGGGAAAACCAAAATATATTTGGAGAAGACAGGCAGAAGCAGAGATGAAGATGATGGGGAAGGTTAAGAGATTGGCAAGAAATATGATGGCTTTGAAAGTGTTTATTGATGACCTATGCTCCACAGGGAATTTAAAAGGAAGAAGATGGACAAGACACAGACTGGGATGAAGGATAAAAAAAAAAAAACCCAGAACTGTGCCAGGATTATTTCTTCTTGTATTTGAATCTCTGTGTTTACAATTTAATGTTTTTAATGGAGATCATCTTTAGCACTCATCATCATTCAGTGCTGTCTCTGCATCAAAGCTTGGCTACCATGGAGTGCCATTCTGTTCTGTCTCTTGCTTTGAAAGTGCAGGTTGTTATGGCCCTTTAGCACTACACATTTTTTATTGTAGAATCTCAAAACCAGCCAAAGTGTCCTCCTGGCAAAACACAAGTCACCTTAACATGCACATTTAAGTCTGGTCTTCATGTTGTATCTGCCAACCAAAGCGTATGCACAAGTCTAGTCTTCATGTTGTATCTGTCAGCCAAAGTCACATGCACATGTTTATTCAGTTTATGATGACATGTTCTTTGGCTCATATCTTAGTTGATTCAGTCTACATTATTTATCATTATACAGTGATCCTGTTCTGCTTCTCTGGGGCTTTCCTTGTCACAAAAAGCATGGTTTCAATTTGCCTACATAACCCTTCCTTCTTGTGACAAATGTTTGGGATTGTATCTAATGTAATATGGTTCACTTTTAGGTCACAGGTTACTTAGTTCATTCTTCTGTTGGGGGAGTTTATTATTCAAGAGGCAAAAGTTGTGCACCATAGCAATATATGTTATCATTGCTGAAGTATATCATTTTAAGTTATAAACAATTACATTTCTAACTAAACAAATCACTAGCATTTACATAACTGAATCAAGAAACTAAAATCTAACAACTGAAACTTGTATCTTTGTCAATCACTAACTATACCAGATCAACCAAGTCAACTTTGCATGATAAAAGAAATATTTCAACAATAGTTATTGTAGAACTGGGATCTGTCCCACGGTGTGTGCTTTATTTACTATAGCCTTCTTCAGCATTCCAGTCTTGTGATACTTGATCTTTGTTCTGTTTCATGTTGATGGGTAGAACAATATCATGACTCACACATAAACTGATCGGTACTCATTTGTGCTCTGATTTTTTTCCCTAAACATGTGCGGTGGTTGTCACACTCCATCATCAGCAGGGTGGATATTCTATAGCCTGATTTGATGTATGTAAGAGCACACGTATTGTAGCAGCTAGCACTCTAGCTTGGTGATAAAGTGAACCTGAATTTCACCTGATGCTTTCTACTCTACCCAGTGGAAGTATGAATGGACATTTGGTTCACTCACTTGACTAGCGCTGTGAACTCTCTCATTATGTGTTATGGGACATCCTTCAAAAGGAGTATCTCAACAGCAGTACATCCTGACTTGTGTCTGCTAAACTATAAACCAAACATCGTCTTGTGGTGATGTGGTCATGTTACTCTTTGATTGAAGAAAAGTGAGCTTAGTGAGTCCGATGTAGAGCTTCGTCCCCACAGATAAGAACCAACAAAGTAGTCAGTGGACTACACACCTTGAGGTGGGTGTCTAGCTATGGTTTTAACAGATGTTTTATCTTTACTGCGGACACAAATTGTTATATTGACAGGACACTGCTTCAGATTTCGTGCAATCATGTTTCTGTTGAAATGGAACAGCTTCTTGCACTGTGTTCTGACATTTTGATGTTAAACAGTTGTCATCTACCAACTCTAGCTCTGGAGACTCAGTAGTAGAATCATTTTCCTCAGATTCTGATGTATGATTATCAAGTGTTGAAAAAAAGTGAGCTAAGTGTCTTTTGCACAGCTCGGCTAGAGATTTCACCCCTAGAGATTCACCAGCATGCAATAAAGATTCATACTTTTTAGTACATTTGTCTTCATCTTGATTTCTATTTCCAGCCTGAGGAGTTTCTGGAAATGTTAATAAAATAGAAGAATGATCCTGTAAAGTGGCATCATGACAATTAACTACAGTCACTGCACAAGGATTGGAAATGATACCTGAATGAGTGATGGTCTCTATCTTTTGTGTAGAGAATCCTGAAGAAATTACTGATGGCATGGCCACAGAGTTTTGACTTTTGGCTACTTGGACAATGAGGTCGCATGCAGCATTATTTTCTTCAGCTAGAGGAACTGCATTCTGAGTTCCTGGTTTGATAATTGTGGACAAGGAATCAACACTGCCCACAGAAAAAACTTTCCCATTGATGATAATCGGAATTGATGACTTTATTCCTTCAAGTGAAACTGCATTTTGTGTGTTGGTAAGTTGGCATGGTCTTGAAGCTATATGTCCTTGTGGCTGAAGTATGCTGGGTAAAGAAGAGCTCAGTGAGAGCTGGTGTTGTTCTTTATTAGATTCAACAGCAACAAGTGGTTCTGGAGCTGCCTGAGAATTTGCTACAAGATGAACATTAGTAGAAGTTGTTTGCTTCATTTCTGGTTGTGTTTTCATAAATGAATATGAAGAGCCTGTCAGTGGTAAGACATGAAGCTCAATTTCATTTGGTACTTTCTTGTCAGTTTCATAAATAAGTATATCACTCTTCTGTATAGCAAATAATGAAGTATCACTAGAAATTGAAGAAGAATTTGCAAAAACGTAGCTGGAAGGGATAAAACTGGTTGATTTTAAAGGTATTACACTTTGACCTTTTGAAGGCAAGCATGCCGGTATTTCAGACTTTGCTGAAGCAACCATTCCTGCCTGTGAATAAACAGGTATAACTCTCAAAGGTGTTATGTCTGAGGCAAAAGAGAGTGTAGTAGTTAATGCAACTGTTTCTTGCAACGGTGATAACGCAACTGAACTTATAGATGTCTGCAATGATTTCATTGTAGAATTGTCTACATTTGGTGATAATGAACTTACAGACATCTGTAATGATTTCATTATAGAACTGTCTACATTAGGTGAGCTGCTGGTGCAGACATTTTGTGAACCAAGAGTTGAGATGATATTATTTTTACTGATCACGTGCATTTGCTCAATTTTATGTAAAGGAAGGAATGGTTCTTCTTTTATTATGATACATGAGGTTTCTGCTGATGTAGAAAGTGGGCATTTCTGGTTATTGTCTTGTTCCTCACTGGTCAAAACAATACATTCCTGGTTAGAACTTTCAATCTGGGTACTTGACTCCAACAAACTGCTCTCAGTAGAGACATACATTTGAGAACCATGACCACCAGTACCAATAGTATGGGTAACAAAAACAGGTGACAACGTATCAAAATGTGAAGTTATCGTCCCTTTTAACGTTTTCACTGCAGGCATATCTGAGTATGACAAAGTTTCTCCTGAAACAATTTGATTTAGCTTATTGTTGCCCTTTGAATCCATTACCAATTTATTACTCACTTCTACTTCTTCACATATAAATAATTTGTTTTTGGATCTCTTGTTTCCTTCATCTTCTTCAATTTTATTATAATTGTGGGAAAATGGGCTTCCTGACTCAATCTTGACACCACTAAACAAACCTGTAATGAAGGGAGTCTCTGTAGCTACAACTGTACTGTCTGAAGAACTGACTGCATTGATATCTACAGCTTTGCTTGATCCCTTAAAAAAACTGGGTTTTGAAATTGACAAACTATCTCCATATTCTTTAACTATGTTAGCATTTTCAAGAGTAGTTCGTAAGATTCCAAAAGATGTCAAATGGCTGTTGGAGTTAGTTGGATGTTCACATTTGATATCAGAATTTTGAAGCATCATCTCCACCGGTGTATTTGTTTTAAGGCTACTTCCTGAAAATGATTTCAAGTTTTGTTTTTCTTTGCAGGATATTGATGGCACTGCTGAATTCTCAGCATTATCTAGTCTTGTTGCTGCTTCTAATAATAACAAGCATGATGACATAAGAGGTTCACTAACTTCTGACATGCATTTGTCATGTTTTGCTCTATTTCGTTTTGATCTTCGACAAAGAATTTTTGGAGAGCCAGATCTCTGACTAAGGGGTGTTGATTGGTCCACAGATTGGTCTATGCTGCTCTGACACTTCATCTTTTCCTGTGAACAGACACAAACTGGTAACTTTTTATTTCCACTCAGAATAGTTTCTGCTGCTTCAGTCTCAGAAAACTTGACCAAGAAGGAATCACCTAATGCCAAAGATTTTCTTTTCCTTGATTTTTCAAAATGAACTGGGTGAACTCCATGCACATTTCTTTCCATAAGAAGCTTCCTTAGGCTAACTTTGGGTGCTTTAACATCTGAAAACTCCAGTTGTGGTGCTTGAGGCATCTTTACAGTAGAGTCAACATTTTTACAAGTCTCTCCTGCTGTATTATCACAACCTATCTCTTGTGATTGTACAGAATCAATGCAAGCTGAGTTCATAGCTGCTGAAGCAAGCTGGTCTAGATTTGACATTAGTAAACTTTCAACTTCATCAGCAACATCTGGCGCATTCTCTATTTCCTTATGGAGCACGATTGATCCCACTCCCTGGCGCAAAACAATAGTCTTCTCTGAAATAATAAGGAGAAATAAAAATCATTTACAGACAGTGATTATGTTTTTTACTGAAGATCACATCTATACAATATTACATCTGATTTACTTGGTTACTGACTACAATAATTTATTAACCCACACATTGAAACAAAAGCAACAAACTAAAATCTAATGTCACAAATTGGTGTCCCTTTAAAAAATACCTTCATTTTTGCTGAAAGTAAATCTGTTTTAGTTGTTACCACTAAACTGGAAATGACAAAATAAGTTCTTTGAAAACTTGAAAAAATAAACAGAATGAAATACAATTTACAAGGATTATGTCACAACAAATTATATGAAAAAGAAAGGAGAAATGAGTACAGAATATCTTCAACGGACTACTACTGAGGCAGAGATACAAAGATATTGATAAAGCTAAAGCATGGATATAATTGTAAATAACCAAATATTTTTATTATTTAAACTAATTTCAGCTTTAAAATCAGGCTGATGACCACCTTTGTTATATGAATTTTTCTGTAGGCTTACCAAACATGGACCCTTCAATTAGAGCTACAGAAGAAAATAGAAGTTATGTTTGTGAAGTGTTATCTTAAGGTTTTGAGCATCTATGACTTAGATCATATCACAAATGAAAAAGTTTGCAAAAGGATACAACAGGCAATTGGAGCATATGATGATCTATCAACTATTGTGAAGAAATGCAAAAAGAAAGGATCTGACCACACATCTCGATATCATCTGGCCCAGCAAAGACCATTCTACAAGAAACTGTGAAACGAGAAGGAAGGAGAAATAGACAGTGAATGAGATGAGAAGATAGCATCAAAGAATGGACAGGCTCTGGCTTCACAGTCTAAAAGAAAAACTGCTAATAGAGATCAATGGAGAAGGTTGATGTTTGTCAGTGGTGACTGATGTCTTTACAATCTATCTATCTAACTATTGACCTTTCAAGCTATAGTCGACCATAGGGCGTAGACCGGGATACTCTTTCTCTTATCCTAATTTTTATTCTAGCAGTTTTCAATAGCATGGAACGAATTCAAAACAAATGAGGAAATTAGAGAAATCGCCAATCAACCACTAATATCTTCAGTAATAAAGAAAAGACGATGGTCATACGTTGGACATGTGATGAGAAGAGATAATAACCGAATAGCAAAGCAAGCCCTCATATGGGAAACAACAGGTAAAAGAGAGAAGACCCAGGGAGACACTGAGAAGAACATTGATGAGAGAGGCAAGAGCAGCAGGAGTCGGCTCCCTCAATGAGATAGAACTGCTTGCACAGAACAGAGACAGATGGCGAGATTTGATAAATATCTTTAAAAGAAAACTGCTAGAACAAAAAATCCATATAGGAGAAGGTGTATCTTGGTCTACGCCCTATGGGCGGTTACGGCTCGAAAGGTCAATAGATAGATAGATAGTTTTCAATCCTTGTAAAGATCTTTTATCAAATCTCGTCATTTGTCTCTGTTCTGTGCAAGCAACTCTATTTCTTTCATTGAGAGAGCCAATTCCTGCTGTTCTTGCCTCTCTGGTCAATGTTCATCTCAGTATCTCTCTGGGTCAGCCTCTTTTCCTCTTACCTGTTGATTCCCACATGAGGGCTTGCTTTGTTATTCGGTTATTATCTCTTCTCATCACATGTCCAACATTCGTCTTTTCTTTATTACTGAAGATATTAGTGGTTGATTGGCGATTTCTCTAATTTCCTACTTTGTTTTTAATTCGTTCCACGCTATACCAAGTATTTTCCTTAGACATTTATTTTCGAATGCGTTCAACTTTGTTTCAATGTCTCTTGTTGTTTTTCAGCTCTCATATGCATACGTAAGGGTTGATAGTACATTTGATTTGAATAATCTAAGTTTTGTGTTTGTGCTGATGAGTTTTGATTTCCACAACTTTTCAAGGCTTCTGAAAGACATTGCTGCTTTAGCTATAGTAAAAAAAAAAAAAAGTTAAGAGCCCCATCATGCCAAGTGGCATATAGGGAATATTGTGTTAGTGACCATTATTTTTACAGACCTTCGGCACATGATTTTCGGGGTAATGTGGTCGGTATTACGCATGTGCCGCTTTACTTTCTCAGCAAAAATCTGGTACCCATTTAAGGCTGGGTGAACCCGGAAGCTGTCAGTTAGGATCGAACCCTACCCCTTGTCCTTTGTAGTCCAGTTCACTAACCACTGAGCTATCGTGGCTCCCTGCTTTAGCTATTCTGATTCTAATTTCTTTACTTGCATCCCATATCCCCTTCTTGATCAATGTGACTTCCAAGATAGATAAAGTGATTGATCTCTTCCACTGGTTTGTTTTCCATGTATATTTTGTCGTCTGTTGGAATTAAGCTTTTCATGACCTTAGTCTTTTCATGATTAATCTCAAGCTTAATTTTGCTGCTATTGATGATAGTTCATTTGTGTTTTCCTGCATCGTTTTTATCTGACTGCTGATGAGAACTATGTCATCAGCAAAGTCAAGGTCCACCAAATGGTCTCCTTTGTATCCATTCAATGCCTTTGTTACCAGTGTAACATTTCTTCATTATGAAGTCCATAACAATTCCAAATAACAATGGCGATAATATACATCCTTGTTTAACCCATTTCTATTGGAAAACATTCGCACAGTCCTTCTTCTGTAAGAACTGCACATGTATATCCATAATACATGTCTGATAATATTTATGATTTTTTATGGTAAGCCATATTGCTTCAGAATTTTCCACAAAGAATCTTGATGAATGCTGTCGAATGCTTTTTTGAAGTAAATGAAGTTAAGTACAAAAGGTTTTTGCTTTTCAATGTGTTCCTCCAATATAAGTCGTAGAGTGAAAATGTGGTCAAGGCAGCTTCTCCCTTTTCTAAACCCAGCCTGTTCTTCACACATTGTTGTATCTATTAAATCCTTTATTCTATTCATGATGATTTTGCAGAATAACTTTGAGACAACTGACAAAAGTGTCACGCCTCTCCAGTTGTTACAATCTCTATGATTGCCCTTTTTTGGGATCTTAACAATGATCTCTTTTTTCCACTTATGAGGCACTTTCTCTGCTTTCTAAATGATAACATTTTCTGGAGGTGTATTAAGGCTATATTTTATTATATATAATAATGCTATATATTAAACAACAATTCAGATCATCATTAATAGATGTAAGAGCATACAGAGGTGCTGATGTTAATAGTGACCACAACCTGTGCATTGGGAAAATAAGATTAAAATTTAGAAACCAACAGAAGAGGTCAATTACACATAAAATTGATAGTCATAAACTGAAAGATGAAGCCATAAAGGAAAAGTTTAACATAGAGCTAAGTAATTGTTATACAGCACTTGGTGCAATAGACTTAGATATCAATGAAATGTGGGACTCACAGAGCAAAATACTAATGACAGCAGCAGAAGCAAGTGCCGGCCTGAAGAAAATGGAAAAACGAGCTTGGATTTCAGACACCACATGGAAATACATCAAAGAAAGAAGAGAAGTGAAGAGAGAGATGACTAATGTAAAGACAGATCTTGGAAAGGTCCTAGTAAAAGCAACATACAAAGAATTAGACAACAAAGTAAAAAGTTCAGCAAGAAGAGATACAAGAGCTTATATAGACAATTTTGCAGAGAAAGCAGAGAGAGCTGCAATTACAGGAGACAGCAGAACTCTTTATACTGTACAAAAGATGCTGACAAACACCTATACATCCAGTGGAACACCAATTCTAGACAAATCTGGATTAATGCTAACAACAAGCGCAGACATAAAAGCTCGTTGGGCGGAAGACTTCAAAGAAATTCTTAACCGTCCACTACCCCACAGTTTAATAGATTTTGAAGCTGAAACACCAGCAGCAGAATTAGATGTAAATTTAGATGACTTCACCTTGAGCGAAATAGAAATCACCTTAAAGCATATGACCAATAACAAGGCTGCTGGAGAGGATAAGTTAACAGCTGAGATCCTCAAGGTAATTGATAGCCATAATTTAATACATCTCCAGAAAATGTTCAACATCATATGGAAAGCAGAGAAGACGCCTCATAAATGGAAAAAAGGAATCATTGTTAAGATTCTAAAAAAGGGCAATCCTAGAGATTGTAGCAACTGGAGAGGCGTGACACTTTTGTCAGTTGTCTCAAAGTTATTCTGCAAAATCATCCTAAATAGAATAAAGGATTCAATAGATACAGTAATACATGAAGAACAGGCTGGGTTTAGAAAAGGGAGAAGCTGCCTTGACCACATTTTCACTCTACGACTTATATTGGAGGAACACATTGAAAAGCAAAAACCTTTTGTACTTAACTTCATCTACTTCAAAAAAGCATTTGATAGTATTCATAGAGATTCTTTGTGGAAAATTCTGAAGCAATATGGCGTACCATCAAAAATCATAAATATTGTCAAAGATATGTATTATGGATATACATGTGCAGTTCGAACAGAGGAAGGACTGAGCAAATGTTTCACAATAGAAACTGGGGTTAAACAAGGATGTATTTTATCGCCCTTGTTATTTGGAATTGTTATGGACTTCATAATGAAGAAATGCTGCACTGGTAATAAAGGCATCGAATGGATACAAGGAGACCATTTGGAGGACCTCGACTTTGCTGATGACATAGTTCTCATCAGCAGTCAGATAAAAACGATGCAGGAAAACACAAATGAACTATCATCAATAGCCAGCAAAATTGGGCTTGAGATCAATCATGAAAAGACTAAAGTCATGAAAAGTTTAATTCCAAAAGATGACAAAGTATACATAGAAAACAAACCAGTGGAAGAGATCGATTACTTTACCTATGTTGGTAGTCACATTGATCGAGAAGGGGATACAAGTAAAGAAATTATAATCAGAATAGCTAAAGCAGCAATGTCTTTCAGAAGCCTTGAAAAGTTGTGGAAATCAAAACTCATTAGCACAAACACAAAACTTAGACTATTCAAATCAAATGTACTATATCAACCCTTACGTATGTGTGTGAAAGCTGGAAAACAACAAGAGATATAGAAACAAAGTTGAACGCATTCGAAAATAAATGTCTAAGGAAAATACTTGGTATAGTGTGGAACGAATTCAAAACAAACGAGGAAATTGGAGAAATCGCCAATCAACCACTAATATCTTCAGTAATAAAGAAAAGACGATGGTCATATGTTGGACATGTGATGAGAAGAGATAACAACCGAATAGCAAAGTAAGCCCTCATATGGGAAACAACAGGTAAGAGAAAAAGAGGAAGGCCCAGAGAGACACTGAGATGAACATTGATGAGAGAGGCAAGAGCAGCAGGATTCGGCTCCCTCAATGAGATAGAGCTGATTGCACAGAACAGAGACAAATGGCGAGATTTGATAAAATATCTTTAAAGGAATTAAAAACTGCTAGAACAAACAAAAATTCAGATAAGAGAAGGAGTATCTTGGTCTACGCCCTATGGGCCGGCTACAGCTCGAAAGGCCAATAGATAGATAGGTGTACTGGTCTTCTTCTTGAAACAGTGAGAATCTCCAAAAAGAACTCTGACCAACAAACACAAAATTCAATGTATAGCCAGGGATTCACAGAGTAAATGTCATAACAATTTTTTCCTGGGTAGTGATCCATTTTTCTCAAATAGCTATATTCGCATACAGAGTGCACAAAAGACTTCCTGTTTTTTTTTTGTTTTGTTATTCGAGAGGGCAAGGCACAGAATCTCACTACCCATAAAGCCAGAGAAGTATTTTACTCATTTGTTCCATTCAGAATGTATTATAATATAAGTAGGCACCAAATGTATTGTAATATAATTAGACACCAAATGTATTGTAATATAAGTAGACACCAAATGTATTGTAATATAAGTAGGCACCACATGTATTGTAATATAAGTAGGCCCCAAATGTATTATAATATAAGTAGACACCAAATGTATTGTAATATAAGTAGACACCAAATGTAGTGTAATATAAGAAGGCACCAAATATATTGTAATATAAGTAGACACCAAATGTAACTTACGGGTTTTGTCTAGTCCTGCATAATCATGGTCGTGATGCAAACAAAAATCCTCCCCTGGAATGTCAGGTTTTATGTCTATCGTCTGCACTATGACCTATTTCCAACATATAGTAATTATTGTCAGCAATTACTTATTCATACACACACACACACAATTTGTACACAATTTGGAAATACCTAACTAAAGGTCCCTCCAAAGCTTTGCTAGGCATATGTGGAATATGGTGTTAGTGAAAATATGTTTCTATGACCATGGCACATTTATGGGTGATGTTATCAATATCATGCCAGGCCTCATTTACTTCCCAGAAAAATCTCAAGTATACATTTTTTGAGCCTAGGTGAACCTCCAAGCCGTTTATGTCTAAAATAAAAATCCATCACTTCTAGGAATCAAACATGGACCCATCTGATCAGGAAGTAAGCACACTAATCACTCAGCCACCGAGGCTCTAGAAATATCTTAGAACAACACAGACACCAAAATACATGACACCTGCACATTTTCAATTCTTTTGTGTGGGTTTGAATGCATGAGAACAACAGAGAATGAAACCATCACAACTGCTATAATTTCAAACAACTTACTGGAAGGCAATTCTGAATATTTTTTGACACATGAAATAAACAAGTACTGTCTAGGAAGTTAAACCAAGAAGAAATATTCACAACAATAATAGACATTTTATGAAACTGGATAGGTTGTTACAGTGTCATGTTTCTGCACTATGATGTTAAGGTGACCCTTTATGACTGACTCTACACACCTTAGCTTTAATGTAAAGTAAAGTATAGGTAAAGTACAGGACTTGAATCAGTGTCCTAGCATGCGAGTTTTCACCCCTATGCGCTCGGCCGCCTATCCAGAAGTGTTCTGAGACTTCTTGAAAGTGTCGCCTTAAGCATCGAAACTCACTATGAAATAGTGGCATTCCTCACCATCCCAGAGAACTACCTTGGTACCCATTTTTGCCAGCAGCTGGGTCGACAGGGGGGGGGGGGGGGGGATTTTTTTTTTTTTTTTTTTTTCCAACCATGAGTACAACTCACACTGCTTCCAGTGGGAACTGAACATGGGTTGTCCGAACGTGATTTTCCAAACTAGACTATCGAGCCCCCCCCCCCCCCTTAAAAAAAATAAATAAATAGAAGGTATGTTATTTACACAAACATGAGGTTGACAGCAAATGGATGATACATTATACAAACCATTGCATGTCCAATTCAAACTCTAGAGACTTCTGTCAGTCTCGTGCGTAGTTATATATCTAGTTGAACATTCTAAGTTCACTTGCTGTCAGAGGTGGACCAAATAGTTCTATATAATTTAATCTTTCTACTCTGTTACTGCAGCAAGCAAACTAATCTATGTCTGGTCTGCAAGTCAGATGACAACCTCTCAGTGTCATTTTGTCTCTCTCTACCTCGACCTTCAACTGCTGGCTTGGGTCTGACTGTGATCAAAAACAACTCTGCCTTGCCTAGCTGCTCATTCTCGCAATAAGCATTTATCACACCACAGCCTAGACCTGCTGAACTGAATCCAACACTCAGGGGTCAGGTCTCCGGTACAAATTTTGAAGAATTCGCTACTGTCAGACCTTGCACAGAACCTGTATGTATTTTGCCACATGTTCTCAGCTCACGGTGAGCCTACCAACTTCAGCAAGGAAATTGTTTGCCTGTTGTTGTTGTTATATGAATGAATATTGGTTGTGTCAAAAGGGGAAGCTGCTGTGTTATCCTTCAAGATACCTTAAGACATTTAGGGCACTGACTGTTTTATTGGTCTGTGGCCAAGGAAACCAGGGAGAATTGCAAGATAATTTCTAGAAATCGTGTTGATCATGTTTCGATATTCCAATGGTTTACGATGAATGCGGATATCGTATGACAGGGAACAGTTGGCTGTGTTCACTTTCTGTGCAGTTTCGCCTTATGTCTTTTGGTGTGCTGAGACTGCTATGATGGGGACTACAGCTACCTTTCTTTGTTTTGAAGATGAGTTAGTAATTCGGATGATTCCACTGGCACGGACGGTTGAGCAATTATGAATTTTAATTCGTTTGCAGTGATACCGAGGCCTTCCATAACCAAATAACCAAATTTCTAGAAAATTTTGCCATGTTGCAAATTGTCCTTTAACATTTTTATCTCCAGGAATATCATGAAACTGGCACTGAACTGCATCAACTTAGTTGTTCTCTTGGATCCATGAACTGCAGCGAGTGGGAAGACCTTGTGTGTGTTTGACTACAGTGAGAGGGAAGATCTTGTGTGTATGACTACAGTGAGAGGGAAGATCTTGTGTGTATGACTACAGTGAGAGGGAAGACCTTGTGTGTATGACTACAGCGAGAGGGAAGATCTTGTGTGTATGACTACAGCGAGAGGGAAGATTTTGTGTGTATGACTGCAGTGAGAGGGAAGATCTTGTGTGTGTATGACTGCAGTGAGAGCGGAAGATTTTGTGTGTATGACTACATTGAGAGGGAAGATTTTGTGTGTATGACTACATTGAGAGGGAAGACCTTGTGTGTATAACTACATTGAGAGGGAAGACCTTGTGTGTATGACTACAGTGAGAGGGAAGACCTTGTGTGTATGACTGCAGTGAGAGGGAAGACCTTGTGTGTATGACTACAGCGAGAGTGAAGACCTTGTGTGTATGACTGCAGTGAGAGGGAAGATTTTGTGTGTATGACTACATTGAGAGGGAAGACCTTGTGTGTATGACTACAGTGAGAGGAAAGACCTTGTGTGTATGACTGCAGTGAGAGGGAAGACCTTGTGTGTATGACTGCAGTGAGAGGGAAGACCTTGTGTGTATGGCTACAGTATTCAAAATCGTTACACTTGAGCTTAGTGTCCTGGTGAGACAATAAACAATCTCAAACACGATATTTTTAACCTTTCAAGAGAAATAAATCAGTTTTCTCTCACACTCTCACTACTACAGTTCAACTACAACTCCTATTATCGATTCTACTACTGCTACCATCACCACAAAACTCACCTTATCTTGATGTGATGCTTCAGATTCAGTGTCTGATGCTAGATCTTCACTTGAGCCTGATTCTAAGATCACCGGAACAATTTCTTTTTTGAAGGATTTCTGTTGAGAATGTTCTTGAATCTCCTTTGTTCCTAAATGAAACATTAGTATCCAAAAGTATAAGTGAAAGCACACAACTCTTGGATTATATATATAACATTAAACACTGCAGTCAAAATGTTTAAATAACAAATTTTCATACACTTTATACCTTCATAGAGCTATAACGCCTGCAAATATTCAAATTGACAGTATTATCACAAAACTTTTTATTCATGAATATACCTTTACAGCACTGGTATAGAGAATGGCACGATCAGTTGCCAGTCTCAGGCGTCCATTTTAGAGGGATGATAGACATGTACAAGGAAAATGTTTTTAGAAGACATTCCTAGAAAAAAAGACTGTTCCTAGAAAAGACATGTGACATCAACAGAGCTGAAGTTGCCAGCAACTCATAGCTGATTGCTTGTGCCAGGAACGGTGAACCAGAACTATCCAGACCCTACTCCACCTCTTTGCGGTGCCTCAAGTAATGGAGTAACTAGTCTAGTCTAGCCAAGCAAGTAGGAATCGAGAGGGAAGGCAGCCAATTACTCAAAAATGTTATGTCGAAGACAGATGTGTTAGACCAAAAGGTACAAAGATCACAGTTTCTACTGCAAACAGCAACACAACACATTTATGTCTTCTTTATGTTCTTTTAAGGAGGATGACAAAGAGGGTTAGTTTGAATCTGGATCAGTGAACCAGAACTATCCAACAGGAACAACTATTTCTTTAGTCATCTGGTGCAAGCAAGCAGAAGGTCCTCAAAGACAGTTGGATATTGTCATGGCCATCAGTGAGAATGCAGTTCTTAGACTGCAACCATTTTGTATACATTGTAAAGTAGGTCAAGCTAGGCACATGCATAATCTGTATTCTAGACATCAGTGTGCATAATCTGTATTCTAGACATCAGTGTGCAGGAATTTCACAAACTGCTGACACAAATAAAGCACCTTTGACTTTGTCTTGACTGATGCAATATCAATAATGAACCAGCAGTTAATTTTTTGGGATGAAATCTAAATTAAATCTCTCTTTAAGATGTATTTTGTTCAGAGAATAAAGTGCCAAATATTTTCTTCACTACGTAAACTGATAGCAAGGACTAGATGCTTCAAATAAAAAGTATGACGGTATCGTAGAAAGGGGACTGTTTTGTTTATAAATTTTGCCAATTTTCATGAAATTCTTTTTTTTATCCTTTCCCTTATGATGGGAAAAGTCTCCTTGACTGTTGGCAAGACATCAAACAAACCTTTATTGTAACACAGGATAGACAGCGAACAACACTTTGAGGGAGCTTAACATACAGATGGATTGACAGACTTATAGTGGCCGTGTGAATAGACAAAGTAACACCTGCAGTAGCCACAGCAACATGCATTCAAAATTAAGATAAAAATCTAACATAATTTCCAATTCCAGAGAATGATATAATGTGATCTCAAATATCGTTAAGCAGGATAGACATATAGAATTGTGTTTTTTAAGAGTGTATAATAACAGTTTGTGTGTGAAAACAACAAAGATGTAGAGAAACAACACGAATAGAAATATGGTCACGGCCATCAGTGACCTCAGTGCGTGGGCAAGCACTGGTAACATAAACACAGCCCTTACTCTGCGACAGAACTAGCACAGCGGCAGAGGACAACGTAACATACACACAACAGTGCTCAGAGCCAAAATAATGGAGAAACAATCGCGATCATACAGACATAGCGTAAATAAAATTGCAACCATCAATATTTGCGGTATCAGAGACAAAGAAGAACAATTAATCGCCGCAATGATAAAAAGAAGAATCAAAATACTTGGAGTAGCAGACACAAGACTGAAGGAGAAACAAACAAGGAAAGCGTACATGAATTATACCATAATAAACTCAGGAGTTAACACCAACGAAGTAGCAAAACACGGAGTAGGATTCATTGTAAACCCAGAAACGTCCAAAAACATTATAGAAATACATCAACATTCAGAAAGGATAATTACTCTAAGAGTAATAGAAAACAACGTCAATATAACATACATCCAAATATATGCACCTTGCAACAACAACGACGAAGAGAGCGAAGAATTCTACGAAACACTGAACGAAATCATAAACAGAAAAGTAAATAAGAATGAAGATCTACTGGTGATGGGGGACTTTAACGGGAGACCAGGAAAACGCAATTATGAGAACTCCAAATATCTGGGCCCATTTGGAGATAACACAAATAGAAAGAACGAAAATGGCAACCAAATGCTTGAATTATGCAATCAACATGAATTATACATAACTAACACTTTCTTTAAGCATAAAGACTCACAAATATACACCTGGTATAAATGGAACGATAACAATTGTAAAAGTCAAATAGATTTCATCCTAGCGAGAACACAAAGGAAGAGGAAAATCAGAGACAGCAGAGCAGTACCTAACATCACAAATGATACAGACCATAAAATGGTGCTAATAACCATCCAGAAAGCAAAACAAGACAACAAGAACCAATTGAAAACAAGAAACCAATCCGAAAGGACAATAAAATTAAGCCAACTTAAAACAGAAGACAAAAAGAAAGAACTAGAAAAACAACTTAAACAACTGTCACAACAAATAACTACAGTAGATAACGAGTGGCTCATATTCAAAAAATCATTGACGAAAATAGCAACCACAATATGCGGAACGAAGCAAAGGAAGACGGAGGGAAAGATAAGCACTCCATGGTGGAATGATATAGTCAAGAACGCCATAAAAAGAAAGAAAAAACTATACAACATCTGGCTAAAAACTAAAAAGCCAAGCGATTATGACATATACACAATAGAAAGAAGAGAAGTGAAGAAATTAATCAAAGAAGAAAAACATAAAGCATGGATAAAATTTGGAGAAATGATTAGTAACAATCACAAATCAGCATCCAGAGACTTCTATAGAACAATTAAAGCCATAAGACAAAAGAAAGACAATTATGACCCAACTGAAATCATCAATGATAAACGAGGCCAAGCAATAACAAACAAAGCGCAAATCTTAACGAGATGGAAAGAATATTTCGAAGAGCTTTTGAATGTAGAAACAAGTCCAAAAACACACAAAAAGCAACTAACAGTTGGCGATAAAGAACCAAATATACTAATGGAAGAAATAGAAGAAACATTACGACTAGCACCAAGAAACAAAGCCCCCGGAATCGATAACATCCCAGTAGAGATGCTAACAGCAGCGGGAGAGACAGGATGTAAATGGCTACACAGAATATTCAACGCTGCATGGATACAACAGCAAGTCCCAGACGATTGGAAACAGTCCATTATATTACCAATATGGAAAAAGAAGGGCAGCAGGAGAGACTGCAACCAATATAGAGGAATATCACTATTAAGCCACACAGGGAAGTTATATGCCAAGATAGTTGAAAAAAGATTGAGACCAATTATAGACCCACAACTAAGCGATGCTCAGATGGGCTTCAGGAGGAACAGAGGTTGCAAAGATGCCCTATTTATCATAAAACAACTAGCGGAGAAAACAATAGAGCATAATAAAACACTGTATACAGCTTTTATTGACCAAGAAAAGGCGTTCGATAGGGTGGACAGGGAACAACTATGGTCCGTGTTGCCCTTGTACGGAGTGAGTCACCACCTAGTAGAGATATGTAAGAGCCTCTATGAAAGTAGTCGCACTACAGTAAGATCTTCAGCAGGTTACTTTAAACATTTCACCATTAACTCCGGAGTAAGACAAAGCTGCGTGCTTTCCCCTTACTTTTCATCACATATATGGACAATATATGCAAATTAGCATGCCCAATCAAAGGAAATATACCAACACGGATGACAACAAACGATAACACAGAAGAAAACGAAATATACGTACCAGAAAACTACAGAAGAGAGGAAGAAATAAATGAAATACTATTTGCAGACGACCAAGTTCTGATACATGAAACAACTGAGGACCTACAAGAACATATCAACAGGCTAAACAACACTTGTGAACAATACAACATGAAGATCAACATAAGCAAAACCGAAGTAATGGCAATAGCGAGAAAGAAAGAAAAACTAAACATCAAAATAGATAATACATCTTTGAAGCAAGTTGACAATTTTAAATATCTGGGTAGCACGCTAACACAAGACAATAACCAAGAGACCGAGATAGATATAAGGTGTAACAAAGCAAGCCAAGTATCAACACTATTGAAAAACAAAGCAATAACTACAGAAGCAAAAAGGGCAATATACAAATCAATTTTTCTACCAACGCTGTGCTATCAGTACCAGAATTGGACGCTGGACTCTAGAACAATAAGAAAGATAACGACCACAGAAATGAAATGTGTCAGAAGAATGACAGGATACAGCTTAAGGGACAGAGTAAGAAACACTGACCTGAGGAAGAAACTCGAAATTGAACCAGCCATCGAATACGTAAAGAAACAACAGATAAATTGGTTCGGCCACATAACAAGACAGAAAGAACTAACAATGAATCAAAGAGCCATAAACAAACGCTACGAAAACGCCAGATTAAGAGGAAGACCGAGAAAGAGATGGATAAAGGGAATACTAGAGTCACTAGGAGGAATAACATCAGAAGAGGCCAACAGAAGAGCAAAGCATCGCAGATTGTTTCTCCCATCGACGCCAACGGCAACAGAGGAAGGATAGAAGAAGAAGAGAAGAATCTAACATAACCCAGGAAAAGATTACAGCATCCAATTCCCATGTGCCTGCTTTGGTAAACACACAGCCGTGCAGCAAAAGTTTATAGAAAATATGATTTGATAACTCCAAATGTAACAATTAAATGGTATAATTTTTACAACGAAAACGTGACCCACAGATATGTGTCATATTTTAAAGTCAAATGTCCAAACAATTATTTTTCTGCTCTCTATAATAATCTTCATGACATACCTTCAGAAAGAGAGGTTGGATTAAATGAGAAAAAAATTACTGCTAATGAACAAAGTGGCACATACTAAATGTACAGAACTGATTAAAGGACAATAAACAAACAAAATTATTTACAGGAAAACCCCAAAGAGTAAAGAGAACATGGTATTGACTTGCAGTAAAAGATTTCTACATTAACATATTGAGATTTTGTTTCCATAATTTGTGGACTGTTAGCTTATGCAGTCCATTTTTTTTTATCAACAAAGTTATTTATGTTACGTTATGAACATCATCACTCCACAATTGACTAATCAACAGGTGCTTCAATTTTCCCACTCGAAATATTGAGAATCTCCTAGGAGAACCCCTACTCCTCATGCATAAACTCAATAGCAGAATCTAGCAACCATCAGTGTCGATAGTTTTGTTATTTTCCTGACAATTTAGCCTGAGCGGCAACCATCTTTTGACCTACGCTTTTTTATTTTTAACTTTTAAGATGTGTGCGAATGCACATGGGACCTCCTGTTTTATGCAGTTATCCTGGAGTGCTAGACATCGAATCTCACTACCCAGAGACCAGGGGAGGGTAAAGCCAAGAAGAAACCACGGATTCAACTTTTCTTTATTTTTTAAAAATATTCCCACTGGCTGAATCGAATTTGGGACCTTCCTATTCAGAGGCCAACATCTTACTTCTAGACCACTCAGCCCCCCCAAACTGTCACAATGTAGACTAGACTACCCATTTAACACTTAAAATTTTGTCAGTGCTCTGGTATATGTGTGTGCATCTAATCGTATTTATTTATTTATTTTAAATATAGATTTTTTTTAACTTAATTTAGTCATGAGTTCATCTTCACTGCACGTCAGGCAACTTCACAGTACTCAGATCCCATCACCAATACCTCTCCTGGTATGCTGCATAACTGCTTTATGCTAGCAAAAGCACAAAGATAGTTCTAACTCAGATGCATGAACTTCAATGCACCAATGAAGACCTTCAAAATGGAACGGGTAATTGAGTAGATTTTTACCTCTTACGAATTCTTGCCTAAGAACGACCATGTTTGGCTTCATCATCATCACATGCATTACCGGTTGGCATAGGCGATTATACCCTCCCACCACCTTCTATACATCATATCAATTCTGTTGTTGACTGTTTTCCATGCCATGACACCAAGCTATCTAGCATTTTCTCTCTTTCTTATCCGCAATCTCTCTTTCCCTGTATTTTGCCAGTTGTAACTAAGTATTCCAACTTTCCTCTTCTCATGATGTGCCTGAAAAATGTTGATTGTTTCCCCTCGGATGTTTCTTAGGAGCTGCCTTTTTGTGTTGGCCTCTTTGAGAATGTCCTCGTTGGTCTTTTTGTTTGGCTTACTTTTTTTTTTTAATTTTTAACTGCCATGTGTTCTAGAATGTTTGCAGTGTGAGAAGTTTGTATGATCAAACCACCAAAGAAAGGAAGTTTACAGGAGTGTACACATTTTAGGGGAATTATGCTGCAATCATAACAATTCAGGAAAAATTCTAAGCAGAATCATTCTGGAGAGTCTAAAAGAGCATCTATCTCTAGCCTAAAAGACATCTTACATATCTTACATATAATAGTTAAAGTTTAGAACTACAGTCCCCACTTTATATCGGATTCATAGATTACGAAAAGGCCTTCTTCCTGAAAGAATCCTGAAAAGGATTACGATTGTTCAGACAGAGGGTTGCTTTGGAAGTTACTGGGTCATTATGGAATACCCAAAAAGTTTATTAACCTGATAAGAACAATGTATGAAGTAATGAAATGTAATGTTGTGCACAAAGGGCAGCTCAGGAGAATTTGAAATAAGAACAGAAGCATGGCAGGGATGCCTTCTATCTCCATTGCTCTTTCTGTTGTCCATAGATTGAATTAAGAAAATAATTCAAAACAACAGAAATGGGATCCAAAGATCACTAACCAAGCAACGTGATAACACAGGCTTTGCTGATGATAGCTCTCCTATCATATAATCATCAACAGATGCCAGATAAAATGAGCATACTTGATGATAGATCACAACAGATGGGACTGAAAATAAATAGAGATAAGACCAAAATTATGAGAATTAATACCAAATAACAATAGGAGAAATATCTCTACTAGATATACAATCTTACATATATATGGCCAGTAATATAGATAAAGAGGGAGGAACAGAAAATTAGACCAAAATAAGGATATCAAAAGCAAGAGGAGCTTTTGTTGCACTGGGAAACATATGGAAATCCAAAGAAATTAGGTTAAATACAAAAATAAAAATTATCAACTCCAATGTTAAGTCAGTCCTACTATACAGCTATGAAACAGAGAACAAAAATGACAATCATGAAGATACAGACTTTCATGAATGGATGCTTGCGCTGAATAAAAGGATGGAAATGACAGAACAGCTTGGTACCAAACAGAACAATTCCAATATATAAAACAAGGAGTCAGACAAGGCTGTGTTCTGTCGCCGGATTTGTGTTCACTATACAGCGAACATACAATTAGATCAATAGTAGACAAAAAAGGAATTGAAATAATCAGTCACAATATAAATAATTTGCGATATGCAGATAACACAGTCTTAATAGCAGAGACAGAGAATGAACTACAAGAAATGATAGACATAATAGTAAAAGAAAGCAACAAAAAAGGTCTCAGTCTGAACAGTAAGAAAACAGAAGTAATGGTCATATTGAAGAAACAATCATCACCATCATGCAACATAAAAATAAACAAGATAAATCTGAAACAAGTGTAACGTGTACAAATACTTGGGCACAATAATAACATCAGATGGGAGATGCACCACAGAAATATAAAGCAAAATAGCTCAGGCCAAAATAGCATTTCAGAAAATGAAAAATATCTTATGCAACAGAACTATGTCAAGAGAAGTGAGAAAGAGAGTTCATCTGTGCTATATAGAACCAATTCTGACCTATGGAAGCAAATCATGGACAGTAGATAAACAAATTAAAAGAGGCCACAGAGATGGGATTTCTCAGAAGGATGTTGAAAGTTCCATGGACAGCTAAAAAGACCAATGAGGAGATTCTCAAAGAGGCCAACACAAAAAGGGAACTCCTAAAAAACATCCGAGAGAAACAATTAACATTTTTCGGGCACATCGTGGGAGGAAAGTTGGAATACTTGGTTACAACTGGCAAAATAAGAGGAAAGAGAGATTGTGGATGACAGGGAGAGAGGATACTGGATGGCTTGGTGTTGTGGCATGGAAAACAGTCAACAACAGAACTGATACAATGCACTGTAGATAGAAGATTGTGAAAGGACATGATCGCCTCCGCCAACCGGTATGGCACATGATGATGATAAAGGAAAGTGTTTGTTGAAGACCTATGTTCCACAGGGAGTTGAAAGGATGAAGAAGAAGATTAGTCCAGAAAGTGCAGCTGCCACAGATGAAAATCCAGTACCACACAAACACTATAAAATGATTCCATATCACAAATTGCAGAGACATTGACTCCCTTGAAATGGAGTGCTTGACTCTTGCCTTCTGTGACATGACACCGACCTCTAACAACTGGTGGTGCTAAACAACATGTACTGAAGACAGCAAGATACTCCTGAAAATTCTGCAGTGGAATGCAAAAGGTTTGCTTGTAACAAACAAAAAAAGATAGCATTCATTGGTCAATTACAGGCCAAGGAAATTTGACACTGCATGTACAAGAAACCCATCTCATAAACTAAATCAGTCTCAAAATCTGAAGGTATCAGATGTTCAGGAATGTTAGAGAAATTAGACATCAAATAGGCAGTACAGATCTGGTAAAAAAATTAACACTGGCCCATTTGTAAAAGAACAAGGTATCTGCTGTCATTTTGCCAGTTAATGTCTCACTTCTTGATTTAGTTTTCTTCTTCTTCACACTCTGTTCATCACTGTTCTGAAGGAAGCGGTACGTCCTGCAAGCATTTCGACCTCTGCGCTCAACAGCATTTGTCAGCTCAACAACATCATGGAGACTGTGAAGAGCACATCTAAAGTTAGCCTTCCATCGTTTGGGTTCTGGGGGGTCACCTTCTTTGTAAATTCCTGTCAATTGTGAACAAGGAAAAAAAAAGTGTTTCAGTTCATATAACTGCTAGGAGAAGGACAGGACATAGGAAGAGAAGTGTAGACAGATTTTTAATAACCTGTGAAACATTTTGAAAATGAAAAAAATTACTGTGTCAAATTATTTTTCTTTCCCTACAAAATATTTTTTCTAAATTACTGAAAGTACCACAAGATTGTAATACAAAAATGCTGTTCTCCCAATAACATGAGCATAGTTATCAAATCAGTCCAAAAAAACATTCTTCAAGGTTGAAATAAAAACTGATCCGAATAGACTGCAGGGGTGACACGTGCGCATGTGGCCTTTATTCTCAAGCATTATAAGAAAACTCCCAGCATATTTCTGGAATGGCAGACTCCCATGACATGATAGTCTTTGATAACATGTAAAAGACTGCAAAAGAGGATAATGAAATATTAAAAAATAAAAATCTTATTCTTTCCTTCCTCATTTGCCTTTCAGCATCGAGGGGAGATATATAATTTGTGGTCTTTTGTTCTTCTGTTTGCCTCTGCTGCTATTATGTTTCCTAGTGTTTCTAATATTCCATCAATCCATCTTTTTTGAGGTGGGTCCCTTGGGTCTGGTGTTCTCGCAATGCTTATTGAAGGTTCATTGTGTTGTGTTTTAATCTTTCTGTTTTAACATGTGGCCAAACCATTTTATCTATTGTTTCTTTATCTATTATAGGTCTGGGATTATTACTAGCTTTTTTCTCAGTTCTTCATTTCTGACCTTATCTCTCAGACTGTTTCCTGTCATTCATTTAACACATTTCATCTCGGTGGTGGTTATTTTTCTTATTGTTTTTGTATCTAGGTCCAGGACTGGCATTGGTAGCACAACGTTTGGATGAAGATTGTGTTGTAGAGTGCCTGTTTTACTAGAGTTATTTCCTTGTTGGACAATAGTAGTGATAGCTATCCAATTTGTTGCATCTTGAGTTTATTTCTGCTGTTTGTGAATTGTTGTTTGTCACTAGACTTCCTAGGTATTTAAATTCTTCTACTTGTTTTAGTTGTCTGCCGTCTATAGTTACATTGACGTTCTGTTTCTCTTTTGCCATATACATGAATTCGGTTTTGTTGGTGTTGATTTTCATGTATTTAATGCCTGTGCTGTTGAGTCTATTTAAGTGTTCTTGGAGGTATTCTATTTTTCAACACATCAGTAAAAAATAATTTAAAATTAAAATATGAAAGTTAAGTGTTTAAAATTGGTGACAATGATACCTTTCTAAGCACTTTAAGTTTATTTATTGCTGTTAAAATCAACTAAGAGACATAATGAAGATGTTTTAAAAGAGGCAGAGGAATAAGAAAATTTAGTACTGAACATCATCCTTCAACACCTGAAGGAGGCAATATTAAGCTGAAATGAGACCGAAATGAGCTGAAATTTTTTAATAAATTTAGTTTCAAAGTTTAAAAAATGTTCAGTAACTGCATGAGGAAGGAGTATGTGCAATTAGTAAGTTGCAAAAAAACCAAACTCCACATACTTTGCACTACGTATTGGGAGAGACTGGCTACTTACAGAATTGTCCCAAACACAAGACCAATTCTTAAAATAACTATCATCAAGTGCCATGCCTGCTAGTGTAGGTGACTGTGTCACTTGAAAATACTGTGTGCATCCTGTGCACATTAAACAGACCTTGACAGATGGAAATAGAAAAAAGTAGGCCAAAAATGGCCACTGCCCAGGCAAAGGCAAAATTAATAGGAAAAAATCTATCCAAATCACTGTAACTCTTGACGATAAAAATTAGAGTACTTCTGAAGTCAAAGAATATCTGCCTGTATGGCAAGGGACACCTGAGCAAAAGGTTGCTGATGTGAAAATAGGAAAAAGTGAAATTCACACAAAATTTGGTCACCCATGGCTTCACTAGAGATATAAAGCTGGTGAAAGTAAGAAAAGCAACCAAACTAATGTTTAACTCTTAGGCTTTTCATAATTGTAATTATTGTTTTCCTTTTTAATATTGCATTATTCACTTCTGCAGTCTTGTACACAATATCAAAGTTTAAATATAGCACTAACAGCAATTAATTCTATAGATGAATGAAACAAACCCAAGTAGAGAGAACTCATTTGTTTAACAAGTTGCTTATCTACGCAATACTCCTACTACAACAAGAAAGGTCAAGGAAAACAACGACCAGGGATACAGTCCTAAACTAAAACATGCAGAAGAGTCTTCAATCACTGTGTCCTTTCCTCATGAATGCATTTGCTAAGTGGCTTTTTCTCTAACCAATTATATTTGAAAATTATAATTAAAAAATAAAAATAATTGTTCTCAGATGCAATTAACTACGAACAGGGCTCTCTATAAACTGCATGGGAATATGACTGCACACCCATTGGCACTACACACGTAAAAAATATTGCCATCCATTTAAACTTACAAAATAATACTGTTTTGCCTACCATTTGTTTTAAATTTAAAATATCACTTGCACAAAGCATTACAAGTTCTGCACAGCGGTTGAGGAAAATTATGAAAACACAGCAATGTAAGGCAAGCTGCTGATTAGCAAAGGCTTCATTTCATTGAGTGTCGTCTCCGCATTGAAGATTGGCTACCATGGAGCTCCATTCTGATCTGTCTCTTGCTTTGATGGTGCAGATCGTCATAGGCTGACTTGTCCATCTTTTAATGTTACTCATCCATGGTATTCGTGGTCTGTCTCTTTTACCGTGTGTTTTCTCTTCCAAAATTCCTTTTAGTAGGCTGTTGTGTCTTTCAACATGCCCCAAAAATCTAATGTCTTGTTTGATTTGTGTTTAGTAGTTCTCTTTTCAATTTTAGTTAGTTTAAGACTTTCTCGTTTGTTTTCTTTTCTTTTCATCCAATTCTTCCTATTCCTCTATAAATCAAAATTTCAAAGGCTTCTATTTCTGTTTGGTGTTTCTTGTCTAAGCAAAGACTGAAGGATTAAAAATTCTACAGATAATGCAATAAGAGTTCAGAAACACAATATTTAAACAAAATTAAATAGTTAAAGAACTATACACTGTTCAAAAGTCTTTAAGATCCCACCTGTATGTTTTGCCCATCTCTCAAATACATCTCCATCCGTTTCCAGATTCCACCCAAGGCGTGATGCATGTCGCCATGAAATCTGAAAAACACCTTGAAGTCTATTTGTCCACCGCAAACCAAAAACATTTCCAAGGTCAAGCAATTCCATAAGCCAAGGACGCATTCGCTGACGATCAATAGGACGTACAGGACGCCGCAACTTACTTCCTTCATCTCTATTGATAATTGGATATTTTGTCAACTCTACTTGTAGTGGTACTACATTTTTCATTGAATGTCCAGGACTGGAGCTTGTTGAGACTGTTAATACTTCAATACTGTGAGCCATGTCTAAATCCTGCCAACAGGAAACAATAATGACAATACAACACTAAGACAAGCACAGCAAGTGTATGTTTCAGTAATATATATATAAACATACACACACAAGATAAGGCATGTTGTAAAAGAAACCCATCCAAAAGGATTTATTACAAACATACATAAGGTACATGCACCTCCATCGTCATGCTACTCGTGGTCAGAATGTATGCACCACTGTCTTCTTTGACTATTATGCCTGCCGGGTGTGCTGTAAAAGCCAATTCACTCCTTTAGTTGTCTTATTACTGATCTAACTATATAGATGACTGTATCTTTCTCATCAGTGTTATCCCAGATAAGACCGTTGACCATTACCAAGAGTTCTGTTCTCTAAATTTCCTGTCAAGTGTGACAATACACAAGAATGTGCTTAATGATGTAGGCGCCGGTATCCACTCCTCGCCAGTGTTGATATTGGTAAGCCCACAGACCTGTTTGATTACATCATCTGCTCAGTCCACCCATGATTTGCCTCTGCAATGTGATCCTGCACAATATTTGTGACATGTGGACAAGCATTGTCATACAACAGAATTACAAAGGGCGTGAAAGCTTGCTGGTTCTCTTATTCCTGATGGCTGTATGCAGGTTGTCTAGTGTAGCAGATGGTATGTTCACACTAAGCACTTGTTTAAAGTCTAGCAATAGAAGCCATTCATGTAAACAAATGTGGATGGATTCTATATCACTGGCCATTTTTCCAAAGGTCTGCAGCTAAACCAATGAATACTATGGCAGAGAATGAACACATATACAATTGCACATTGGTGTGCGCTTATTAAGTCAGATGTGACACCATCTATATGGCCCTTTTCATCTTGTCAGATGGTCTAGTGGAGGTTATTGTGTATTTTTTTTAGGTTTTGTTTTTGTCGAACAGTTTCTCTCATGGCTAATTCTACCAATGTTTGACAAATACACGCTGTCACAGAATGAACAAGTCAGGCACACTGGTCCACAGGGTTTTCCATCCTTTTTCATTAGTCTTTTCTCTTCTAAGTTTTGCCATAGCACAGTCTCAAATGATGTTATATTGTTCCTTATACATGCTCTCCATGATGTGCGATCACTTGCCAGATGTTCCCAGTCATATTCACATATGGAGAAGTCATTCAGAGATGATTCACAGATATCTCATCTGTGACATCTAATCATAGTTTAGGTCTGCCAATTTTGTCTTTTTCTGTGTGTTAGTTCGCCATATAGTATTTGCATGGGGATACATTTTTCTTCCATTCGCTGGACATGCCCCAGTCATCTTAGTCTTCGACATCTGAGCATCGACATGACTGTCAAGGTCTTAGCACATTGCAGGACAACTAAGTTGGTTATTTTATCCTGCCATTTGATGTGCATTATTCTGCAGAGACATTGCATGTGGAAGACATTTAGTCTTTTTTCCTGGTTTGAGTATGTTGTCCAGGTTTCAGATCCATATAATAGTGTGCAAAGCAAACAAGTTTGATATATTAAGAGTTTGAACTTCAGTGGTAGTTTTGTGTTGTTCCAGGCCCTTTCTGTGAGTTTGCCGAAAGTCATAGCTGCCTTATCAATTCGGCTGTTTATTTCATCATCAAGAGAAATGATTTGCGTAATTGTGGATCCAAGATACGTAAATTTCTGAATTGATTCTAGTGGACAATCTTTTAGAGTGATTAAGAGAGGTTTGATGTCGTCTTGACTTAGTATTACTGTTTTCTGAACATTAATTCTTCTTCTTTCCTTCCTCATCTGCCTTTCAACATTGAGGGGAGATATAATTTGCGGTCTTTTGCTCTTCTGTTTGCCTCTGCTGCTGTTATGTTTCCTAGTGCTTCTAATATTCCATCGACCCATCTTTTTCGTGGTCGACTCTTAGGTCTGGTGTTCTCACAACGTTTGTTGAAGGCTCGCTGTGTTGTGTTTTGTTCTTTCTGCCTTGTCACATGGCCAAACCATTTTATCTGTTGTTTCCTTATATATTCTATGGCGGGGGTTATTCCTAGCTTTTTTTCTCAGTTCTTCATTTCTGATCTTATCTCTCAGACTGTTTCCAGGCATTCATTTAACACATTTCATCTCTGTAGAGGTTATTTTTCTTATTGTTCTTGCATCTAGGGTCCAGGTCTGGCATTGGCAGCACAACGTTGGGATGAAGATTGTATTGTATAGTGCTCGTTTTGCCTCCAGAGTTATTTCCTTGTTGGACAATTGTGGTGATAACTGTCCGATGATTTGACAAGCTTTGTTGCATCTTGATTCTATCTCTGCTGTTTGAGAATTATCGTTTGTCATTAAACTTCCTAGGTATTTGAATTCCTATACTTGTTTTAGTTGTCTGCCTTCTATAGTTATGTTGATGTTCTGTTTATTTTTGGCGACATTCATGACTTCTGCTTTATTGATTTTCATGTTGTATTTTGTGCCTGAGATGTTGAGTTTGTTTAAGTGTTCTTGTAGGTCTTCTATTGTTTCATGTATTAGTGCCTGGTCATCTGCAAATAAAAGCTCATTGATCTCCTCTGTCTCTGATGCTAATAATAAATTGTACTATTAGTCCCATAAATGATTCGCTTCCAGGGGTTTTGATGTAAACAAAGCAGTTTTGTCATTGCAAGTGAATAATGTCCACACCTATAATTGGTCAGGATTGTGTAGCAGCAGCAGCTTTACAGCGAACACAGAAAACACCATAGGATTGTGCTGTTCTGAAACAGCTATGCCATGCTACCCTAGAATTGCCTTTAATGGGATTACTGTGACCACAAACCACTCTCCATGTGTGTGCAACGTATTTACATCCCAGAAAGAAATACTGAATATAACAACATCATATGCCGTCTGTGATATTAATGACCACAAACCAGGAGCCTCCTGTATGTTTGATACAACTGTTGCACCAAGCACTTCATCAGCAGAGCCAGATCTATGGAATGTTAATCTGACATTGTTCTTGAATGATGTCCAAGTTAATGAAACATCAGAATCGTGTGGCAGCAGCTACAAGAAGGGAGCAGAGAACATCAAGTTCTGCTGCTATAAAGGAGACTTGCCTTGCTATCACAGAATTGTCTTAAATGGGATCACTGTAGTTGAAAACTTCTCTTGTGTAAACTACACATTCACATCCAAGAGTGAATCAGTGAAGGTCACAAAATCATATTCTCTCTGTGGTTTTACTAACTACAGGTCAGGTGGCTTCTGTTGGATTGGAAATGATAACTTACCACCACTGTGTGTCTATATGTTTGGAATTGGAGTCATCAACGATGGCCTAACATCATCAAGTGCTACGACGATCATCATTTTCGGGAGGACGCGAACTTCCATGGTATATGGTGGATAGGCAGCAGGAACCATTGAAGGCTATGTCTGAAAAGTGTTCCTTCTTGCAGTTTCCTCATATTCCAAGTCCGGCTTGTTGCAGGAGCTACTGAGTTAAGTGCTTTGTGCACACCGTGAGCTGTGTGTCTCATCCATTTTTATCCTGTTTTGATATCCCGCTTGTTTACGATGAATGAAGATATCGTATGACAGGGAACAGTTGGCTGTGTTCACTTTCTGCGCGGTTTCGCCGTATGTCTTTTGGCGTGTGCTGAGACTGCTACGATGGGGACTACCGTTACCTTTCTTTGTTTGGGAGATGTGTTAGTAATTCGGATGATTCCACTGGCACGGGCGGTTGAGCAATTATGGATTTTAATTCGTTTGCAGTGATACCGAGGCCTTCCATAACCAATAACCAATGTCTCTGGTTTGTTGGCTAGCTTGCATATATGGTCCATGTGTGTAATAAACAGTAGGAGAGATAGTACGCACCCCTGTCTTACACTTGATCTAACTTCGAAGTGGTCTGTGCAGCCTGCTGCTGTTCTTACCCTGCAGCTGCTGTTGATGTAGAGACTTTTAATAAGATTGGTTAGATGTTGGCTTACTCCGTATGTTGTTATTATCTCCCACAGTTGTTCTCTGTCTATTGCTTTTTCCTGGTCAATGAAGGCTATGTATAAGTTTTGATTGTGTTCTGTCATTTTTTTCTGCAAGCTGTCTTAATGTGAATAGTGCGTCAGTACATCCTCTGTTTTTTCAGAACCCCATTTGAGAATCGCTTAACTGTAGTTCTATTATTGGTCTCAGCCTTTTTTCCAAGATTTTGGCATATAGCTTTCCTACATAGCTGATAAGAGATATACCTCTATATTGATTGCAGTCTCTTTTGCTACCTTTCTTTTTCCAATTTGGTATGATGATTGCCTGTTGCCAGTCTTCTGGGGCTTGTTGTTGGTGCCATGCTGCATTAAATATTCTGTGCAGCCAATGCTCTCCTGCTGCTACTATTATTTTTATATCCCCGGCGCTATATTTCTTGGTGCATATTTGATTACTTCTTTGATTTCCTCTTTCATGATGTTGGGTTCAGTATTTGTGAGTTCTAGCGTGGTTTTTGTTGTCTTATTGGTAGTTGGTATGTTTAACAGGTCTTCAAAATATTCTTTCCATCTCTGTTGCATACATTGGTTATTTGATATTGGCTGTCCATCTTTGTCATTTATCAGCTCAGTAGGATCATGGTTTTCTTTTCTCGCTCTTGTGGCTTTTACTGCTTTGTAGAAATCTCTTGTGGCTGTCTTGAAGTCCCTGCTCATGTTTTGTCCGAATTCTGTCCAATTCTTTTGCTTAGCTTCTTTAATCAAAATTTTAACTCTTTTTCGAAGGCATATTTTTCTTGGTTCTTGTTCTCCCTCCAATTTTTAAACAGTTTCTTCTTTTCTTTAATTGCTTCTCTGATTGTTTTGTTCCATCATGGGGTGCTCTTTTTCCCCTCTCTTGTTCTTAGCTTCGTTCCACAAACTGTTTTAGAGATGGTTACAGTTTCCTTAAATTGTTTCCACTCTTCTGCTACTGTGCATACTTCGTTAGGGAGTTTCTTGAATCCCTCTGTTAGTTTTTCTTCTAGGGTTTTCTTTGTTTCTTGATCTTTTAATTGTTTTATTTTTATTCTCCGTACTTTTCGCTTCTTTTTTTGTTTGTTTTTGTTTTTAAAGAGAATATACGACAACAAACAAAAGAACATTAATTAACAGTGAAAAAAGGTTGCATGCTTTGTCCAGGTTGTTGATCAGCGATTCTAGGGTGGCTTCACTATGAGCGACTAGGGCTGCATCGTCAGCAACTAAAAGTTCCTTAAGTAGAGCAACATTTGTTTTTGCTCTTAGTCGTGCTAAGTTGAACAGTGAGCCATCTGATCTTATGCGAATGTAAGTATCTCCTGAGCTGTTTTCGAAGGCATAATTTAGGAGTACGGCAAAAAATATACCAAAAAGGGTGGGGGCGAGGACACATCCCTGTTTCGCTCTGTTGTTGACTTTGAAACTCTCTGAAGAACTCCCATCAAAGTGGATTTTACCATTCATGTCTTCATGAAAGGACATAATCAGTTTAAGTAATTTAGGAGGGCAGCCTATGCTTTCTAACACCCTGTAGAGCCCATCTCTGTTTACTGAGTCGAAGGCCTTTGTGAGATCCACAAAGGCAATATAGAGCGGCATATTTTGTTCTCGACGTTTTTCTTGTAATTGTCTAAGTGTGAAAATCATGTCTATGGTTGATCTCCCAGCTCTGAAGCCGCATTGAGACTCGGGAAGAACACGTTCTGCAAGTCTATGCAGGCGTTTTAGTATTACTCTCACAAAAGACACCATTATGCCTCCTACATATGTCCTCATGGCACAGTTCAGGCAGGTTCCATTTAAGCAGGCCTCATGTGTAAATATATAGGTTTAACACTACATTTTCATGGTAATGATGAATAATGCCATTGGGGCTGTGTCATGTGGCTTTGTGCCACAAACTGATCCTACCAGTTGACCAATGGTAGGCTCGATCCTGCTCCCCAATACAGTTGCATAGATAAAGCATATGAAAGACTAGATAATGCTGTTTTTATTTATTATCAACTTATATTTCTCTTTAATGCAGTTTATATATAAAGAAAAAAAAATTAAACTGTTGTCAAATTATTTTAAGAAAATCAATAATGATGTGGGTAACTGAAGAAAGTTTCACATTCGTACAAAACTGATGTAAAAATCAACTTAAAAAAAAAAAAACCACCACCAAACAAAACTCACCATTACTACAAGCTGTTTGTAGAAGTATAGTATACAGCTGAAAGATAACAATACACATTTATCATCAACTTTACTCATTATCAGACTTTTTAATTATATCTGTATTAATTTGGTTTTAGCTAACAAGAGCAAACTACCTATAAAATAAGACAAACTATCAGCAAAGGATAGAGAAAGAAGTGGGCCATATTTATACAAATTCCTTAAATTCTATCTAAAACATTTTGTTTTATCATTTGTTAATTATTTTGTTATGTAGCTGTGGCAGTGGTCTATTGAAGACAAGAGATCACTTTCATTCTGTCAAATGACCAACTTCTAGGTTCACACAATCTTAAATGGGTCCCTGAGATCTCTGAAGTCTTCGGGACACCTTGGGCAAGGTGGAGCTCCCATATCAGGGTAATGTGTAGCCATTAGTGGTGGATGGTGTTGTGGGGACAGCTGACAAGTAGTGACGGTTATGGTCCCCACTCTGTGATGGCAGGCAGAGGATCTCAGTTGTAAAGACAATGGCTATGTTCTCCAACTAGTACAGTCACTGCCAGAAGGTAAGGAATGGCAAACTACCTTCTTATATTGCCATGGAAAATTATGTCAAAACACAACTTAATATTTACAGCTAACGATGTTAATGGGGACTCCACAGCCACCTCGTCCGGTAGGGAGCGTCATGTGCTACAGGTGACACCCAATTGTCACCAAGCTACTGTATGCAAGAACAAAAACATAGAGACACTAGCAATAGGAACTTGGAACATTATATCAGCATTCCAAGTTGACAAGTCAGAAGACATCAGCCAAGAAATGAAGAGAACGAACTTGAACGTTCTGGACTATGTGAAATGAGAAGGAAAGGGGCAGGATTTTTATAACGCGAAGGTGGAAATGTAATTTACTCTGGGGGCACCACACATGAAAGAGGATTAGGCATCATGTTAGACAGAGAAAGAAGCAAAACAGTGAAAGGATATTGACCAGTATCAGATAGAATTCTGCTAGTAAAATTGAAAGGTAGACCAATGGATTTCAACATAATTCAAGCTTATGCACCAACAAGTAACAGCAAAGAGGAAGACACCAACACCTTTTACAACGAGCTAGATATGACCCGTGTGTTATCGGGGCAGCATTATGAGGGAAGTAAAGAATAGTGACACTGTGACACTTCCAGGCATGTCGTAAGAAGCGACAAAGGAGGTTGATTGATGGGTTGACAAGCTGTCATTGTAAAAAAGTATTGTTATGGAAACAGAGCCATAGATTTTAGAAGCAGCGATCTCTGCAATATGTGCCATTGTGTCAGGCAAGGTTTCTGTTTTTGAGATTGTGGTTCTGCCCTATGTGCCATCTTAGGCTCAAAAGGACGATAGATAGATATGACCATAATATGATATGGCCTTTGGCATCTTGACAGACGGTTGGTAACAAACAATCATGATAAGTCAGTAGTTTGACAAAAATATTAGTGACCTATGCTGAAAGCTGCTTTGCTGAACAGCTTCTCTCGTGGCTGAATCTGCCAACATTGGACAGACAGATCCATCCGCAGAAAGAATATGGTGGTATCTGTGGTGCCTGGCCTCATCTCCTTTCTCCAGCTCCTTTTGTCTTTTGCATTTCATATCAGTACTGCCTTGAGAACTGCTGTGTCATTTTCTTATTTTTGTCCAACATGTGCTACAATCTGCAGCCAGATTTACCCAGTTTCTTTCACTGATAGAAAATTTCTTCAAGAAAGCCCTGCAAACATTTATATATCTCGGCACTGGTCCACCCTTTAGTCTCTTTCCATTCTTAAGTTCACCACACAATATTTGTTTGGGAATACGAATGTCTGCCATTCTTCTTACAAGACCCAGCTACCTTAGCCTATGACTCCTAAGTGTTGCCATAATGGATGGGAGTCTGACTCATAGTAAGGTGTTGGTTAATTTGTCTTGCCATTTGATGTTCATAATCTTTCAAAAGCAATGCACATGAAAGCTGTTTAACCTTTTCTCCTGCCCTGAACAGGTAGTAAGTTTTTGATCCAATTAGAAGTGTACTAAGCAAACAACTTTGGTAAATGACCATGGAACAGTGTAAATTCCAAGAAATAACTATATTAGGAGATTTCAATGCAAAGATTGGAACAGTTTAAAGTACAAAATGTGACTGAAGGATATGGCCTAGGAGAGACGAATTATGAAAAGCGAGGGGATAGATTGATAGATTTGACAAAGACACATGAAATGATTTTAGGTAAAACATGGTTCAAGCAACACCCTAGACAACTATGGACATGGCAAAGCCCAGACAACAAAGTACACAATGAAATCAATTTTATACTGGTAAAAAGAAGATTCAGGAATGGGCTAACATCTATTAAAACAAGGCCAGGAGAAGACTGCAATAGCAACCATGAACTATAAGTTGAAAAATTAGAATAAAACTACAGAAGACACAGAGATCCCCAAGAAATATGAAATTAGAACTAGATATGCTTAGAGTAGACAGACAGATTAGTGGTAAGTACTGTACAATGGTACAAAATAGATATAATGCTATTGAGAAAATACAGAACATTGAGGAGCTGCGGTAAATGCTCAAACAATCAAATCAACAAACTTCAAAAGAAGTAATACCAGTGACTAAAAGAATCAACAAAAAGAAATGGATGACAGAATAAATACTATAACTAATAGATGAAAGACGAAAACATAAGAAATAAGAACGGATATAAAAAAATATTGCACAAAGAGATCCAAAACAAATGCAGAGAAGCAAAGGTTAAAGCAGAAATGTGAAGAAATGAAAACACAACAAAAGAAAGACTCAAAATGTATGCACAATCAGTTAAATGAATTAACAGGAAGAAAAGAAATAAAAGTTTCAGGATGTGTGGGATCAAAGGAAGGAAAAATAATAATGGGACAAGAGAAGACAATGGAAAGATGGACAGAATATAACAAGGAACCAGTGGTGGGGAGTGTTAAACACTCCAAGGTATGAAGACAGCTTTACAAGGGAGGAACACAACACAATACTGACGTTTCGGCCTGAGGCCTTCTTCAGAGTACAAGGACAACGAAAACAAACGATGAAACACAATTATTTATAACTACATGATCATAAGAAAGAAGAGGTTGACAGAAAAGAGGGAAGTAGGATGTAGAAAAATGAAAAAAGAAGAAGAAAGCTACATGAGGGGAGGTAGGATGAGTAAATAGAAAGAATAGGAGTATATATATATATATATATATATATATATAGAGAGAAAATAGTAACACTTAGCTCGAATTATTTGCCTATTCCCAGAATATAACAGTCAACTCAATGATGATGACAGACCAGAGCTAAACAACTCAAACAAAGCACTAAAGCACTGTTGTATCAAATACTGGAAGAATAGTGCTGCTGATCAAGTAGTTGATGCAGCAAAACTGCTGAGGGCATGCATGTTATGAGAGAAATACAATAATAAATGACACCATGCAGGGGTGATCACTCACAAGTCAAGTTATGTTATGATCATAATCACTGCACCTCAGACACATCAATAAGTCCTCTGATCTTCTCAAAATACTGAGAATCTACGTGTAGAACCCTGACTCACATGTATAAACTCTGTTGCATGGCCCGGGATCCATTTGATAAGATTTCTAACAATTTTTTTTCCAGAGCAATGACCGCCTGGCCTACTCTTTTAAATCTAAAGGAGATACTTCAATTTACTCACCTTATTAAAAACACAATGCCATTTGAATTTGACAGTGCTCATGCACCAGCTTTGAAGAAAGAACAAGCCTATTAAAAAAAAATTATCAAAAAACAACTGAACACCATGGACTTCTTTTAAACAAAAATATAATAATAATAATGATATGGATGTTCTAAAGCGAAATGAGACCAAAGCAAATAAAAAAAAAAGCTTATTTCCAACATTAGAATGAAACAATTTTAATTTTTGGCCATGTTATGAGAAAAGAACAGCTGGAATATATTGTGAAAGCAGGAAAATGTAAGGTAAGATGTTATATGCTTAGAGTTTTCTCATTAATGGGTATGGAGCCTATTTCAGCCCAACAAATCTATGGTCAGCATGGGTAGATTCTGCTTAACAATTGTGCCTGGGCAGTTTTGACTTAAACTTATATACTTTCAACTGTCAAGGATTTCTTTATAACATGCACACTGGACCTGCTGTTTTTCACCTTTATCTGAGATAGTTCAACAATAAAACATCAGATCTTACTATCCAAAGACCAGGGAAGTATAAAGAAACCATGGATTCAAAGTTAAAAATTCCCACCACCCATAGCGAGAATCGAACCAGGACCTTCCTGTTCAGAGGCTAATGTATTACATCTAGACCATCATCTGTGGCCTCTAGGTACTTTCTTGTTTGTTTACCGTTCGTACACATTTCCATATATAAGGACTGACTGGCTCTAAGTAACAATGGAGAACTCTTTTTCTTACTTGTATTGACAAAGACACATTGCACAAAATATTTTCACTTCATGGGATGGTGGGTGTAGTGTATGACCCAGCTGAAAAATAATTACAATTACAGGCACCGACTCACACTGCATTGGGGAAAACTCAGAAAGTAATGATAAAAAAGAAGCGCTATGTACTGCTCGAACTGCTGTGGCCTAGCACAGCGAAACAATCATTTCACTTCCCTATGACATGCATAGTATCATGGAACAGACATTACATTTTTTTAAACACTTTGCTGGACATACATCGAAAAGACAGTTCAGAACTACAACAACCTGGCCTGAGACATACTATAACCAGTGATGGAAAATGTACAAATGAAATAAATAAAAGAATAGGTATGGCAAAAAGTAATTTTAATGCCATGAAAAATATACTAACATCAAAACAAATAACACCAGGGCTAAAACTAAGAATAGCAAAATGTTACATCTTCTCAATATTCCTGTATGGTGCAGAAACATGGACATTAGACCAGAAAACAGAACAGAAAATTGAAGCCTTTGAAATGTGGATTTATAGAAGAATAGGTAGAATTGGATGGAAAGAAAATAAAACAAACGAGGAAGTTTTAAAACAACTAAAAATGAAAAGAGAACTAAACACAATTAGAGCAAGACAAATGAAATGTTTGGGTCATGTTAAAAGACACAACAGCCTAATAAAAGTAATATTAGAAGGGAAAATACAAGGTAAAAGAGGCAGAGGCAGACCAAGGCTAACATGGACGATTAACATCAAAAGATGGACAGGTCAGACTATGACAATCTGCACCATCAAAGCAAGAGACAGAGTGGAATGGTGCTACATGGTAGCCAACCTTCGATGCAGAGTGAGAGATGGCACTCAATGATGATGATGATTGCTGTACATGTCATTCAACATTTTTAATTTTTATTGTATGCAGCCTGAAATTGTAATTACTTTCCTTCTGCTTGTTAATTGATTCACTTGCCTGAACACATAATTATGATAATTTGTACTTTCAAGTATTTGCAGCTTATAAAACATTACTAAATAAAAAAAATTAATGTATTTTAAATTACATTTTCTGACATTTTATGAAAACATTAGATTTGAATTGCTTAGTCAGTATAATATATAATCTATCTATCTATCTATTGACCTTTCGAGCCGTAACCGGCCCATAGGGCGTAGACCAAGATACACCTTCTCCTATATGAATTTTTGTTCTAGCAGTTTTCTTTTAAAGATATTTTATCAAATCTCGCCATCTGTCTCTGTTCTGTGCAAGCAGTTCTATCTCATTGAGGGAGCCGATTCCTGCTGCTCTTGCCTCTCTCATCAATGTTCTTCTCAGTGTCTCCCTGGGTCTTCCTCTTTTTCTTTTACCTGTTGTTTCCCATATGAGGGCTTGCTTTGCTATTCGATTATTATCTCTTCTCATCACATGTCCAACGTATGACCATCGTCTTTTCTTTATTACTGAAGATATTAGTGGTTGATTGGCGATTTCTCTAATTTCCTCGTTTGTTTTGAATTCGTTCCATTCTATACCAAGTATTTTCCTTAGACATTTATTTTCGAATGCGTTCAACTTTGTTTCTATATCTCTTGTTGTTTTCCAGCTTTCACACGCATACGTAAGGGTTGATAGTACATTTGATTTGAATAGCCTAAGTTTTGTGTTTGTGCTAATGAGTTTTGATTTCCACAACTTTTCAAGGCTTATGAAAGACATTGCTGCTTTAGCCAGTCTGATTCTAATTTCTTTGCTCGTATCCCCTTCTCGATCAATGTGACTTCCAAGATAGATGAAGTGATCGATCTCTTCTACTGGTTTGATTAATATATAATAGTATTATTAAATAAAAGTATTAAGTGAAGTGGAAAAAAAATAACTCACCTTTCTCAGCATAATTTTCTGCATTCTCTTCTCACATTATTATATGATTTTTTGTAACTTAAGTTCAGTTAAATTACTGCATAAGTCATGTTAGTCACTGATTATTTTCCATGATTAATTCCATGATTTGTCACTGGGTTTTTTTTTTCAAGCTTGCCAACTTATATAATAAGTATCATAGTATGAATGATAATGATCTGATATACTGATCTGATATAGGCATCATTCAATCAACTTGACTTATAGTTATAGTAACCAACCAGGACCAGATGAATATAAATATTGCATTGGCACTTACACAATAAACAATTATTTATTAAATTATATGAATAATTATGTTTATTATTATAATCTTATAAATACTTATTAATAATTTATTATTTATAATGTCAATACACATAATCAAACGTAGTTCATGGGTTCATTGCTTTTACGTCACAATGAAATGCCCTTAAGTCTTAAGATTGCATTGATTGAATGCGCTTGTGCATACCCAGTCGGTCTGATAAAGTTCAAGTGGATTTTCTTCTGAAGATGAAATAATAATAATTAATCAATGATATATAATTAACATCCTGAAAATATTGAGCTCCTTCACACAATACACGAGTAGTAATCAGTGTAATGTAATTAATAACAAATAAACGGTTCGGTTATGGCTTTGGTGGTTTTAAATGTAAATATTTTTCTGTTTCATAGCCAAGAATAGATATGTCAACTGTCATCACATCAGACTATATTAATTTTAATTTGAATACGTTGAAGAGTGGGGTATTTTTTATGAACGTCAAACGGCGTTCCTTTTTTCCTACTTCTTTCACTTTCTTAGGCTACTAACACAACATTATAAACTTAAAACTAACATCTTTTCATACATTCTTAAGATTAATAACCTATCCTATTCACGTGTGCTGATCAACGCATAAGTAATTTTAATATTATAACTTTTAAGACTGTTGATAAGTAAAAAAAAAAAAAAAAAAATTAAACAAACAAAGACGCAAGATGACGTTTGTCAGTCATTTCTTTACAAAATATATCAAAACGGTAGCGACAACCGTAGAGAAAGCGAAAGTAAAACTAGTGCCATCGTTAACAACACCACTAATCTACCTTCATTTACCGACTTTGTACGTACAGCTTATCTCATCTAGATGCTATAAACATTTATAAAGGAGTCTCCAAACTACACTTCAACAAAGCATTTAATCATTTAATTCTAAACTTTAATTGTCTTTTTTTTAATTCATCGTGAATATTTCCTCGAGTTCCCATCAACAAAGTGAGGATTTCTGTGACGGAAGTTCGATGAGCTGTTTACTATTCAAGGGCAGAGAAGCCAGCAGGTTTGTTATTTCATTTCTGTTGTAGGTGGCGCGGTTGTCGGTGCATAAATTATGACAATTAAAAATGACGCATGCGCAATAATCTGATCAATTTATTAATGAGAACGACAGAACGACTAGCATCAAGAAAACTGACATCAGAGGTGAACTACATAATAGTTCAGGCAAAGACTACATCTCAAACCTTGAACAAGATATTATGAAACAAGCAGTGAGAAAAAGACTTATATATGCTGATGATACTGTTCTACTAGCAGAAAAATCCTAAAAAACCTACAACAATTGCTTAATGTGATAAACATAACAAGCAAAAAATATGGACTAGATATGAATATCAAAAAGACTAAAGCTATGATCATAAACAAAGAAAATTCTCAAGACCTACAATTAAATATCACAGTTGAGGAAATAAATCTGGAGACAGTCCAGAGTTACAACTACCTGGGATCAGTGTTGGAAAATGCAAAATTGAAATAAACAAAAGAATTGGTATGGCAAAAAGTAATTTTAATGCCATGAAAAATATACTAACAACAAAACAAATATCAGCAGGGCTGAAACTAAGAATGGCAAAATGTTATATTTTCTCAATATTCCTGTATGGTGCAGAAACATGGACATTAGACCAGAAAACACAACAGAAAATTGAAGCCTTTGAAATGTGGATTTATAGAAGAATAGGTAGAATTGGATGGGAACAAAAGATAACAAACGATGAAGATTTAAAACAACTGAAAATAAAAAGAGAACTACTAAATACAATTAAGACAAGACAAATGAAATTTTGGGGCATGTTAAAAGACACAACAACCTACTAAAAGCAATATTGGAAGGGAAAATACAAGGTAAAAGAGGCAGAGGCAGACCAAGACTAACATGGACGAGTAACATCAAAAGATGGACAAGTCAATCTATGACAGCCTGCACCATCAAAGCAAGAAACAGTGTAGAATGGCGATCCATGGTAGCCAACCTTCGTTGCGGAGAAGGCACTCGATGATGATGATGATGAGTGAGAAAAAGAGTCCGTCGTTTATATGTGAAACAGTTTTGATATATGGAAGTTCTTCTTTCCTTTCTTATTTACCTTTCAGCATCGAGGGGAGACATTCATTTGCTCTTCTTTTCACCATTGCTTCCAGGTGTTTCTAATATTCCGCCAATCCATCGTTTTCGTGATCGGCCCTTGGGTCTGGTGTTCTCGCAACGTTTACTGAAGACTCGTTGTGTTGTGTTTTGATCTGTCTGCCTTGTCTCGTGGCCAAAACATTTTATCTGTTCTTTCCTTATATATCCTATAGTGGAGGTTATTCCTTGCTTTTTTCTTAGCTCTTCACTTCTGTTCTTATCTTTCATGCTGTTTCCTGTCATTCGTCTAACACATTTAATTTCAGTAAAGGCTATTTAGGGTTGTGATTTGTAAAAAGGAAGCTCTTAAAAAACGTCACAAAGAAGCAATCAACATTTTTCGGGCACATCATGAGAAGAGGAAAGTTGGAATACTTGGTTACAACTGGCAAAATAAAAGGAAAGAGAGATCGCGGGCGACAAAGAGAGAAAATACTAGATAGCTGGTGTCATGGCATGGAAAACAGTCAACAACAGAACTGATATGATGCACTGTAGATAGAAGATTGTGGAAGGACATGATCACCTACGCCAACCGGTATGGCACATGATGATGATGAAAGGCTATTTTTCTTATTGTTCTTGCATATAGGGTGGGACAACGTTGGGATAAAGATTGTATTGTACAGTGGCGTATACTGGTTTTGGGTCTGGGCTACCGCTGACATAATAAATAAAGACATACATTATATTCAGTAGGCTAACATGAAGTAATATTTGCTAATGACATCACTACATTTTAAATTACTTACTTATTTATATGTAAACTCTTTCCGTCTTGTTTGGGACGAAAATGTCTCGATGACTTTGTCATTGAAAGTACTGTTGGGTTGGTTTCTAAGTTTCTGAAAGAATGATTTCTCAATGGACATTATTGCCAAACCAGATAAGCGTTCTTGTGTCTGAGTTGAGCGACAATAAGATTTGATTCTCTTGAGAGCAGAAAAAATTCTTTCTACAGATGCTGATGCACATAACGTAGTTATAAATAGGTTATGAAGTTCCGGTAATCAGACATAGTTTCACTTTCACTTTGTGACGATTGTGATTGGCTAGAGCTAAACATAACCCATGAAACCGTATTTTGTATAGATAGCCTTCGGCGTATTATTTTGACAGAATTTTTTGAATGTCAAGGTCATTAGTTCTAAGTCGGAAAGAAGAGAACTGTACCGCTGATCATTAGCAGTTTCATGTACTCTTAGAGTAGTTTCTGTTTCATTCACAAACGTTATAGTGGCCAGAGGAAAACCTTGCTTTAATAAATGCAAAAAAAAGCAAATAAATCATATTGGCCTACGAAATGTGCAATATAATATTCGAAAATTTGTAATACAGGGTGTTTATAAAGTCTCACTACACTTGGTATCTAGGTCAATTTGAAAAAAAAATGTTTATGACGTCATCACAATATGTGCTCCCACTGTCAATGAAATTTGTTGAATAAGTTTATTGCTACTGGAAATGTGGAAGATGCTCCACGATCTGGTAGGCCTGCTGTGAATGATGAAATATGTTTAGATATCCAAGACAGAATCCTTAAAAGTCCAGACAAGTCATTAAGAAAACTGTCGCAACAAGTGAACTTACCATTGAGCACATATTGTGATGACGTCATAAACATTTTTTTCAAATTGACCTAGATACCAAGTGTAGTGAGACTTTATAAACACCCTATATAATTATGAAAATATAAAAATATAATAAATTATCATTTCCTTTTGTATTTCGTTAATATGTTCAGGCTACCGGCGATAGCTGCGGTAGCATAGAGAATACGCCACTGGTTTTGATATGTCTGCCTTGTCACGTGGCCAAAACATTTTATCTGTTCATTCTTTAAATATTCTATAGCGGGAGTTATAAAAAAAAAGTAAAGTACCCCCGTCACGACAAGTGGCGTATAGGGAAATATGGTGTTAGTGACCCTATATTTTACAGACCTTCAGCACATGATTTTTTGTGGTAATGTGGTCAGTATTACGCCCGTGCTGCTTTACTTTCTCAGTAAAAAAATCCGGTACCCATTTAAGGCTGGGTGAACCCGGAAGCCGTCGGTTGGGATCGAACCCTACCCCTTGTCCGTGGTAGTCCAGTTCACTAACCACTGAGCTATCGCGGCTCCCATAGCGGGAGTTATGCCTTTGCTTTCTCCTCAGCTCTTCACTTCTGATCTTATCTTTCAGCCCGTTTCCTGTCATTCGTTTAACACATTTAATCTCAGTAAAGGTTATTTTTCTTATTGTTCTTGCATATAGGGTGGGACAACATTTGGATAAAGATTGCATTGTAGAATGCCCGTTTTGCCTCTAGAGTTATTTCCTTATTGGACAATAGTGGTGATAGCTGTCCAATGATTTGACAAGCTTTGTTGCATATTGAGTTTATTTCTACTGTTTGTGAATTGTCGTTTCACTAGAAAGTGAAAAAAAGTATAGTTCCCCCGTCATGCCAAGTGGCGAATAGGTAATATGGTGTTAGCGACCATAAATTTTACAGACCATCGGCACATGATTTTTTTTTTTTTTTTTGGGTAATGTGGTCGGTATTACGCCCATGCCGCTTTACTTTCCAAGAAAACAATCAAGTACCCATTAAAGGCTAGGTCAACCGGAAGCCGTCGGTTGGGATCGAAACCTACCTCTTGTCCTTTGTAGTCCAGTTCACTAACCACTGAGCTATCTCGGCTCCCCGTTTCACTAGACTTACTGGGTAATTCCTCTACTTGTTTTAGTTGTCTGCTGTCTATAGTTATGTTGATGTTCTGTTTCTCTTTTGCGATATTCATGACTTTTGTTTTGTTGATCTTGATTTTTATGTTATATTTTGTGCATGTGCTGTTGAGTAAATTTAAGTGTGCTTGTCGTTCTATTTGTCCATGTATTCGTGCATTATGTCTGCAAGTAGAAGCTCGCTGATCTCTTCTGTCTCCGATGGGTTGGCTAACTTGCATATATAGTACATGTGTTTAAACAGTAGGGGGATAGTATGCACTCCTGTCTTATACTTGACTTAAACTTACATCTGAAAACTTACATAAGTTGTTTTACTTTCCCAGAAAAAAATCCGGTACCCATTTAAGGCTGGGTGAACCAGCAAGCCGTCGGTTGGGATCGAATCCTACCTCTTGTCCTTTGTAGTCCAGTTCACTAACCACTGAGCTATCGCAGCTCCCAACTTCAAAGTGGTCTGTGTAATTTAACCTGCTGCTGTTCTGACTGTGCAGCTTGTGGTGATGTAGAGATCTTTGTTTAGGTTGGTTAGATGTTGGCTTACTCCATTTGTTGTAAGTGTCCCCCACAGTTGTTCTCCGTTTACTCGGTCGAATGTTTTTTCCTGGTCACTGAAAGCTATGAACAAAATTTGTGTTCTGTCGTCTTTTCTGCTAGCTGTTTCAAGGTGAATAGAGCGTCCCTATCATAGCAGTCTCATCACACGCCAAAAGACATGAGGCGAAACCACACAGAAAGTGAACACATTCATCTGTTCCCCGTCATACTAGATCATCAATTATCGTGTAATAGGTTGGAGTTTTATATCTGTTACAATCGTAAGCAATCGGAATACCGATGAAACACACAGCTCACGGTGTGCACAGAGCACTTAACTCAGTAGCTCCTGCAGCAAGCCGGACTTGGAATGAGGAAACTGCAACAAGGAACATTTTTCAGATACAGCCTTTAACGGTTCCTGCCGCCTATCCGCCATATTGATCGGAACCATTGTACTGATGTACAGATACCAGACGACTTAAGGGAATGGCTTGGCAGAAGGCCAACAACAGAAACGATAAATAACTGTTGAGATAGAAAGTTGTGGAGACATATGATCACTTACGCCAGCAGGCACGGTACTTGATGATGTTGATGACCTAAGATCAGTCTAAAGAAAAACAGAGAACACATAGAGTTCTCTTACAATCTATATGTTTCTGTTTGCAACAAATTATGGTCTTGTGATGGTGCTCTGAGTGATATTAAGGTCATGGAAAAGCTCTTGACCACCTTGGTGTCAACTGCTGAAATTGGTATAGATGTCTAAAATAGGAGATCGAGGAAGGAGAATAAGCAGTTATTATGGTACTAGCCTATCACAAGATGTAATGGCTTTGTTGAAAACAATTTACGGTGGTACGAAAAGTGTATAGAAAAACAAAGGAAATATACGAGTACATACAAATGAAAAGAAGTACTAAATAAAATTCATACAAGAAAAATGATATTTTCGGTGCATGTTAAAAGACACAGCAGCCTACTAAAAGTAATCTTCGAAGGAAAAATACAAGGTAAGAGACGCAGAGGCAGGCAAAGAATAACATGGACGAGTGACATCAAAAGCTGAACAAGTCAGCCTATGACAACTAGCACGTTGAAAGCAAGAGACAGAGCGGAATGGTGATCCATGGTGGACAACATTCGATGCTGGACAACACGCAATGATGGTGATATTTGGGGGCAAATAAATCGGCTTTTAAACAAATCACAATTCGCAAAACCTTCTTAGATCAATTGTGTACGAATACCGAGGTTACATTGAATTGTATCTTGTATTAAATGCACAAAGTACTTCCCCCTCTCTCTCTCTCTCTCTCTCTCTCTCTCTCTCTCTCTCTCTCATACACTCTCTCTCTGTGTTTTGTTTTCTTTTAATGAAACTCGGACCACGAAAAAGGTCCGGACAATAACAGTTGTTGACGCAGTAATGACGTTTTATTCAATTGTTTTTTTTTTAAAACAGTATATCTGCCCCCTTTTTTTGCACACAACAAAGAGAAAAGCTTTAAAATAAAACACTTTATTTGGATTTTGAGATAAATAATGTTTTAAATGCTCTAAATTGTCAAACTTTAGTCAAGGATCAATAATATATAATTTTGAATGAAGGAATTTACTTATGACCGAGAACACTAAATATATGTATATTGGAATATATATATATATATATATATATAGGTCTAAGGTATATGTATATATATATATATAGGTCTAAGGTATATGTATATATATAATAGGTCTAAGGTATATGTATATATATATATATATATATATATATATGTATATATAATAGGTCTACGGTATATGTATATATATATATATATATATATATATATATATATATATATATATATATATATAATAGGTCTAAGGTATATGCATATGCCAAAATGCTAAATATACTGGCTTGAGAAAATATATATTTCAATTCCAAAGAATGCTTTAAGTTAACTCCTTGAAATGCTAATCCTAACTCCTTCACTAATGACCTAGTTGTTTCGGAGGAGGGGGGAACAAATTAATTGTGGCTTTAAACATTAATGTGCTTATGAATCCACTCTTTGACCTCAATGACGTCAGTATAGACACCAGGTCTTCCAGCAGCAGCACATCCCAGGCCCAGCTCACGATACCTGGGGAGAACATACACAATAATGGATACACGGGGATCAGTTTATGTTCATGGCATTTACTCATATCATCATCAAGTACCGGGCCTGCTGGCGTAGGTGATTATGTCTCTCCACAACTTTCAATCGCGACAGTTATTTATCATTTCCGTTGTTGACTCTCTGCCAAGCCATTCTTTTAAGCTGTCTTGTATTTTTTCTCTTTGCTTCCATATATCTCTTCGTCTCTCAATTTTCCCACTTGTTACAATATATTCCAGTTCTATTCTCATTACATGGCCAAAAAATGATGATTGTTTCATCCTAATATTTGAAATTGGCTCTCTTTTTGTATTTCCTTACATACAACATGGATTAATTCAAGGCTTGAGAAGTATATCCTATTCCAGCATAAGCCTCCATCGTGTGAGCTGTGCAACATTTCCACCATTAATCTTTTTCCATGCCACGAAGTGAAACCATCCAGCAGCTTTTCTCTTGGTCTACCCGCGGAGAGCGAGTGGCCGAATCGATAACTGTCTGGCTCCGAACTAGGAGAACGCCGGTTCGAATCCTGTAGGGTCACATTTTTATTCTATGGGGGTGAAAATGCAAATCTGAGTTATTGAGTTATTGAGTTATTTGCGGGTCATCATCATTGCACTCCGAACATGTCCATAGGTGCTCAGATCCCCTCCTCAGCAATTCCCTCAGTGTCCAGCGACTGACGACTCCAGTTCTATGTTGGTTGATAAGTCTTCTTACACGGCCAAGTTTCTCATTTCTGGCTGTGCCCATCTTAACTCCCATTTCCATCATCCGAAGAAGCGACGTTGATCTGTGTTTGTCGAAGTCCTGTGCTCTTCCCACATCTCGGAGTGCATTGATGACGTCCGCCCGATCCATCGGTTGCCCGTCCTCAACGACAGCGCAGCTAGCCAACCTGTCCGCTCTCTCATTTCCCCGTACTCCCGCATGTCCAGGGACATAGACAAAGGTGACCTTACGTATTTTGGATTTCTGCAACGACTCTACCCATTGCATGCGTACAAAGCCCGCCTCCACTTTTTTTATCATGCTCATCGAATCACTCAGTATACATGCGTGGATGTAGTCTTGTGACTCTAACCATTTGAATGCCTTGGTCACTGCCATCACCTCCATTGTCATGCTACTCGTGGTCATGGCGTATGCACCACTGTCTTCCTTGGCTATTCTGCCTGCCGAACGTGCTGTAAATGCCCATGCACTTTTTTCGTGTCGTCTTACAGATCCGTCTGTATAGATGACTGCATCTTTCTCATCGGTGTTATCGCAGATGAGACCGTTGACCTCAGCATTAACCACGACTGGGTTCTGTTCCCTACTTTTCCTGTCGAGTGTGACAATACATGAGAAAGTACCCTTGAATGACGTAGGCACCGGTATCCACTCCTCACCAACGCTGAGATTGGTAAGCCCACATACCTGTTTGATGACATCTTCTGCTCGGCCCACCCATGATTTGCCTCTTTTTAGCCTGGTACCTTTCTCTGTGTTGAGCACGTGGTGCAATGGATGCTCTGTATCTGTACTAATCTTCAGGTATGCTCGTGCTCTCCAGATCTTGATTCTGTCATCCATGGTTGGAAAGTCAAGAAGATACCTCATTGCCACACAGGGAGTGTCCCTCGTACATCCCAGGATAATGCGCATGGCTTCATTTTGTATTTTCTCCAGCCTATCAATTTGAGTCGTACTGACAGTAAGAATGGCCAGGGCATACTCGATTGGTGCGAGGACTAATCCCTGGAACAGAAGAGTAAGTAGCCTCTGCTCGATGTTGGCAGCTGTCATGACCTTCAAGGCGGCTAATCCTTTGCGGGATTTTGTTATCACATGGTCCCGAAAACACAGGCTGCGATCAAACTTAACTCCGAGGTATGTCATCAACTTGTCCCTGGTCACCTCATCAGCTCCCATTCGTACTACCGGTGTGGTCGTATTAACGATATGATTGTTAAGGGAGAACCATGAAACTATGCTTTATTAGGATTAACCAAGGCACCTGAAACCCCACACCAGGAAGAAATACAAATCTGAACACCTCGGAGCGACATCACTTGACAAGTGGCCTTTATTCTCGTCATATATTGCCCCCCCCCCCCACCCCTATTCCCTTTCCCTGTTAGTGACCGTAAATTTTACAGACCTACAGCACATGATGTTTGGTGTAATGTGGTCGGTATTACGCCCGTGCCGTTTTACTTTCCCAGAAAAAAACCGGTGCCCATTAAAGGCTGGGTGAACCGGAGCCGTCGGTTGGGATCGAACCCTACCTCTTGTCCTTTGTGGTCCAGTTCACTAACCACTGAGTTATCGGGGCTTCCGCAAGGTCGAACAAGTATGAAGAAAAGCCTGCAAGGGCTAGCTGGGTCCCAACACAATCCAATAATTACTGAAACGATTCATTATCTACTGAAAGCAACTTAGTAACTATTGGTTTGTTCAGTGTTCTGGTTCCAGCTCTGGTTTCAATGAATGACGTCTGTGATAGCATGCAATATTAGCGTTACCGTCGATGGTTTACTCACAGAAGGAGACATTCATATTTACGTTTCTTACATTTGAAAATATGTGGTTTCAAGTTCATTAGTGCTAGAACCTGAACAGAGGAGAGTAGTATCGTTGTGGTTAGTGCATTCGCCTGCTGACCTGGAGGATTGAGGTTCAAGTGCCAGTTAAAACAAATCTTTTTCCAATCTGAAAAGAAGGCTTTATGGGTCTACTCATCCTCATTATGGTTACCAAAGATATCCCGTGGGAAGGAAAGGCAACTAGGAAGGTAATTGGCCACCCTACCTCATGAAGCTGAGGCATACTAGAACGAAGTCATTCGTTGCCCAATGTTAATTGCTATGGAGCTATCTTTATCTTCAAGCCTCATAAAGGGAAATAAAAAAACTTAAGTTATATGAATATGTGCTGTCTTATAACTTCAATCTCATTTAATTAATAATATTATTGCCATCTGTTCATTAAACCTGTTACTGTGTCTACACTTCCCTGATAGCGACATCTACTGTTGTATTTAAAACGATGATTAAAGTAATTACCAGTCAGGGTCCATCTGTTCTCAATGTATGTGTAGAGCGGGCCACCACTGTCACCCTGTAACACAAAACAAATCAAGCAATGAACTAAAGCATTCAGATTCCTTTGGTTCTCTATTTGGTGTCCACTTAAAAGTAATTGTGAAAATATATGTGATCTGACGTGTCGGGTGTCATTATTTACTGAAGAGTGCTTGCTAGCCAAAACGTTTAGTTATTTAGTTTATTCCTGATCTCGTTAAGCTAAACATACAATTTTAAGTGTATTTTTCTCCCAGCCTCCACCACTTTGCTACGGCTTCGCATGATGTTGTATATTTGTGCCTATTTTAGTTCATCATCATCATCATCGAGTGCCGTCTCCGCAACGAAGGTTAGCTACCATGGAGCTCCATTCTGCTCTGTCTCTCGCTTTGATGGTGCAGGTTGTCATAGGCTGATTTGTCCATCTTGTGATGTTACTCGTCCATGTTAGTCTTGGTCTGCCACTGCCTCTTTTACCTTGTATTTTCCCCTCCAGGATTACTTTTAGTAGGCTGTTGTGTCTTTTAACATGACCCAAAAATCGCATTTGCCTTGTTTGAATTGTGTTTAGTAGTTCTCTTTTCATTTTTAGTTGTTTTAAGACTTCGTCCATTGTTTTCTTTTCCTTGCATCCAACTCTACCTATTCTTCTATCAATCCACATTTCAAAGGCTTCAATCTAACTATTTTAGTTAGAGGACGGAAATCATTTAACAAGGTCGAACAGTAAAAGTAAAAAGCAAAGTACCCCAGTCACGCCAAGTGACGTATAGGGAATGTGGTGTTAATGACCATAAATTTTACAGACCCTCGGCACATGATTTTTGGGGTAATGTGGTCGGTATTACGCCCGTGCCGCTTTACCTTCCCAGAAAAATTCCGGTACCCATTTAAGGCTGGGTGAACCCGAAAGCCGTCGGCTGGGATCGAACCCTATCTCTTGTCCTTTGTAGTCCAGTTCACTAACCACTGATTTATCGTGGCTCCCTATTCTGCATAGTAATAATGCGATATCCGCTCAGTGTGGACTTATCTTTGTCTTGTTTAGGAAGTGTAACCAGATAACTATATAACCAGTCTTCTGGCACTGTCTGCAGCATTCTTGATCGTGCGAACTACATCCTCAAATCTGATTGGGTCCTCGGGGATAACTTGTCCCAATGACGCTGAAAACGTGTCTCTAACCATCTGGCGCGAATTCATGTCACCATGATCTGTTTGTGTAATGTACTTCTACAGAAAGGCCCTGCCATTTTCCTCATCTATGAGTAGCATTCTGTCCTCATTATCTTGATAACATTGTTAGCTCTATGGCATGTTGTCATCTTCATGTGTACCTAGAGAGACCAAAACTTTTAGAGTGCTTTGTCTGCTGCCACCTCCTTCGTGAACCGAATCCATTTCTCTCTCTCTCTCTCTCTCTCTCTCTCTCTCTCTCTCTCTCTCTCTCTCTCTCTCTCTCTCTCTCTCTCTTAGCCTCAACTGCCAAATAGTTACAAATTACTGGTGGCCTTTTTCATCTCCCGCTGAAGATCCATCATTCGACGAGGGTCGCAAAGGTTTAATTCTCTGCAAGATTGGCATAACTTCAGCGTGGTTCTGTTCTCAAGTCAGGCCAACTCTACCTCCTGTGTCCACTACGTGGAAGGTGGGGGGGGGGGGGGGTCTAAATGCACGGACTCGTCTTTCCCTAGGTACCCATGCCTGTTGACGTAGTTGCCCCAACACAGTTCCTTCAGATCGATTATAGCTGAATGGATGCGCTATCTGCAGGATTTTACTCTCCATTCCCTTATAGATACTAACAATGCAGGGAGCATGATCCCTGCCACTGTAGTTTAATTGATCCAAGCGGATGTCCAGTTTAGCCTGGGGTCGAAACCAAGGCAAGGTCAATGGTTGAGTCCGAGTCCGCTGTTCTGTTTGCAAGTCAAATCATCATCTTACATTTCACCACGGTCAGGTCTGTCTGCAATGGCAGAGTCTACCCTGGATGTTGTCATTGGGGTTACCCCTACAACCCAAGCATTGAAATCTCAACAGGTCACCTCTAGATAGTGCAAAAAGCTCTAGTCTTTGACCGCCTTAAGTGACACCAGTCGGGCATACACGTTGAAGATGTTCCACTTTTTCTCGTTCACAGTGGTTTGTAGCCCTTGCAACTCCTTGAAGTCTTTATCCCATGCTTCTATATCTAAGACTGTGTGCCCCTTATTATAATGGCCTGACAAAGGTGGCTGTCTCTCACCGGATTGGTGTAGTAGCGATAACCGCAGAAGTTCAAATTGTTCGCTTGTGTCTCTTGCAGGGGCAGTTTGTCAAAATCGTAAACCTGGCGGTCAATAGTCGGTTCACTTTGTTTCGCACTGGTGCAGTTCCAGTATCTAAAATTGAAGTAATTCATGCGCAGCCTTTCTACTTTCGATTCATCTTTTGGTTATTGAGTTATTTGTGAGTCATCATCATTGCACTCCGAACATGTCCAGAGTTGCTCAGATCCCCTCCTCATCAATTCCCTCAGTGTCCAGCGACTGACGACTCCAGTTCTATGTTGGTTGATAAGTCTTCTTACACGCCCACTAAGTTTCTAATTACTGGCTGTGCCCATCTTAACTACCATCTCTTTCATTCGAAGGAGTGACGTGAATTTGTAGTTGTCGAAGTCCTGTGCTCTTCCCACATCTCGGAGGGCACTGATGATGTCCACCCGATCCATTGGTTGCCCGTCCTCAACGACAGCGCAGCTAGCCAACTTGTCCCGTCTTTCATTTCCCCGTACATCCGCATGTCCAGGGACATAGACAAATGTGACCTTACGTATGTTTGACTTCTGCAATGACTCTGTGTGTTACCGGGGCCTCATTATGAGGGAAGTAAAGAATAGTGACACTGTGACCTTCCATGCATGTCATAAGAGACGACTAAGGAGGTTGAACGATGGCTTGACAAGCTGTCATTGTAAAAAAGTATTGTTATGGAAACAGCGCCATATATTTTAGAGCAGTGATTTCTGCAATATGTGCCACTTTGGCACGCAAGGTTTCAAAACCTTGAGATTGTGGTTCTGCCCTATGTGCCGTCTTCGGCTCGAAAGGACAATAGATAGATTGATAGAGATAGAATGACTCTAACCATTGCATGCGTACTTAGCCCGCCTCAACTTTTTTTTACCAAGCTCATCGAATCACTCAGTATTCAGGTATGGGTGTAGTCTTGTGACTCTAACCAGTTGAATGCCCTGGTCACTGTCATCACCTGCATCGTCATGATACTCACTCGTGGTCATGACGTATGCACCACTGTCTTCCTTGACTATTCTGCCTGCCGAGCGTACTGCAAATGCCCATGCACTTCTTTGGTGGCGTATTACAGATCCGTCTGTATAGATAACTGCATCTTTCTCATCGGTGTTATGGCAGATGAGACCGCTGACCTCCGCATTGACCCCGACTGATTTCTGTTCCCTACATTTACTGTCGAGTATATCGAGAATATCCCCTTGAATGACGTAGGCACAGGTATCCACTCCTCGCCAACGTTGATATTGGTAAGCCTACAGACCTGTTTTCATCTTTTGTTTCCCACATCTCCTTCTTCTGTGCGTACCGCCATGGAGTCCGCCTTCATATCAAATCGAAAATGGGTGGTATTGCTGTTTATGCTGGGGACGGAGGCGAACTGCGTGCAGGCAACACTGCAGCACAGGCGACGATTCCGGGTGACTTCCATCCAATAGAAACAACTTACAATCGCATGATCCCTTCAAATAATAAAACAAACAAACAAATGAACAGAGAGAATCACGGAGAATGAGCACTTGACTCTTCTGAAGAAACAGCGAACCAGCCGCCATATTTCTCCAGAAGCTTAGTGGTACAGCAGGTGTACCTACCTACAATCATCAACTTACAAGAACAGTCAGTCTGCTTAAGCTTAGTGAAATACTGAGACGGACGGTGGAACAGGTATGGGGATGCCCGACTGAAATGAAACTGATTCTATGAATAGAGTAGAATACAATCTTGCAGAAGAAAATAAATACTTAGACCGTGTCAAAAGACACAGCGAATCAATTCAGAGGATAGAGACAGCGGGCTAGAAGGAACACTAATGGAATGCATGGTTCCAGGAAGACGACACAAGGGCAGATCAAGAAGAAGGTGGTTTCAAGACATCATTGTGACCTTGAACTTGACCACAGAAGAAGTGGGAGATCTGGCTAGACACATATTCTTTCAGACGGACATTAAGGAACGTTCGATTCTGCAAAGAACACGCAAATTGAAGATGATATTCTAAGTAGGAGATACCCAGAATATTATGAAGGAATCTCAAGTGTTAGATTTTTGAATTGCAATTCTGCTGTTCAGGTCAGTTTTCGCACGCCCATTAGTAGATAATTGTAAAGAGGATTCGCTCCAGTCTCATTCTAGATCGGATTTCGATGCTCCTATCATTTTAGATTTATTATAGTTTTGCCAGGACTGCTGGTGCTTCAGGTGATTGTGTTAAAGTTACCAGACTCAACATCGTTGAGCATTCGTTGAGTTTTCAGTGCACTAATCTCCATTCCAAATGGTTTACCCGTTTCATGCAGACGCTCAAAACATCTTAACTATAGCCCACCTGTGATACCAATGACGTCATCTTCAAAACGAACTGTCGTAGTCTATTTATGACAGAAACCGACAGTAGTCTGAAGATCGCGTCTGGCATGTTTGCTTCAAAGAACACGTTGCACAAGGTAGATAATGGCAGTCTGACCACTGTAGTGGTCAACTCTTAGGTGCAATAATCTCACGGATTTATTCATGAATGCGTTCTTCCAGGCTACAATGTCCTGTTCTGTTTGACTGAAGAGTTTCTTCTTCTTCTGCTTTTTGTTGTTGTTGTTGTTCTTTTTTTTCTTCCCTTCCTCACTTGCCTTTCAGCACCAATTGGAGATATAATTTATGGTCTTTTGCTCTTATGTTGACCCCTCCTGCTGCTATTTTACCTAGTGTTTCTAATATTTCATCAATCTATCTGTTTTGTGGTCGACCCTTGGGTCTGGTGTTCCCATAACTTTTATTAAAGGCTCTCTGAGTTGGTGTTTTGTTCTTCCTGTCTTATCTCCTGGCTAAACCTTTTATCTGTTGTCTTTTTACGTATTTTATGGTGAAAATTCTTCACATTTCTGATCTTATTTCTCATGCTGGTCCCAGCCATTCGTCTAACACATTTCATCTCGATAGCTAAAAGTTTGGTCTACATATATATATACAGTTTATGCTCCTTTTTCTGGTTTGCATTTGATTTTCTATACACTTTCTTTCTTTTTAACTCTTACCGTACGTTTTATCATGCACCATGCCAGTTTCGTTCATGTACGTACAGCCGTACAGTGCTTCACTCTCAATTTGATTAGTGTAAACTGTCATGAAACCATATTCTTTTTATATTTCTTGTATCATCTTGGTGTTGGTTAAATATAATACTTTGTTCAATTAGCTAAAAATTCACATATAATATGTTATATGTTATATAAATATTCGATTGATAATTAAAACCTTGAAAAATGTTGTCTCTGACATGTCTTCTATTGCATTGATAGAAACCTTCAGTAATGAAAGAGTGAATGGCACACTGTTCAACTTTTCGCAACATCTGTTTTTCAATAACTTTGTTCGACTACTCAGATTCAGCTCTATCTCCTCTAACTTCGGTATTATAAAGCTTTGAGTCGTTTCTGCCTATCGTGCTTGATTTTATGATTTTCTGTGAAGTATTTTTGAGCTTCATAAGAAGGTGTTGGGTCAACATCGGTCATGTGCTGAGCATGAGGAAAAAAGAAAAACTTCTTCCTTTAGGCATTCATGTTGAAACCATCTGGTAAAGGAAAAAGAGGCAGGCCAAGAGAATCGTTACAAAGAACAATTACTAGGGAAGGCTAGAAAATAGGATTAAGAAATAGCCAAGAACTACAAGAACTAGTAGCAAATCGTCAATCGCGGAGATCTATGACGTCCGCCCCATGTCCTGGTTTCGGCCCGAATGGGAAACGAATGAGTGACAATATTTAAAAAAAATTGTATTTTTAATTTGAGAAACTTATGAAGAAGAATTATTCAATGAAAGAAATGCTCGCAACTTCACAAATAAAATTAGAGATTTAAAAAAAAATGAATACTACCTGGCAAGAGTCAAGTCCACCATCTGGTAGACCAGCACACAACATGCGGTCTGTTATGGATGATGCTCCATAACGTTCTCTGCAAACCTCCCTAGTCTTGATCGGCTTTGTCACTTGGTGCAGTTTGTAGGGTGAGCTACCGTCTGTGCAATTAGAAATTGTAGCTCAGTGAAACAGAACATGTTCACTGAAATTTAACGATGAAATGTATTTGAAAATTGTAACTAAGATTCGTTTATTGATTTCGAGAGTCCTTGTATGATGGCATTCCTGATAGCTTTGGAAGACCGAGTATAGAGTAGTTTGTCCTGAGTCTCCAGTAGTGTTTCCAGTTATTGCAAAATCTAATATATTTATTTTTTTTCAGTTTTCCAATTATTATTTTGTTCCATCGCAGTAAATCTATATTTTGTAGATTATGTGACTAAAGTGGTTTCTTCATAAAATCGACTGTCGTTGCTGGATTCTGCGTTAAATAGTTCTGAGTTTAATCTGCAATGACCAAGAGTTGTTATATTCTTCAATCCCTTGATGACTCTTCTTATATTTTCTTCTTTCTTGTGTAATGTAAATGTCTGTATTTATTAAAGATCTTTTTCAGCCTCGGAAATATTTAATAACACAAGACAATGTTGTTAAAAAAGGGGAACACAATTAATTAATAAATTAGCGCAGCCGAATTATGTTACTAAAACACACACACAAAATCAATTATACTTTGTTGTCGTTCTTGTTTCTTGGGGAAGGGGAAAGGGGGGGGGGGGGGTATCTATTTCTTGATATACCAATCCGTTCAACAGCACAAGAGGCCTCATGTATTATATTTGTTACCACAATTGCCATCCTTAATTAAATGGAAGTAAAAACTACACTGTATAAAGTCGCTTTTGTATAAATCACGGGGCCGAGTTTGGTGCTGAGAGGCATCTATCGCCGTAGAGGACTGTCCTGAGAGTTAAGCCACTTATTTAATATAACAATATTTCACTTGATATCTCCAGACTCGACACAAGCACTCGACAGTAATGAGCACTACATGTGTTCTAACCTGCTGACTCTGTTGTGAACGTTAGTCTAATTACCTTGATTTATATCCTGCAAACGTTCGTCATGTGTCATAATCCGAAAACATCTAGCATTTTATTTGTTTGTTGATACTCATACCATTAAGTCTGGTAACTTTAGGCTTAGCAACAGGCACATTGGACACACACCAGGTGCGGCTTTCCATTTGTCGGTAAAGCCTCTTTTAATTTAATCATTTTTTTAATGCTGAGCAGTGATCTCTGCAATATGTGCCATTTTGGCACGCAAGGTTTCTGGTTTTTGAGAATGTGGTTCTGCCCTATGTGCCGTCTTATAGATAGATAGATAGATAGACAGACAGACAGACAGACAGACAGACAGACATACAGACAGACAGACAGACAGACAGACAGACAGACAGACAGATAGATAGATAGATAGATAGATAGATAGATAGATAGATAGATAGATAGATAGATAGATAGATAGATAGATAGATAGATAGATAGATAGATAGATAGATAGATAGATAGATAGATAGATAGATAGATAGAAGAGAGAGAAACTAGTGTTGACTCACAAGATTAACTCGCAGAAGAATTATGCCCCCCCCCCACCCCCCCCCTCATTTCTCATTTATCAAAGACACTGTTCCTCAAATGTTGGTCTACTTGAAGGCAGAATAGAAACAGTAGGCTGTTTTTTTAACGAAGCTACAGTGCAGAAATGACTTTAACGTATTGATGAGCAAATACATTCATTAGGAATGTGGCAGAAGAAGGATTATTGCAGGTCTAGCTTATTTGGAGTGGGACCACCGATGGGCAGTTACCTTGTCCACTAGCATCATGTGTTGCGTCGCTGATTCACTGAATTAGCTTGATGGGAACCTAAGAACTCTTACAATTTATGGTCTGTGTCACCAGAAAGGAGATTTAAGAATGACTTTTCATCATCAACATTGAGTGCCGTCTCCGCATTGAAATGTTGGCTACCATGGACCGTCATTCTGCTCTGTCTCTTGCTTTGATAGTAAAAAGTAAAGTAAAGAGCCCCGTTACACCAAGTGGCGTATAGGGAAATATGGTGTTAGTGACTATACATTTTACAAACCTTCAGCACATGATTTTTGGGGTAATGTGGTCGGTATTACGCCCGTGCCGCTTTACTTTCCCAGAAAAAAATCAGGTACCCATTAAAGGCTGGGTGAACCCGGAAGCCGTCGATTGGGATCGAACCCTACCTCTTGTCCTTTGTAGTCCAGTTCACTAACCACTGAGCTATCGCGGCTCCCGTTTTAATAGTAGGATGTCATAAAAAAAAGTAAAGGTTCCTCCCAAGCCTTGCTAGTCGTACGGGGAATATGGTGCTAGTGACCATAGTTTTCTATGACCACGGCTCATTTTTGGGGGATGTGGTTGGTATCACGCCAGGCCGCCTTTACTTCCCAGAAAAATCTCTGGTACCAATTTTTGGAGGCGTTTAGGTTGTCATAGGTTAACTTGAAACGGTCTTGTAACTTTTCAAATAAAGCACAAATAGACGAATCGATGTTATTAATGATTGTTTGCTTTCCCTATGAAATAAAATTGCTTTGTTAATTGTTTTTCTTATTTATGCATTTTAATTTATTTATAAAAGGGATGGTTTGTTTGATTACAAAAAGATAGCTAAATGCCGATTGGTTAATTTGTGTATATGATCTGACTCTTTTCTAAAACATGACTTACTTTCGTTCAAGGCACCCCATCCAACCACTATAGAAAGTTCTCCTGCATTCCAGCCTTCATTGGGAATACAAACTGCGGAGATTTGATTGTTGGTAGGTGGCTGAGAAGCTAGGGTAAAGAGAGCGATGTCATAGTCCAAGTTCCAGTCGTCGTACAGTCTGCACGATGAAATAAATCATAAATACAATTGAAAACACTGCTCACTGAAACACAAAGAAGGTTCTAGTAGCATTTATATTCAACTGTAAAATTGGATAACTCTGGTTCTAATCGCTGTAGAGTTAAAGTTCTTTTTTTAACCTATCGGTGTGTATTTGGAAAAAGGGGGGGGGGGGGTTGAAATTAAAACTTAAATTTTGACCCCCAACACCAAATAGCATCTGCACTGGACAGTCTTACATGTCTGCCCGACAAACCCCAGAAATAGGATAGAGCCGTAGATATTGTTTTCTTAACTGTGAACAAATAATATTGTTGGCTGACGCATGGCCGTTTTCTTTCTAATGCTGAGACTATCGCTTTCGCTAAGAATTTTTCTAAGACAAGAATGTGACAACTATTTTATTCTGAGATTTATAAAATAACGGTTTCTTCTGAAAAGTCAGTACTTCCTCTACAAAAAGGCGAGAACTTGTTCATTCTTTTGACATTTAGCTGATCAGACAAATAAAGAAAGTATTGATATATATATATATATATATATATATATATATATATATATATATATATATATATATATATATATATATATATATATATGTAAGCTTTTTATATAGTACGGCCTTTTTTAAACCTAAATTGTATTGAACACATATTCCATACATTAAAAAAATATTTTTACAGTAAAAGCAAGTAACGGAGTTGAGCGAAAGGAAGGATGTGGAGGCCAAGATCGTTGAGCCCGAAGGACATGGACGCTTTTTTTCCACTTCGTTCGTCCTGGGCCAATGAAGAGAAGAGAATAGACAGTACGGCACGATCTACAGGGGAAGCCCAGTGATTTCTAATACTACCAACACATACCTCCGATTTTAAATCTCCTTAGATACTCTAATTAATGCCTTTGTAAAGACGTGTTTGGAAAATACATCGCACACCGTGGAACGAATGTAAAACTAGTACAAACATTACAAAGAATCCAAAAATATTAACTGTAATCAAGAGTAGGAGGTGTTGACCATGTGATGAGAAGAGGCAAATGTGACAAGAACATTGCTTCAAAATAATAAGAACGAAATTGTTGCCTGTGACAAGAACAGTGCTTCAAACCTTATGAGACAGAAATTATTGCCTGTGACAAGAACATTGCTTCAAACCTTATAAGAAAGAAATTGTTGCCTGTGACAAGAACATTGCTTCAAACCTTATAAGAAAGAAATTGTTGCCTGTGACAAGAACAGTGCTTCAAACCTTATGAGAAAGAAATTGTTGCCTGTGACAAGAACATTGCTTCAAACCTTATAAGAAAGAAATTGTTGCCTGTGACAAGAACATTGCTTCAAACCTTATAAGAAAGAAATTGTTGCCTGTGACAAGAACATTGCTTCAAACCTTATAAGAAAGAAATTGTTGCCTGTGACAAGAACATGGCATGTAATCTTAGTTACAAATACACATTCCCCTTATGAACTACAAACACATTACACGTAGTCTTAGCTTGAGACAGGCAGATAGACAGACAGACAGACAGGCAGACAGACAGACAGGCAGGCAGGCAAACAGACAGACAGGCAGGCAGGCAGACAGACAGACAGATAGACAGACAGACAGACAGACAGACAGACAGACAGACAGACAGACAGACAGACAGACAGACAGACAGATAGACAGACAGACGGATGGATGTATAGATTGATAGATGGATAGAAAGGTGTGTTTATAGCAGACTCGATAGAATTTTAACTCTTTCCGTACATTTCAACGCACCATGTGCCATGCCGATTTCGGTCATGTACGTTTAGCCGCACAGTGCGTCACTCTCAGTTTGATTAGTGTAAACTGTCATCAAACCATATTCTTTTTATATGTCCTTTAACATCTTGGTAATGGTATACAACAGACAAGAAAATGAGTGGAATCTGTAGAAATGTGGTTTTACAGAAGAGTGTTGAGAGTACCACGGACAGCTAAGAGTAATGAAGAGGTTCTCAAAGAGAGGTCAAAGCAAAACGAGAGCTAGTTTCCAATATTAGGAAGAAACAATCATATTTTTTTGGCCATGTAATGATAAGAGAACAACTGGAATATATTGTAACAACTGGAATAATCGAGGGACGAAGAGATAGAGGGAAGCAAAGAGAAAAAATAACAGACAGCTTAAGAGAATCGCTTGGTAGAAGATCAACAACTGAAATGATAAATAACTGTCGAGTTATGGAGAGACATGATCAATTACGCCAGCAGGCCCGGTACTTGATGATGATGATGATTGGTGAAATATAATTCCTTGTTTAATTATCTAAAAACTCATATAAAATAAGTAAAGTATTAGATAAATATGAACATGTCGATTAATATTGAAAACCTGAACAAATTATGTCTCTGAAATCTCTACCGCTAAATTGATAATAATCTTCCGTACTGAAAGAGTTAAAGAAGATAACAAGCAGAGTCACATAAAAGATGATATGTTGTAGTGAACATGAATGAGACTTGACAACAATACATGATTCTTTATTACTCGTGAACACTGAGTGCTGAAAAGGTGGCGATGAATCGGTATGGTTGACTCGCAGCAGCAATGTCGTGGATGCCACAGTATGCTAGGTAGCGATTTGCATGTGTGTCACTAGAAAGAGGTAAGTTTAAAACAATTAGACTTTATCATTATATCTCAGAAACACACTTTTGTACAGAAAAAAACATCGAAACAATGCACAAAAAGTAACACAAATAAATTATAAATATAAAAGAAAGGCAGGTGAAATAGTTACTGAAAGAAAACTGTTACATGTTGAAGCCCAAATATGAAAAAGTTTAAATGAATTATTATCAATTCGCATAATCTTTGCAGAACGCGGATTTCTCATAACAGTCCGATTGAAACAATCGCTGTATCTAGCCAGATATCCCACTTCTTTTCTTATTGTTATGATTAGTCGAAGATCCTGGTATCACTGCAAACGAACTATCCATAATCGCTCAACCGCCCATGACAGTAGAATCACCCGAATTAAAATTCATCTCATTTTAGGATCCAAACAAAGAAAAGCAGATCCAATTTCCATCATAGCAGCTACAGCACGCGCCAAAAAATAATGAGGCTAAGCGGCACCGAAAGTGAACGCAGCTGAACTGTCTGTCGTCATACGGTATCATCATTCATCGTAAGCAATCAGAATATCGAAATGCGATCCGGATGAAAAACACAGCTCACGGTGTGCACAGAGCACTAAACTCAGCAGTTCCGGCAGCAAGCTGGACTTGGAATATGAGGAAACTACAACAAGGAACACTTTTCAGACTGAGCCTCAATGGTTCCTGCCGCATAGTCACGTCTTCTGTTGTCACGTTGAAGGTCTCATTTATGTCTTTAAACCACCTTCTTCTTGATCTGCCTCTGATGCGTCTTCAAGAAACCATATCTTCCATTATTGTTCTTTCCAGCACGTTGTCTTTTGGCATGGCTGTTGTATTTTAACTTCCTCTGTAGAATGATGTTTATAAACATGTCACAGTTCCCCCGCCAAAAAATAAACATGGCATAATGTACATGTATTGACAAATGTATACACGTGTGTTTGACTCGTATCACATCGTGATATCGTTTCTGTTCCCATTACAATAACAGAACAGCATGTTAAATTCGCTTGATGAAAAGAGTTGAATACAGCAGCAGAAGAATTATTTATGTTTGTTATTAAGAGAATCAGCAGAAAGTGAAACAATAATGGAGCGATTGTAACACATCATAATGATGGAAGTTTCCGAGAATTCGGTTTTTGTGAAAGGGAATTTATGGCATTACTAATCAAGGCACTTCATGGCATTACACCAACAAGGCACTTCATGGCATTATACCAACAAGGCACTTCATGGCATTACACCAACCATGTATTCAATTAAACTACACCAACAAGGCACTTTATGACATTACACCAACAAGGTACTTTATGACATTACATCAATAACGTACTTCATGGCGTTATACCAACAAGTCACTCACGGCATTACACCAACACGGTACTTCATGGAGTTATACTAACAACGTACTTCACGGCATTATACCAACAAGGTACTTCACGGCATTATACCAACAAGGTACTTCATGGCATTACACCAACCATGTATTCAATTAAAATACACCAACAAGGTACTTCATGGCATTATACCAACAAGGTACTTCATGGCATTACACCAACCATGTATTCAATTAAACTACACCAACAAGGTACTTCATGGCATTACACCAACAAGGTACTTCATGGCATTACAACAACCATGTATTCAATTAAACTACACCAACAACGTACTTCACGGCATTATACCAACAAGGTACTTCACGGCATTATACCAACAAGGCACTTCATGGCATTACACCAACCATGTATTCAATTAAACTACACCAACAAGGTACTTCATGGCATTACACCAACCATGTATTCAATTAAACTACACCAACAAGGTACTTCATGGCATTACACCAACCATGTATTCAATTAAACTACACCAACAAGGCACTTCATGGCTTTATACCAAAAAGGCACTTCATGGCATTACACCAACCATGTATTCAATTAAACTACACCAACAAAGTATTTCATGGCATTATTGCAACAAGGTACTTTATGGCATTACACCAACAAGGTACTTCATGGCATTACACCAACCATGTATTCAATTAAACTACACCAACAATGTACTTCATGGCGTTATTGCAACAAGGTACTTTATGGCATTACACCAACAAGGTACTTCATGGCGTTTTTGCAACAAGGTACTTTATGGCATTACACCAACAAGGTACTTTATGACATTACATCAATAACGTACTTCATGGCGTTAAACCAACAAGGCACTCACGGCATTACACCAACACGGTACTTCATGGAGTTATACTAACAACGTACTTCACGGCATTATACCAACAAGGTACTTCACGGCATTATACCAACAAGGTACTTCATGGCGTTATACCAAAAAGGTACTTCATGGCGTTATACCAACAAGGTTCTTTACGGCATTATACCAAAAAGGTACTTCATGAAGTTATGAGTTATACCAACAAGGTACTTAATGATATTACACCAACAAGGTACTTCATGGCGTTATATCAACAAGATACTTAATGACATTACACCAACAAGGTACTTCATGGCGTTATATCAACAAGATACTTAATGACATTACACCAACATGGTACTTCATGGCGTTATATCAACAAGGTACTTTATGACATTACATCAATAACGTACTTCATGGCGTTATACCAACAAGGCACTCACGGCATTACACCAACACGGTGCTTCATGGAGTTATATCAACAAGGTACTTTATGACATTACATCAATAACGTACTTCATGGCGTTATACCAACAAGGCACTCACGGCATTACACCAACGCGGTGCTTCATGGAGTTATACTAACAACGTACTTCACATTATAACAACAAGGTACTTCACGGTATTATACCAACAAGGTACTTCATGACATTACACCAACCATGTATTCAATTAAACTACACCAACAAGGCACTTCATGGCATTACACCAACAAGGCACTTCATGGCATTACACCAACCATGTATTCAATTAAACTACACCAACAAGGCACTTCATGGCATTACACCAACCATGTATTCAATTAAACTACACCAACAAGGCACTTCATGGCATTACACCAACAAGGCACTTCATGGCATTATACCAACAAGGCACTTCATGGCATTACACCAACCATGTATTCAATTAAACTACACCAACACGGTACTTCATGGCATTATTGCAACAAGGTACTTTATGGCATTACATCAACAAGGTACTTCATGGCGTTATTGCAACAAGGTACTTCATGGCGTTATTGCAACAAGGTACTTTATGGCATTACATCAACAAGGTACTTCATGGCATTATTGCAACAAGGTACTTTATGGCATTACATCAACAAGGTACTTCATGGCATTATTGCAACAAGGTACTTCATGGCATTACACCAACCATGTATTCAATTAAACTACACCAACACGGTACTTCATGGCATTATTGCAACAAGGTACTTTATGGCATTACATCAACAAGGCACTTCATGGCGTTATTGCAACAAGGTACTTCATGGCGTTATTGCAACAAGGTACTTTATGGCATTACATCAACAAGGTACTTCATGGCATTATTGTAACAAGGTACTTTATGGCATTACATCAACAAGGTACTTCATGGCATTATTGCAACAAGGTACTTCATGGCATTACACCAACCATGTATTCAATTAA